>OZ002743.1:157909069-158210259 GCA_963924295.1 Dioctria rufipes | reverse complement strand
CTCGTCGGGTATTTGAAACCGTACCTTTCGCTTGCCGGGCGACTGCTCTTACCACTGAGCTAACGAGACAGATGATTTTCCCTCTTGCATTCATCAATTTGTTACTAGCCTACTAAGCCACGATTTGCTTTCAGCTGGCATTAACCAGTAACGATGAAAACGCACAAATAAATTGTAAATTCAATTTTTATTTATTTTTTCCCGGACGGGAATCGAACCTACACTTGTTAGAATCAGTCAATGATGGATAAAGAAGAATTCTTATTTTTAACGATTCTAAATCAGATTAATAAATACAAGAAGAAAAAACAACCGCCTCGTCCGGGGTTTGATACCGGGACCTTCTGCTTGCCGGGCGACTGCTCTTACCACTGAGCTAACGAGACAGATGATTTTCCCTCTTGCATTCATCAATTTGTTACTAGCCTGCTAAGCCACGATTTGCTTTCAGCTGGCATTAACCAGTAACGAAGAAAGCGCACAAATAAATTGTAAATTCAATTTTTATTTATCTTTTCCCGGACGGGAATCGAAACTACACTTGTTAGAATCAGTCAATGATGGATAAAGAAGAATTTTAAGAACTCTTATTTTTAACGATTTTAATCAAATCAATAAATACAAGAAGAAAAAACAACCGCCTCGTCGGGTATTTGAAACCGTACCTTTCGCTTGCCGGGCGACTGCTCTTACCACTGAGCTAACGAGACAGATGATTTTCCCTCTTGCATTCATCAATTTGTTACTAGCCTACTAAGCCACGATTTGCTTTCAGCTGGCATTAACCAGTAACGATGAAAACGCACAAATAAATTGTAAATTCAATTTTTATTTATTTTTTCCCGGACGGGAATCGAACCTACACTTGTTAGAATCAGTCAATGATGGATAAAGAAGAATTCTTATTTTTAACGATTCTAAATCAGATTAATAAATACAAGAAGAAAAAACAACCGCCTCGTCCGGGGTTTGATACCGGGACCTTCTGCTTGCCGGGCGACTGCTCTTACCACTGAGCTAACGAGACAGATGATTTTCCCTCTTGCATTCATCAATTTGTTACTAGCCTGCTAAGCCACGATTTACTTTAAGCTGGCATTAACCAGCAAAGATAAAAGCGCACAAATAAACCGTAAATTCAATTTTTATTTATTTTTTCCCGTCCGGGAATCGAAACTACACTTGTTAGAATCAGTCAATGATGGATATAGAAGAATATTAAGAGTTCTTATTTTTAACGATTCTAAATCAAATTAATAAATACAAGAAGAAAAAATAACCGCCACGTCCATGGTTTAAAACCGGGACCTTCCGCTTGCCGGGCGACTGCTGTTACCACTGAGCTAACGAGACAGATTATTTTCCCTCTTGCATTCAGAAATTTGTTACTAGCCTACTAAGCCACGATTTGATCTCAGCTGGCATTAACCAGTAACGATGAAAGCGCACAAATAAATTGTAAATTCAACTTTTATTTATTTTTTCCCGGACGGGAATCGAAACTACACTTGTTAGAATCAGTCAATGATGGATAATGAATAATTTTAAGAACTTTTCTTTTAACGATTCTAAATCAAATTAATTAATACAAGAAGAAAAAACAACCGCCTCGCCCGGGGATTGAAACCGGGACCTTCTGCTTGCCGGGCGACTGCTCTTACCACTGAGCAAACGAGACAGATTATTTTCCCTCTTGCATTCATAAATTTGTTACTAGCCTACTAAGCCACTATTTGCTTTCAGCTGTCATTAACCAGTAACTATGAAAGCGCAAAAATAAATTGTAAATTCAATTTTTATTTATTTTTTGCCGGACGGGAATCCAAACTACACTTGTTAGAATCATTCAATGATGGATAAAGAAGAATTTTAAGAACTCTTATTTTTAACGATTCTAAATCAAATTTATAAATACAAGAAGAAAAAACAACCGCCTCGTCAGGGGTTTGAAACCGGGACCTTCCGCTTACCGGGCGACTGCTCTTACCACTGAGCTAACAAGACAGGTGAAATTCGCTCTTGCTTTCATCAATTTGTTACTAGCCTACTAGCCATGATTTGGTTTCAGCTGGCGTTAACCAGTAACGATGAAAGCGCACATATAAATTGTAAATTCAATTTTCATTTATTTTTTCCCGGACGGGAATCGAACTTACACTTGTTAGAATCAGTCCATGATGAATAATGAACAATTTTAAGAACTTCTTTTTTTAACGATTCTAAATCAAATTAATAAATACAAGAAGAAAAAACAACCGCCTCGTCGGGGTTTTAAACCGGGACCTTCCGCTTGCCATTCGACTGCTCTTACCAATGAGCTAACGAGACAGATGATTTTCCCTCTTGCATTCATCAATTTGTTACTAGCCTACTAAGCCACGATTTGCTTTGAGCTGGCATTAACCAGTAACGATGAAAGCGCATAAATAAATTGTAAATTCAATTTTTTTTTATTTTTTCCCGGACGGGAATCGAAACTACACTTGTTAGCATCAGTCAATGATGGATAAAGAAGAATATTAAGAACTCTTATTTTTAACGATTCTAAATCAAATTAATAAATACAAAAAGGAAAAACAACCGCCTCGTCGAGTGTGTGAAACCGGGACCTTCCGCTTGCCGGGCGACTGCTCTTACCACTGAGCTAACGAGACAGATGATTTTCCCTCTTGCATTCATCAATTTGTTACTAGCCTACTAAGCCACGATTTGCTATCAGCTGGCATTAACCAGTAACGATGAAAGCGCACAAACAAATTGTAAATTCAATTTTTATTTATTTTTTCCCGGACGGGAATCGAACCTACACTTGTTAGAATCAATCAATGATGGATAAGGAAGAATTCTTATTTTTAACGATTCTAAATCAAATTAATAAATACAAGAAGAAAAAACAACCGCCTCGTCGGGTGTTTGAAACCGGGACCTTCCACTTGCCGGGCGACTGCTCTTACCACTGAGCTAACGAGACAGATGATTTTCCCTATTGCATTCATCAATTTGTTACTAGCCTACTAAGCCACGATTTGCTTTCAGCTGGCATTAACCAGTAACGATGAAAGCGCACAAATATACTGTAAATTCAATTTTTATTTATTTTTTCCCGGACGGGAATCGAAACTACACTTGTTAGCATCAGTCAATGATGGATAAAGAAGAATATTAAGAACTCTTATTTTTAACGATTCTAAATCAAATTAATAAATACAAGAAGAAAAACAACCGCCTCGTCGAGTGTGTGAAACCGGGACCTTCCGCTTGCCGGGCGACTGCTCTTACCACTGAGCTAACGAGACAGATGATTTTCCCTCTTGCATTCATCAATTTGTTACTAGCCTACTAAGCCACGATTTGCTTTCAGCTGGCATTAACCAGTAACGATGAAAACGCACAAATAAATTGTAAATTCAATTTTTATTTATTTTTTCCCGGACGGGTATCGAACCTACACTTGTTAGAATCAGTCAATGATGGATAAAGAAGAATTTTAAGAACTCTTATTTTTAACGATTCTAAATCAAATTAATAAATACAAGAAGAAAAAACAACCGCCTCGTCGAGTGTGTGAAACCGGGACCTCCCGCTTGCCGGGCGACTGCTCTTACAACTGAGCTAACGAGACAGATGATTTTCCCTATTGCATTCATAAATTTGTTACTAGCCTACTAAGCCACGATTTGCTTTCAGCTGGCATTAACCAGTAACGATGAAATCGCACAAATAAATTGTAAATTCAATTTTTATTTATTTTTTCCCGGACGGGAATCGAAACTACACTTGTTAGCATCAGTCAATGATGGATAAAGAAGAATATTAAGAACTCTTATTTTTAACGATTCTAAATCAAATTAATAAATACAAGAAGAAAAAACAACCGCCTCGTCCGGGCTTTGAAACCGAGACCTTCCGCTTTCCGGGCGACTGTTCTTAACACTGAGCTAACGAGACAGATAATTTTCCCTCTTGCATTCATCAATTTGTTACTAGCCTACTAAGCCACGATTTGCTTTCAGCTGGCATTAACCAGTAACGATGAAAGCGCACAAATAAATTGTAAATTCAATTTTTATTTATCTTTTCCCGGACGGGAATCGAAACTACACTTGTTAGAATCAGTCAATGATGGATAAAGAAGAATTTTAAGAACTCTTATTTTTAACGATTCTAAATCAAATTAATAAATACAAGAAGAAAAAACAACCGCCTCGTCGGGTATTTGAAACCGGGACCTTCCGCTTGCCGGGCGACTGCTCTTACCACTGAGCTAACGAGACAGATGATTTTCCCTCTTGCATTCATCAATTTGTTACTAGCCTACTAAGCCACGTTTTGCTTTCAGCTGGCATTAACCAGTAACGATGAAAGCGCACAAATAAATTGTAAATTCAATTTTTATTTTTTTTTTCCCGGAAGGGAATCGAACATACACTTGTTAGAATCAGTCAACGATGGATAAAGAAGAATTGTAAGAACACTTATTTTTAACGATTTTAATCAAATTAATAAATACAAGAAGAAAAAACAACCGCCTCGTCCGGGCTTCCTTCCGCTTTCCGGGCGACTGCTCTTAACACTGAGCTAACGAGACAGATAATTTTCCCTCTTGCATTCATCAATTTGTTACTAGCCTACTAAGCCACGATTTTCTTTCAGCAGACATTGACCAGTAACGATGAAAGCGCACAAATAAATTGTAAATTCAATTTTTATTTATTTTTTCCCGGACGGGAATCGAACCTACACTTGTTAGAATCAGTCAATGATGGATAAAGAAGAATTTTAAGAACTCTTATTTTTATCGATTCTAAATCAAATTAATAAATACAAGAAGAAAAAACAACCGCCTCTTCCGGGCTTTGAAACCGGGACCTTCCGCTTTCCGGGCGACTGCTCTTAACATTTAGCTAACGAGACAGATAACTTTCTCTCTTGCATTCATCAATTTGTTACTAGCCTACTAAGCCACGATTTGCTTTCAGCTGGCATTAACCAGTAACGATAAAAGCGCACAAATAAATTGTAAATTCAATTTTTATTTATTTTTTCCCGGACGGGAATCGAACCTACACTTGTTAGAATCAGTCAATGATGGATAAAGAAGAATTTTAAGAACTGTTATTTTTAACGATTCTAAATCAAATTAATAAATACAAGAAGAAAAAACAATCGCCTCGTCCGGGCTTTGAAACCGGGACCTTCCGCTTTTCGGGCGACTGCTCTTAACATTTAGCTAACGAGACAGCTAACTTTCCCTCTTGCATTCATCAATTTGTTACTAGCCTACTAAACCACGATTTGCTTTCAGCTGGCATTAACCAGTAACGATGAAAGCGCACAAATAAATTGTAAATTCAATTTTTATTTATTTTTTCCCGGACGGGAATCCAAACTACACTTGTTAGAATCAGTCAATGATGGATAAAGAAGAATATGAAGAACTCTTATTTTTAACGATTCCAAATCAAATTAATAAATACAAGAAGAAAAAACAACCGCGTCGTCCGGGCTTTGAAACCGGGACCTTCCGCTTTCCGGGCTGGTGCTCTTACCACTCAGCTAACGAAACAGATGATTTTCCCTCTTGCATTCATCAATTTGTTACTAGCCTGCTAAGCCACGATTTGCTTTCAGCTGGCATTAACCAGTAACGAAGAAAGCGCACAAATAAATTGTAAATTCAATTTTTATTTATTTTTTCCCGTCCGGGAATCGAAACTACACTTGTTAGAATCAGTCAACGATGGATATAGAAGAATATTAAGAACTCTTATTTTTAACGATTCTAAACCAAATTAATAAATACAAGAAGAAAAAACAACCGCCACGTCCATGGTTTGAAACCGGGACCTTCCGCTTGCCGGGCGACTGCTGTTACCACTGAGCTAACGAGACAGATTATTTTCCCTCTTGCATTCAGAAATTTGTTACTAGCCTACTATGCCACGATTTGCTTTTAGCTGGCATTAACCAGTAACGATGAAAGCGCACAAATAAATTGTAAATTCAACTTTTATTTATTTTTTCGCGGACGGGAATCGAAACTGCACTTGTTAGAATCAGTCAATGATGGCTAATGAATAATTTTAAGAACTTTTCTTTTAACGATTCTAAATCAAATTAATTAATACAAGAAGAAAAAACAACCGCCTCGCCCGGGGTTTGAAACCGGGACCTTCCGCTTGCCGGGCGACTGCTCTTACCACTGAGCAAACGAGACAGATTATTTTCCCTCTTGCATTCATAAATTTGTTACTAGCCTACTAAGCCACTATTTGCTTTCAGCTGTCATTAACCAGTAACGATGAAAGCGCAAAAATAAATTGTAAATTCAATTTTTATTTATTTTTTGCCGGACGGGAATCCAAACTACACTTGTTAGAATCATTCAATGATGGATAAAGAAGAATTTTAAGAACTCTTATTTTTAACGATTCTAAATTAAATTAATAAATACAAGAAGAAAAAACAACCGCCTCGTCAGGGGTTTGAAACCGGGACCTTCCGCTTACCGGGCGACTGCTCTTACCACTGAGCTAACAAGACAGGTGAAATTCGCTCTTGCTTTCATCAATTTGTTACTAGCCTACTAGCCGTGATTTGGTTTCAGCTGGCGTTAACCAGTAACGATGAAAGCGCACAAATAAATTGTAAATTCAATTTTCATTTATTTTTTCCCGGACGGGAATCGAACTTACACTTGTTAGAATCAGTCCATGATGGATAATGAACAATTTTAAGAACTTCTTTTTTTAACGATTCTAAATCAAATTAATAAATACAAGAATAAAAAACAACCGCCTCGTCGGGGTTTTAAACCGGGGCCTTCCGCTTGCCATGCGACTGCTCTTACCAATGAGCTAACGAGACAGATGATTTTCCCTCTTGCATTCATCAATTTGTTACTAGCCTACTAAGCCACGATTTGCTTTCAGCTGGCATTAACCAGTAACGATGAAAGCGCACAAATAAATTGTAAATTCAATTTTTATTTATCTTTTCCCGGACGGGAATCGAAACTACACTTGTTAGAATCAGTCAATGATGGATAAAGAAGAATTTTAAGAACTCTTATTTTTAACGATTCTAAATCAAATTAATAAATACAAGAAGAAAAAACAACCGCCTCGTCGGGTATTTGAAACCGGGACCTTCCGCTTGCCGGGCGACTGCTCTTACCACTGAGCTAACGAGACAGATGATTTTCCCTCTTGCATTCATCAATTTGTTACTAGCCTACTAAGCCACGATTTGCTTTCAGCTGGCATTAACCAGTAACGATGAAAACGCACAAATAAATTGTAAATTCAATTTTTATTTATTTTTTCCCGGACGGGAATCGAACCTACACTTGTTAGAATCAGTCAATGATGGATAAAGAAGAATTCTTATTTTTGACGATTCTAAATCAGATTAATAAATACAAGAAGAAAAAACAACCGCCTCGTCCGGGGTTTGATACCGGGACCTTCTGCTTGCCGGGCGACTGCTCTTACCACTGAGCTAACGAGACAGATGATTTTCCCTCTTGCATTAATCAATTTGTTACTAGCCTGCTAAGCCACGATTTACTTTCAGCTGGCATTAACCAGCAAAGATAAAAGGGCACAAATAAACCGTAAATTCAATTTTTATTTATTTTTTCCCGTCCGGGAATCGAAACTACACTTGTTAGAATCAGTCAATGATGGATAGAGAAGAATATTAAGAACTCTTATTTTTAACGATTCTAAACCAAATTAATAAATACAAGAAGAAAAAACAACCGCCACGTCCATGGTTTGAAACTGGGACCTTCCGCTTGCCGGGCGACTGCTGTTACCACTGAGCTAACGAGACAGATTATTTTCCCTCTTGCATTCAGAAATTTGTTACTTGCCTACTAAGCCACGATTTGCTTTCAGCTGGCATTAACCAGTAACGATGAAAGCGCACAAATAAATTGTAAATTCAACTTTTATTTATTTTTTCCCGGACGGGAATCGAAACTACACTTGTTAGAATCAGTCAGTGATGGATAATGAATAATTTTAAGAACTTTTCTTTTAACGATTCTAAATCAAATTAATTAATACAAGAAGAAAAAACAACCGCCTCGCCCGGGGTTTGAAACCGGGACCTTCCGCTTGCCGGGCGACTGCTCTTACCACTGAGCAAACGAGACAGATTATTTTCCCTCTTGCATTCATAAATTTGTTACTAGCCTACTAAGCCACTATTTGCTTTCAGCTGTCATTAACCAGTAACGATGAAAGCGCAAAAATAAATTGTAAATTCAATTTTTATTTATTTTTTGCCGGACGGGAATCCAAACTACACTTGTTAGAATCATTCAATGATGGATAAAGAAGAATTTTAAGAACTCTTATTTTTAACGATTCTAAATTAAATTAATAAATACAAGAAGAAAAAGCAACCGCCTCGTCAGGTGTTTGAAACCGGGACCTTCCGCTTACCGGGCGACTGCTCTTACCACTGAGCTAACAAGACAGGTGAAATTCGCTCTTGCTTTCATCAATTTGTTACTAGCCTACTAGCCGTGATTTGGTTTCAGCTGGCGTTAACCAGTAACGATGAAAGCGCACAAATAAATTGTAAATTCAATTTTCATTTATTTTTTCCCGGACGGGAATCGAACTTACACTTGTTAGAATCAGTCCATGATGGATAATGAACAATTTTAAGAACTTCTTTTTTTAACGATTCTACATCAAATTAATAAATACAAGAAGAAGAAACAACCGCCTCGTCGGGGTTTTAAACCGGGACCTTCCGCTTGCCGGGCGACTGCTCTTACCACTGAGCTAACGAGGCAGATGATTTTCCCTCTTGCATTCATCAATCTGTTACTAGCCTACTAAGCCACGATTTGCTTTCAGCTGGCATTAACCAGTAACGATGAAAGCGCACAAATAAATTGTAAATTCAATTTTTATTTATTTTTTCCCGGACGGGAATTGAACCTACACTTGTTAGAATCAGTCAATGATGGATAAAGAAGAATTCCTATTTTTAACGATTCTAAATCAGATTAAAAACTACAAGAAGAAAAAACAACCGCCTCGTCCGGGGTTTGATACCGGGACCTTCTGCTTGCCGGGCGACTGTTCTTACCACTGAGCTAACGAGACAGATGATTTTCCGTCTTGCATTCATCAATTTGTTACTAGCCTGCTAAGCCACGATTTACTTTCAGCTGGCATTAACCAGCAAAGATAAAAGCGCACAAATAAACCGTAAATTCAATTTTTATTTATTTTTTCCCGTCCGGGAATCGAAACTACACTTGTTAGAATCAGTCAATGATGGATATAGAAGAATATTAAGAACTCTTATTTTTAACGATTCTAAATCAAATTAATAAATACAAGAAGAAAAAACAACCGCCACGTCCATGGTTTGAAACCGGGACCTTCCGCTTGCCGGGCGACTGCTGTTACCACTGAGCTAACGAGACAGATTATTTTCCCTCTTGCATTCAGAAATTTGTTACTAGCCTACTAAGCCACGATTTGATCTCAGCTGGCATTAACCAGTAACGATGAAAACGCACAAATAAATTGTAAATTCAATTTTTATTTATTTTTTCCCGGACGGGAATCGAACCTACACTTGTTAGAATCAGTCAATGATGGATAAAGAAGAATTCTTATTTTTAACGATTCTAAATCAGATTAATAAATACAAGAAGAAAAAACAACCGCCTCGTCCGGGGTTTGATACCGGGACCTTCTGCTTGCCGGGCGACTGCTCTTACCACTGAGCTAACGAGACAGATGATTTTCCCTCTTGCATTCATCAATTTGTTACTAGCCTACTAAGCCACGATTTGCTTTCAGCTGGCATTAACCAGTAACGATGAAAACGCACAAATAAATTGTAAATTCAATTTTTATTTATTTTTTCCCGGACGGGAATCGAACCTACACTTGTTAGAATCAGTCAATGATGGATAAAGAAGAATTCTTATTTTTAACGATTCTAAATCAGATTAATAAATACAAGAAGAAAAAACAACCGCCTCGTCCGGGGTTTGATACCGGGACCTTCTGCTTGCCGGGCGACTGCTCTTACCACTGAGCTAACGAGACAGATGATTTTCCCTCTTGCATTCATCAATTTGTTACTAGCCTGCTAAGACACGATTTACTTTAAGCTGGCATTAACCAGCAAAGATAAAAGCGCACAAATAAACCGTAAATTCAATTTTTATTTATTTTTTCCCGTCCGGGAATCGAAACTACACTTGTTAGAATCAGTCAATGATGGATATAGAAGAATATTAAGAACTCTTATTTTTAACGATTCTAAATCAAATTAATAAATACAAGAAGAAAAAACAACCGCCACGTCCATGGTTTGAAACCGGGACCTTCCGCTTGCCGGGCGACTGCTGTTACCACTGAGCTAACGAGACAGATTATTTTCCCTCTTGCATTCAGAAATTTGTTACTAGCCTACTAAGCCACGATTTGATCTCAGCTGGCATTAACCAGTAACGATGAAAGCGCACAAATAAATTGTAAATTCAACTTTTATTTATTTTTTCCCGGACGGGAATCGAAACTACACTTGTTAGAATCACTCAGTGATGGATAATGAATAATTTTAAGAACTTTTCTTTTAACGATTCTAAATCAAATTAATTAATACAAGAAGAAAAAACAACCGCCTCGCCCGGGGTTTGAAACCGGGACCTTCCGCTTGCCGGGCGACTGCTCTTACCACTGAGCAAACGAGACAGATTATTTTCCCTCTTGCATTCATAAATTTGTTACTAGCCTACTAAGCCACTATTTGCTTTCAGCTGTCATTAACCAGTAACGATGAAAGCGCAAAAATAAATTGTAAATTCAATTTTTATTTATTTTTTGCCGGACGGGAATCCAAACTACACTTGTTAGAATCATTCAATGATGGATAAAGAAGAATTTTAAGAACTCTTATTTTTAACGATTCTAAATTAAATTAATAAATACAAGAAGAAAAAGCAACCGCCTCGTCAGGTGTTTGAAACCGGGACCTTCCGCTTACCGGGCGACTGCTCTTACCACTGAGCTAACAAGACAGGTGAAATTCGCTCTTGCTTTCATCAATTTGTTACTAGCCTACTAGCCGTGATTTGGTTTCAGCTGGCGTTAACCAGTAACGATGAAAGCGCACAAATAAATTGTAAATTCAATTTTCATTTATTTTTTCCCGGACGGGAATCGAACTTACACTTGTTAGAATCAGTCCATGATGGATAATGAACAATTTTAAGAACTTCTTTTTTTAACGATTCTACATCAAATTAATAAATACAAGAAGAAGAAACAACCGCCTCGTCGGGGTTTTAAACCGGGACCTTCCGCTTGCCGGGCGACTGCTCTTACCACTGAGCTAACGAGGCAGATGATTTTCCCTCTTGCATTCATCAATCTGTTACTAGCCTACTAAGCCACGATTTGCTTTCAGCTGGCATTAACCAGTAACGATGAAAGCGCACAAATAAATTGTAAATTCAATTTTTATTTATTTTTTCCCGGACGGGAATTGAACCTACACTTGTTAGAATCAGTCAATGATGGATAAAGAAGAATTCCTATTTTTAACGATTCTAAATCAGATTAAAAACTACAAGAAGAAAAAACAACCGCCTCGTCCGGGGTTTGATACCGGGACCTTCTGCTTGCCGGGCGACTGTTCTTACCACTGAGCTAACGAGACAGATGATTTTCCGTCTTGCATTCATCAATTTGTTACTAGCCTGCTAAGCCACGATTTACTTTCAGCTGGCATTAACCAGCAAAGATAAAAGCGCACAAATAAACCGTAAATTCAATTTTTATTTATTTTTTCCCGTCCGGGAATCGAACCTACACTTGTTAGAATCAGTCAATGATGGATAAAGAAGAATTTTAAGAACTCTTATTTTTAACGATTCTAAATCAAATTAATAAATACAAGAAGAAAAAACAACCGGAATCGAAACTACACTTGTTAGCATCAGTCAATGATGGATAAAGAAGAATATTAAGAACTCTTATTTTTAACGATTCTAAATCAAATTATTAAATACAAGAAGGAAAAACAACCGCCTCGTCCGGGCTTTAAAACCGGGACCTTCCGCTTTCCGGACGGGAATCGAAACTACACTTGTTAGCATCAGTCAATGATGGATAAAGAAGGATATTAAGAACTCTTATTTTTAACGATTCTAAATCAAATTAATAAATACAAGAAGGAAAAACAACCGCCTCGTCCGGGATTTGAAACCGAGACCTTCCGCTTTCCGGGCGACTGTTCTTAACACTGAGCTAACCAGACAGATAATTTTCCCTCTTGCATTCAGAAATTTGTTACTAGCCTACTAAGCCACGATTTGATCTCAGCTGGCATTAACCAGTAACGATGAAAGCGCACAAATAAATTGTAAATTCAACTTTTATTTATTTTTTCCCGGACGGGAATCGAAACTACACTTGTTAGAATCAGTCAATGATGGATAATGAATAATTTTAAGAACTTTTCTTTTAACGATTCTAAATCAAATTAATTAATACAAGAAGAAAAAACAACCGCCTCGCCCGGGGATTGAAACCGGGACCTTCTGCTTGCCGGGCGACTGCTCTTACCACTGAGCAAACGAGACAGATTATTTTCCCTCTTGCATTCATAAATTTGTTACTAGCCTACTAAGCCACTATTTGCTTTCAGCTGTCATTAACCAGTAACTATGAAAGCGCAAAAATAAATTCTAAATTCAATTTTTATTTATTTTTTGCCGGACGGGAATCCAAACTACACTTGTTAGAATCATTCAATGATGGATAAAGAAGAATTTTAAGAACTCTTATTTTTAACGATTCTAAATCAAATTAATAAATACAAGAAGAAAAAACAACCGCCTCGTCAGGGGTTTGAAACCGGGACCTTCCGCTTACCGGGCGACTGCTCTTACCACTGAGCTAACAAGACAGGTGAAATTCGCTCTTGCTTTCATCAATTTCTTACTAGCCTACTAGCCATGATTTGGTTTCAGCTGGCGTTAACCAGTAACGATGAAAGCGCACAAATAAATTGTAAATTCAATTTTCATTTATTTTTTCCCGGACGGGAATCGAACTTACACTTGTTAGAATCAGTCCATGATGAATAATGAACAATTTTAAGAACTTCTTTTTTTAACGATTCTAAATCAAATTAATAAATACAAGAAGAAAAAACAACCGCCTCGTCGGGGTTTTAAACCGGGACCTTCCGCTTGCCATGCGACTGCTCTTACCAATGAGCTAACGAGACAGATGATTTTCCCTCTTGCATTCATCAATTTGTTACTAGCCTACTAAGCCACGATTTGCTTTGAGCTGGCATTAACCAGTAACGATGAAAGCGCATAAATAAATTGTAAATTCAATTTTTATTTATTTTTTCCCGGACGGGAATCGAAACTACACTTGTTAGCATCAGTCAATGATGGATAAAGAAGAATATTAAGAACTCTTATTTTTAACGATTCTAAATCAAATTAATAAATACAAAAAGAAAAAACAACCGCCTCGTCGAGTGTGTGAAACCGGGACCTTCCGCTTGCCGGGCGACTGCTCTTACCACTGAGCTAACGAGACAGATGATTTTCCCTCTTGCATTCATCAATTTGTTACTAGCCTACTAAGCCACGATTTGCTATCAGCTGGCATTAACCAGTAACGATGAAAGCGCACAAACAAATTGTAAATTCAATTTTTATTTATTTTTTCCCGGACGGGAATCGAACCTACACTTGTTAGAATCAATCAATGATGGATAAGGAAGAATTCTTATTTTTAACGATTCTAAATCAAATTAATAAATACAAGAAGAAAAAACAACCGCCTCGTCGGGTGTTTGAAACCGGGACCTTCCGCTTGCCGGGCGACTGCTCTTACCACTGAGCTAACGAGACAGATGATTTTCCCTATTGCATTCATCAATTTGTTACTAGCCTACTAAGCCACGATTTGCTTTCAGCTGGCATTAACCAGTAACGATGAAAGCGCACAAATATACTGTAAATTCAATTTTTATTTATTTTTTCCCGGACGGGAATCGAAACTACACTTGTTAGCATCAGTCAATGATGGATAAAGAAGAATATTAAGAACTCTTATTTTTAACGATTCTAAATCAAATTAATAAATACAAGAAGAAAAAACAACCGCCTCGTCGAGTGTGTGAAACCGGGACCTTCCGCTTGCCGGGCGACTGCTCTTACCACTGAGCTAACGAGACAGATGATTTTCCCTCTTGCATTCATCAATTTGTTACTAGCCTACTAAGCCACGATTTGCTTTCAGGTGGCATTAACCAGTAACGATGAAAACGCACAAATAAATTGTAAATTCAATTTTTATTTATTTTTTCCCGGACGGGTATCGAACCTACACTTGTTAGAATCAGTCAATGATGGATAAAGAAGAATTTTAAGAACTCTTATTTTTAACGATTCTAAATCAAATTAATAAATACAAGAAGAAAAAACAACCGCCTCGTCGAGTGTGTGAAACCGGGACCTCCCGCTTGCCGGGCGACTGCTCTTACAACTGAGCTAACGAGACAGATGATTTTCCCTATTGCATTCATAAATTTGTTACTAGCCTACTAAGCCACGATTTGCTTTCAGCTGGCATTAACCAGTAACGATGAAAGCGCACAAATAAATTGTAAATTCAATTTTTATTTATTTTTTCCCGGACGGGAATCGAAACTACACTTGTTAGCATCAGTCAATGATGGATAAAGAAGAATATTAAGAACTCTTATTTTTAACGATTCTAAATCAAATTAATAAATACAAGAAGAAAAAACAACCGCCTCGTCCGGGCTTTGAAACCGAGACCTTCCGCTTTCCGGGCGACTGTTCTTAACAATGAGCTAACGAGACAGATAATTTTCCCTCTTGCATTCATCAATTTGTTACTAGCCTACTAAGCCACGATTTGCTTTCAGCTGGCATTAACCAGTAACGATGAAAGCGCACAAATAAATTGTAAATTCAATTTTTATTTATCTTTTCCCGGACGGGAATCGAAACTACACTTGTTAGAATCAGTCAATGATGGATAAAGAAGAATTTTAAGAACTCTTATTTTTAACGATTCTAAATCAAATTAATAAATACAAGAAGAAAAAACAACCGCCTCGTCGGGTATTTGAAACCGGGACCTTCCGCTTGCCGGGCGACTGCTCTTACCACTGAGCTAACGAGACAGATGATTTTCCCTCTTGCATTCATCAATTTGTTACTAGCCTACTAAGCCACGATTTGCTTTCAGCTGGCATTAACCAGTAACGATGAAAACGCACAAATAAATTGTAAATTCAATTTTTATTTATTTTTTCCCGGACGGGAATCGAACCTACACTTGTTAGAATCAGTCAATGATGGATAAAGAAGAATTCTTATTTTTGACGATTCTAAATCAGATTAATAAATACAAGAAGAAAAAACAACCGCCTCGTCCGGGGTTTGATACCGGGAACTTCTGCTTGCCGGGCGACTGCTCTTACCACTGAGCTAACGAGACAGATGATTTTCCCTCTTGCATTAATCAATTTGTTACTAGCCTGCTAAGCCACGATTTACTTTCAGCTGGCATTAACCAGCAAAGATAAAAGCGCACAAATAAACCGTAAATTCAATTTTTATTTATTTTTTCCCGTCCGGGAATCGAAACTACACTAGTTAGAATCAGTCAATGATGGATATAGAAGAATATTAAGAACTCTTATTTTTAACGATTCTAAACCAAATTAATAAATACAAGAAGAAAAAACAACCGCCACGTCCATGGTTTGAAACCGGGACCTTCCGCTTGCCGGGCGACTGCTGTTACCACTGAGCTAACGAGACAGATTATTTTCCCTCTTGCATTCAGAAATTTGTTACTAGCCTACTAAGCCACGATTTGCTTTCAGCTGGCATTAACCAGTAACGATGAAAGCGCACAAATAAATTGTAAATTCAACTTTTATTTATTTTTTCCCGGACGGAAATCGAAACTACACTTGTTAGAATCAGTCAATGATGGATAATGAATAATTTTAAGAACTTTTCTTTTAACGATTCTAAATCAAATTAATTAATACAAGAAGAAAAAACAACCGCCTCGCCCGGGGTTTGAAACCGGGACCTTCCGCTTGCCGGGCGACTGCTCTTACCACTGAGCAAACGAGACAGATTATTTTCCCTCTTGCATTCATAAATTTGTTACTAGCATACTAAGCCACTATTTGCTTTCAGCTGTCATTAACCAGTAACGATGAAAGCGCAAAAATAAATTATAAATTCAATTTTTATTTATTTTTTGCCGGACGGGAATCCAAACTACACTTGTTAGAATCATTCAATGATGGATAAAGAAGAATTTTAAGAACTCTTATTTTTAAAGATTCTAAATTAAATTAATAAATACAAGAAGAAAAAACAACCGCCTCGTCAGGGGTTTGAAACCGGGACCTTCCGCTTACCGGGCGACTGCTCTTACCACTGAGCTAACAAGACAGGTGAAATTCGCTCTTGCTTTCATCAATTTGTTACTAGCCTACTAGCCGTGATTTGGTTTCAGCTGGCGTTAACCAGTAACGATGAAAGCGCACAAATAAATTGTAAATTCAATTTTCATTTATTTTTTCCCGGACGGGAATCGAACTTACATTTGTTAGAATCAGTCCATGATGGATAATGAACAATTTTAAGAACTTCTTTTTTTAACGATTCTAAATCAAATTAATAAATACAAGAAGAAAAAACAACCGCCTCGTCGGGGTTTTAAACCGGGACCTTCCGCTTGCCGGGCGACTGCTCTTACCACTGAGCTAACGAGGCAGATGATTTTCCCTCTTGCATTCATCAATTTTTTACTAGCCTACTAAGCCACGATTTGCTTTCAGCTGGCATTAACCAGTAACGATGAAAGCGCACAAACAAATTGTAAATTCAATTTTTATTTATTTTTTCCCGGACGGGAATCGAACCTACACTTGTTAGAATCAGTCAATGATGGATAAAGAAGAATTCTTATTTTTAACGATTCTAAATCAAATTAATAAATACAAGAAGAAAAAACAACCGCCTCGTCGGGTGTTTGAAACCGGGACCTTCCGCTTGCCGGGCGACTGCTCTTACCACTGAGCTAACGAGGCAGATGATTTTCCCTCTTGCATTCATCAATTTGTTACTAGCCTACTAAGCCACGATTTGCTTTCAGCTGGCATTAACCAGTAACGATGAAAGCGCACAAACAAATTGTAAATTCAATTTTTATTTATTTTTTCCCGGACGGGTATCGAACCTACACTTGTTAGAATCAGTCAATGATGGATAAAGAAGAATTTTAAGAACTCTTATTTTTAACGATTCTAAATCAAATTAATAAATACAAGAAGAAAAAACAACCGCCTCGTCGAGTGTGTGAAACCGGGACCTCCCGCTTGCCGGGCGACAGCTCTTACAACTGAGCTAACGAGACAGATGATTTTCCCTATTGCATTCATCAATTTGTTACTAGCCTACTAAGCCACGATTTGCTTTCAGCTGGCATTAACCAGTAACGATGAAAGCGCACAAATAAATTGTAAATTCAATTTTTATTTATTTTTTCCCGGACGGGAATCGAACCTACACTTGTTAGAATCAGTCAATGATGGATAAAAAAGAATATTAAGAACTCTTATTTTTAACGATTCTAAATCAAATTAATAAATACAAGAAGAAAAAACAACCGCCTCGTCGGGTATTTGAAACCGGGACCTTCCGCTTGCCGGGCGACTGCTCTTACCACTGAGCTAACGAGGCAGATGATTTTCCCTCTTGCATTCATCAATTTGTTACTAGCCTACTAAGCCACGATTTGCTTTCAGCTGGCATTAACCAGTAACGATGAAAGCGCACAAACAAATTGAAAATTCATTTTTATTTATTTTTTCCCGGACGGGAATCGAACCTACACTTGTTAGAATCAGTCAATGATGGATAAAGAAGAATTCTTATTTTTAACGATTCTAAATCAAATTAATAAATATAAGAAGAAAAAATAACCGCCTCGTCGGGTGTTTGAAACCGGGACCTTCC
Source organism: Dioctria rufipes (assembly GCA_963924295.1). Classification (NCBI taxonomy): domain Eukaryota; kingdom Metazoa; phylum Arthropoda; class Insecta; order Diptera; family Asilidae; genus Dioctria; species Dioctria rufipes. The sequence continues at coordinate 158,192,168 of OZ002743.1, read as the reverse complement.
GCTTGCCGGGCGACTGCTCTTACCACTGAGCTAACGAGACAGATGATTTTCCATCTTGCATTCATCAATTTGTTACTAGCCTACTAAGCCACGATTTGCTTTCAGCTGGCATTAACCAGTAACGATGAAAGCGCACAAATAAATTGTAAATTCAACTTTTATTTATTTTTTCCCGGACGGGAATCGAAACTACACTTGTTAGAATCAGTCAATGATGGATAATGAATAATTTTAAGAACTTTTCTTTTAACGATTCTAAATCAAATTAATTAATACAAGAAGAAAAAACAACCGCCTCGCCCGGGGTTTGAAACCGGGACCTTCCGCTTGCCGGGCGACTGCTCTTACCACTGAGCAAACGAGACAGATTATTTTCCCTCTTGCATTCATAAATTTGTTACTAGCATACTAAGCCCCTATTTGCTTTCAGCTGTCATTAACCAGTAACGATGAAAGCGCACAAATAAATTGTAAATTCAATTTTTATTTATTTTTTCCCGGACGGGAATCGAACCTACACTTGTTAGAATCAGTCAATGATGGATAAAAAAGAATATTAAGAACTCTTATTTTTAACGATTCTAAATGAAATTAATAAATACAAGAAGAAAAAACAACCGCCTCGTCGGGTATTTGAAACCGGGACCTTCCGCTTGCCGGGCGACTGCTCTTACCACTGAGCTAACGAGGCAGATGATTTTCCCTCTTGCATTCATCAATTTGTTACTAGCCTACTAAGCCACGATTTGCTTTCAGCTGGCATTAACCAGTAACGATGAAAGCGCACAAACAAATTGAAAATTCATTTTTATTTATTTTTTCCCGGACGGGAATCGAACCTACACTTGTTAGCATCAGTCAATGATGGATAAAGAAGAACATTAAGAACTCTTATTTTTAACGATTCTAAATCAGATTAAAAAATACAAGAAGAAAAAACAACCGCCAGGTCTGGGGTTTGAAACCGGGACCTTCCGCTTACCGGGCGACTGCTGTTACCACTGAGCTAACGAGACAGATGATTTTCCCTCTTGCATCCAGAAATTTGTTACTAGCCTACTAAGCCACGATTTGCTTTCAGTTGGCATTAACCAGTAACGATGAAAGCGCACAAATAAATTGTAAATTCAACTTTTATTTATTTTTTCCCGGACGGGAATCGAAACTACACTTGTTAGCATCAGTCAATGATGGATAAAGAAGAATATTAAGAACTCTTATTTTTAACGATTCTAAATCAAATTAATAAATACAAGAAGAAAAAACAACCGCCTCGTCCGGGCTTTAAAACCTGGACCTTCCGCTTTCCGGGCGACTGTTCTTAACACAGAGCCCACGAGACAGATAATTTTCCCTCTTGCATTCATCAATTTGTTTCTAGCCTACTAAGCCACGATTTGCTTTCAGCTGGAATTAACCAGTAACGATGAAAGCGCACAAATAAATTGCAAATTCAATTTTTATTTATTTTTTCCCGGACGGGAATCGAACCTACACTTGTTAGAATCACTCAAACATGGATAAAGAAGAATTTTAAGAACTCTTATTTTTAACGATTCTAAATCAAATTAATAAATACAAGAAGAAAAAACAACCGCCTCGTCGGGTATTTGAAACCGGGACCTTCCGCTTGCCGGGCGACTGCTCTTACCACTGAGCTAACGAGACAGATGATTTTCCCTCTTGCATTCATCAATTTGTTACTAGCCTACTAAGCCACGATTTGCTTTCAGCTGGCATTAACCAGTAACGATGAAAACGCACAAATAAATTGTAAATTCAATTTTTATTTATTTTTTCCCGGACGGGTATCGAACCTACACTTGCTAGAATCAGTCAATGATGGATAAAGAAGAATATTAAGAACTCTTATTTTTAACGATTCTGAATCAAATTAATAAATACAAGAAGAAAAAACAACCGCCTCGTCCGGGCTTTAAAACCGGGACCTTCCGCTTTCCGGGCGACTGTTCTTAACACTGAGCCAACGAGACAGATAGTTTTCCCTCTTGCATTCATCAATTTGTTACTAGCCTACTAAGCCACGATTTGCTTTCAGCTGGACTGGAATTAACCAGTAACGATGAAAGCGCACAAATAAATTGCAAATTCAATTTTTATTTATTTTTTCCCGGACGGGAATCGAACCTACACTTGTTAGAATCTCTCAAACATGGATAAAGAAGAATTTTAAGAACTCTTATTTTTAACGATTCAAAATCAAATTAATAAATACAAGAAGAAAAAACAACCGCCTCGTCGGGTATTTGAAACCGGGAACTTCCGCTTGCCGGGCGATTGCTCTTACCACTGAGCTAACGAGACAGATGATTTTCCCTCTTGCATTCATCAATTTGTTACTAGCCTACTAAGCCACGATTTGTTTTCAGCTGGCATTAACCAGTAACGATGAAAACGCACAAATAAATTGTAAACTCAATTTTTATTTATTTTTTCCCGGGCGGGTATCGAAAATACACTTGTTTGAATCACTCAATCATGGATAAAGAAGAATTTTAAGAACTCTTATTTTTAACGATTCTAAATCAAATTAATAAATACAAGAAGAAAAAACAACCGCCTCGTCGAGTGTGTGAAACCGGGACCTCCCGCTTGCCGGGCGACTGCTCTTACAACTGAGCTAACGAGACAGATGATTTTTCCTCTTGCATTCATCAATTTGTTACTAGCCTACTAAGCCACGATTTGCTTTCAGCTGGCATTAACCAGTAACGATGAAAGCGCAAAAATAAATTGAAAATTCAATTTTTATTTATTTTTTCCCGGACAGGAAATGAAACTACACTTGTTAGCATCAGTCAATGATGGATAAAGAAGAATATTAAGAACACTTATTTTTAACCCTTTGATTAGTGAGTTTATTTTGTAGCATACACGTCCCTGGAGTGAGTTATTTTTGCATTTTTAGATAGATTTCGCAGATTTGACGGATTTTTCATTTTTGCGGTGGATGGGTGGGGGGGAAGATTTATTTTCAAAATTTGGTGTGTATGTTCGTCTCGATCGCGCGCATCTTCTAGTCAAATCGTTTACGGCGGGGCGCGGAAGATAAAGTTTTGAAATGCTTTTGTTTATATCTCCTGAACCAAGAGTCCTAGAGGGTTCATTGATATCTTAAATGAAAGCTGCGGCCCTAGAATACATGGTATTATTTCGGGTTGCTGGGTGGCGAGAGAGCGGAGTAGGAGGTAGTCAAAATATCGATTTTTCGTCCCATATATGCGCAAAATACTGCGAATGCAAAAGATCTCAAACCAGCCAATCGATTGCATTTTCCTGAAAACGTTTTCTATATAATTATAGCATAGGTGCATTAGGGTTTTTTTTATTCACATGCATTAAGCTTTTTTTTATTTCGATCCGGGTGGAGTGGAAGAATTAGATTTCGGGTTTTCAATAATAACACAGCCATTTGACCTAGGACCATAGGGGTGTGGGTACTCAAACTTTTTCTCAGAAAAAATTATATTTGAATCTGTACTAGATTTTCCAAAAATGTATTAGAACAAACTTTAACACCCCCCCCCCCCCCCCAGTATATTTTTAATTTTTTAAAAACGATAGCATTCCTCAGTGTTGCTCTTCTTTCGATTCCCATACGCACTTTTCAGTAATTCCCTTTTTTCTATTCTAACTGAATCATTAGATTTCTTTCACTTTAGATATTCTCTAACTCTATAGGGTTGTGTCCAATCGGAAAACCGATGTCACTGTTCGGGTCAGCTAATTACTAACTACAATTTTTACAGAGAGGAGTTAATTTTGAAGCTTTTTTATTATTCTAATCTAATAATTTTAATTAATTTTAATCGAATAATGGCCTGATTTTTTGTAATCGATCAGTGCTCCGGGTGGTGTTATCTGCAAAGTGAAGTGCTCGCAGTAATAGAAAAAACCGATCTTGGGAGAAGAGAATTCTAAAAAATGGGGTAGAAATAACTTGATTTGTTGACCAGTAATCTTTAAAGGAGTTTTTTTCCAACCAAACTGGTCAACATGATTGTAGCTAAAAAAACGTACATATCCGAAACGTCCGTATCAACCCATTTTTGTAACTTCGATTTTGAAGTCATACCGGTTCTAATTTGACTTGCGTATCTATTGGTTTCTTTCACCATATTGTTTATAATGTCAATATTGAAGAAAAGTGTAAAAAAGCTCAATTCAGTGTCTCCTTGATATTCTGGCTGAATTCCGGATGTTGAACTGGTGAAAGGAAAAATCCGAGGGGAGAAATCTCCCTCTGCCCACTGTCTTTTTTCTCTTGCAGGACGTCGAGCTGGTGGAGGTTCAGCTATCTTCCGAATCAGTTTCTTCTTCTTCTGATGAACTCACGTGGAGACACAAGTCATCTATATATCGTCCATCATGTTTTCGTCCTCACTTTCCATAAAAATATCGTCTATATCCTGTTCACTTAGTCTTCGAGACATTTTGAACGAATTCACAATAAAACACAGGATAACAATAACACAAATAAATTATTTATTATTCGCAAAATGGCAAAAGTATATCGAAAAACTAAGGTGATCCGATTTCAAACAAAAATGGCAAAAGACCAAATAATATCCAAATCGACACAATTCCTTTTGAGTGATCAAAACAGAGTGATAATGAACCGAAAATGAACTTTTACATTTATTTATATACATCTAACGCCAGTTAAACTGCAGGCTAAATCGCTATATAGTACATTTTAGAAAAAAATATTTTCCTAATAATTTGCAAAATTTTGAACGCGACTTTTTCCAGGAACTTTTGACTGAACATCGGTTATCCATATATATTTATAAATCACGATGTTTCTCAGAAGAACATAAAAAGGAAAATTGGAATTTTATACGTAATATTTGTATACATCTGTTATATACATGTATTATATACATATGTATATACAGCTACTTCTCACAAAACCGATTTCCTTGGAACCCGATCATCTCCGATTTGGACGAAATTTTCAGAGTTTGTATGGAATACCAAAATAGCTCACCCATAACTTTTTTCCCCTACAGCGCCCCTAGAAATTTCATGATTTTACGATGAAGCATCATTTTCAAAATATTATATCCCGAGAACTGAAAAACCGATTTTTCTGATTCAAATGCCAAATGAAGCATCATGCTTTATATTTTCGATAAAACAATATAACACTACCGAACGAATATTTTTATTTTAAAAATTAGTATTTTTTTTAAATAAATAGTATTATTTACTATTGAGGACTTCTAGCAGTTTCTTTGTGTATTTTTATTTTGAAGCTAGAGGTCTCACCTATCTATGTACAAAAAAATTGCGATGATATCCGGCTTCAATTCTGAGATATGAATTTTTAAAGCCATCGTATACCCAAAGTAACCTGTGAGGGAGCACTGCACTGAGGGGAATGTATTGTTTTTTTTTTTTTTACTGGGAGCTTCTAGTACTGTTTTTACATTTTTATTATGAAGCTAGAGGTCCTACCTATCTATGTACAAAAAATTGCGAGGATATACGGCTTCGTTTTTGATATATGAATTTTTAAATTCACCGTTTATCGTGCGGCCGCATATACGCGGCGACACTCTATTTGGAGCTATCGAGTGCCACACGTGCGGCCATACTCCTCAAAGGATTAACGTAGTTTTGTACGGCTTTGCTGTAAGTATACGGATGAAATGGATTTATTTTTGTGGCCGAATTTTCAATATCATTGTTAATTTTTGTTTTTCTTTGTTTTATTGTATACATTATGCATATTATTTTTATATTTTTCATATTTCCAAATAATTTTAACTACCTGTCTTTAGAAATATTATGACCGCGCGTTGTATTTCCGTAAAAAAATTGCAAGCTTCTTCTTCTTCTTATTTTTAATATATCTTTTCTCCGAATCTCTGCTCTCATATTGGAGTTGCTAAAGAACGGCCCGATATTGGAGACCCGCTAAAATTTAGTTTAGCGCGGACCTTAGTATACTAGGCTTTTTCTTGTACTTTGGTATTAATTTAAGTAGTGTTGTTCAATTTAACTTCACTTTTTTTATTAATTTTTTTATTTATTAGTTAGCGATGGATGTAGAAATAGTAGCGATAATGTAAAGCGGGAGACTGATAAGACCATTGACAACTATATTCAGAAGAAAATAAGATCAGTTAAGTTCCCATCAGCAGAAATAGTCAGTAACATATTATCCACTCCTACTCCCATTCATTTAAATGTGACTCAAGGTGCAAGCTCACTCTCAGTCAATTACTTTACCCGTGACAGAATCACTTGCATCAGCATCTATTTCTACAATCTCTGTACGAGAAGCGTTATGAGTCCTCAATGTCCACCCTGAAATCGACATTGATGTAGATAATATTATCGATAGGTTTTCCAAATCAAACCGAAAATTGGATTTTGTGATATAACGTAACTATTATTAAAAAAAAAATTAAAAGCGGCTTCGAACATTTTAGCTGTGACCCCACATATTTTACGACTCTATATTTCTTTGTTTTTTTCAGAATGTACCAATTTCTAGATCTAGGAATAAAAGTCTGAATCAGCCATGGCTTAATGGTTCAATACGCCATTTTAAGAATTTGAAAACTAAAGCATGGAAGAGATTTTATTTTTCGAGGAGCGGTTTACTCGTATCATCGCGGAAGGTTCATGGCTGCTTCTGAGGCTTCTTATAAACAGTTCTGGTCTTTTGTTAATTCTTAACGCAAGTCTGATGGATTCCCCTCAACCTTATCTTTTGGTGATGCTGAGAGTGCTGATTCCACAATTATTGCCAATCTGTTTGCTGATTTTTTTGAATCTGCCTTTAGTGATTCCAACTATGATATTAGTTGTAGCGATTTTACTCACTTGACGATGCTTCCTTCGACTTCTTTTGAATTAAAGGATCTTGTTTTTGACGATGCCATAATTTCGAAACATATTTCGAATTTGGCAGATAGCATTTTGCTTGGCCCTGATGGCATCCCATCTTCTTTGTTGAAGAAATGTAGCATTCCGCTTATCCCCATCTTATCTCACCTATTTAAGTTGTCCTGTCGATCAGGCGTCTTTCCTAAGTTATGGAAACACTCCTTAATTTTTCCACATCATAAAAAGGGGAACAGAATTGACATATCTAATTATAGACCAGTTGCTCATCTTTCAACTATTCCCAAAATATTTGAGGCTATTGTCTGTGATACTCTCTATTTCCACTAAAAACCGTTCTTAGGTAGTTTCCAGCATGGTTTTACTAAGGGGAAGTCAGCAACTACCAACCTATTGGAGTTTTATAATCATTGTATGTCTGCCATTAATACAGGAAAACAAGTTGACTGCATCTATACTGACTTTAGTAAAGCATTCGACAGGATTAGCCACAAGATACTTTTACATAAGCTTACATTGCTGGGTTTCCCTTGTCGGTTTCTTCTATAGTTAAACTCCTATCTGTCTAACCGTACCCAGCAAGTCTCTTTTCGAGCTATTCTATCCAGGAACATCCTTAATACCTCTGGAGTACCCCAGGGTAGTCATCTTGGTCCTCTTTTGTTTGTCATTTATATTAATGACTTACACTTGTTACTACCTCATACAAAAATTCTTTGTTATGCTGACGACGTCAAGCTTTTCCGGACTATCTCGAATGCCGATGACTATGCTCTAATTAACTCTGACTTGAACACCTTCTACTCTTGGTGTTCTAAGAATTTCCTTTCTTTGAATATTGATAAGTGTTTTGTTTTGTCTTATAATCGTAAGTGTAGTCCTTTGTCCAGACTTCACAGCACCAAGGATCTGGGTGTTATTTTTGATTCCGGGCTCTCATTTGAAAACCATATTTCAAATATTATCAATAGGGCTAACACTGCTTTGGTCTTTGTTAAGAGGTGGTCCCGGGAGTTTAATGACCCTTTTGTAACCAAGACCCTCTATTTCGCTTTTGTTAGGCCGATCTTGGAGTATGCCAGTCCTGTTTGGGCACCATTTTATTCTGTCCATATTAATCGGATTGAAGCAGTCCAACGCAGATTTATTAAATTTGCTCTTCGTGGCCTTCCATGGAACGATCCTTTAGCCTTGCCTCCTTATGCTGATCGACTCAAGTTGCTATCTATCGACACCCTTGAGAAGAGGCGTGATATTTCTAGGATCCTTTTTATTTTTGATTGCTTGCATGGTACAATTAATTCCCCTGAGCTTCTTGGGCTCCTAAATTTCTCTGCTCTTTGTCGTTCCTTGAGAAACCATGACTTTTTTTGTTTACCATTTTGTGATACAAATTACAGTTTTAATGAGCCTATTATGTCGATGTCTCGTTCGTTTAATGCTCATTGGCACGTACTGGACCTACATCTAACTAAAGCCCAAGTAAAGCGTCTCTTGAATGGTCAGCTTACCTAATGTAGCTTTTTTTTTTCTTTTTTTTTTCTTCTTTCTCTTCTTTTTCGTTTCTCTTTTTCTGTTCAATTTTATTTCTAGTCTGTATTTTTGTATTATGTTCTCTTTAATTTAATGCTTTTTCTCTTTTGTTTTTATATATGTGCCTATTTTTAATTTATTTAAATGGGATCATTCTATGTTGTACATTTTCTTTTTGTTTTAATTTTGTAGTAATCAGCTATTTGATGAAATTTGTAGAAATAAATAAATAAATAAGTAAATAAGCTCTGGATACGCGCCTGCCCCTTCCTCGGAATCCACTAAAAATTTAATATTAAGTGTGAATTTCGAAATTTATATATAAAATAAGATATGTATATGTGCCATCTTTGATTTTAATTACTAAGTCCTACAGTGCCATCTATGATTTCAAGTCTTATGGGGAATCAGAGCAGGATAATAGAATTATAAAATAAATAGTCATTTAGAGTTGGCCAATTTCGTAGAAGGGCAACAACAATAGTGCTATGCATATTACCTATATGCTAATCGAGTCTCATCTGTGCATTTCCAATTGAATTATTTTTGCCAGAAATTCATGCTGGGTTGTCACGATGACGGTAGAAATTTTTGGTGCTGCGCTTTTATCATCCATCTAAATATTCGATGAGATAATATTGAAAATAATACTCTCGAGTAAACTGAAATTTTACACGCAGTAAGCCGAAAATAGCTTTGTGAGAACAGACAACTACATGTATCCACAGTATTTAAAGGCTTTGTTTACCTAAAACATGTATGTATGTGTTTGTATATAGCGATGGACACTGTGTTGTCGGTAAAATCTCATTAACAGCTTTTATCTACTGAAAATGTAAATTCCTGTTGACATTGTAAACCTATATTCTTCGTATTGTTGGACATCATTCATTAGTGCTGACCTTTGGTTCGCTTAATGAATAAAATTTAAGTTTTAATGACATTCCCTTAAACAATTAGGCTACAATCCGACTACCTGCATACTCACTTTCCAATTTAACATAATTTAATTTAATTGCGACATTTTTATTTTAAGCGACAACTTTTCGAAGAACAAAATCAAGCATCCATCAATCAATTACAGAGCATTCGTTCTACTTATCAAAATGTGTCTTAATTAAGTGTTAATTTTCAAGTTTTAATTAAATCGTTGTATTCATAGCGGCTTTGCAAATTGCAATTTTCAATTTGATGTCCTTTTAGCATGAAATCTGTAGATGAGGACTAAAACTACAGAGTCCAATTTCGACACTTGCAACATTTTAATTACTGCAAACGGAAATTTAATATTGATCAATCGTGCATCCACGTGAAAATTTTAATTTATTTTTCCTGCAGGATTAAAAGTTGATTATCCAATGGTTTCCCGCCTGGTTAAACTTAAATATTTGTTCGCAACAAATATTGCTTGATTTTTTTAATTATTATTTCTTTTTCTTCTGCTGATGGAAATTGACTGTGGGCATAAGCTGGTGAATCATTCTGCATCTATCGTTCAGTGTTTCGTATTTGATTTAGCCGAAGATGAAGAAGATAAAGAGAAGTGGTTATAGAACTGAACCTTAAGGTAAACCTGCTCATATTAACTTGAATTGAGAACTAGACTTTTTTTATAACTTGAAGAATATATTGAATTGAAGAGTAGGTAGTCAGAATTTCATTATTTCTTAGAGTTATTATTGCCATGATTTTGAACATGCCAACGGGTGCAGGGATTAGCTGACAGTTATTATTATTTTGGTGGTTATGCTCGGACAATTTAATTAAAATTTATTTATTATTCGAATAATTGAGCCCAGCAAGTATAGCTGGACAGGTTATTTCGTTTTCTTCCACGAAAGTACTTAGGTTTTCTGAATAAGTTTAAGAAATAATTATCTGCATCGAATCTAGAAGTCCTAAAGATCTATAGAATTAAATGCAATTTCCATCTGTTTCGATAGCGCCAGTCGGGCAACGTTATCTGCAGCAACAGACAATGTCCAAAATAGTTCCAAATCCGATTAGCGACGATGAAGCCGAGATTTTCTTTTTTTAATTGAATTGTTTTGTTGTTATTAATGAATTGCTTAAAAATAAATTTTATTTTCGTTAACATGCTTTTTATTTATTGTAGTATGAAACTTAATGAAAATGCAAAACTGCAAAATTTCCAAAGACATTGTTTTTATAATTTCCGATGAAATTCTGTGGAATAATTCTGTAGAATATCCGAACAAACTCTCCATAGAGTATTCGTGGATAATATCCGCTAAACTTTGAAGACATTGTTCTAATAATTTCTGAAGAAATTCTTTAGAATAATAACGCCATACTTTTCTACGACAGCGTAAATTTTGCCCTATGAGATTCACAAAAAATTCTTTTGACATTCTTGGGAATATTCCATGGAACTCATTTTTAGGACAGGACAGTTCCTAAAGAATATCTCATGAACGACCGTTGAATTGGTTACTAGGGTCAACGCAATATTAAATACATTTCGCTCCTTTATCAGTTAGGCTGTGTTTTCTGATGAATTATCTAGTCTGATGCACATCCGCTGCACTTCTTATATTCCCTATTACAAATTTATACCTCCGATATTCTTGGGATATAATGGAGTGAAATAAATTTATGAGAATTCTTGTCTGGTTGTTGGGATTTCCTCCCGGATTAGTTTCGGTGAAGTTATAAATATTTTTAAATATAAATTGGTTGATTTTAAGCATTCATATTGCCTAGTGGCAGTCAGCAAACCAATGTGATCACGGCAGAGAAACTAACCACCGAAAGAGGAACACGCTTGTATTGTATTGGCATTTGCTGTTGATATGATACCAGAAACATGTATTTTATAAACGCCACCAGACGTTGAAATTGCTTTAAATAGCTGGCTGCTAGGCGGTATAGTTGGCAGACAGCAGAGAAAGAACCAGACTTCTCAATTAATCATCTCGAAAGCAAGAAGACCAGCGAAAGACAACTCCAGTCTGAGAAAAGTCAGTCAGTCACCGATAGTTTTGTTAGTTTTCTTGGAAGTTAAAAGAATTCATGGCAAAATAAACCTCCATTAAGGATAAACAACAAAGGCAAGCTGCATATTTAGGTTTTCTTTTTGAAATATGCAAGTAAGAATTAATAAATTAAATATTATGATTCTCAAAGTGATTTCTCTTATCTCCCATAGTAAACGCATCTATCTGTCGAATCTACTCAAGGACAAACAACCCCATATTCTCTGTCTTCGTGAAACCAATCTCATATCTCGGCACAATACTTACAGAATTGTAATAAATGACAAATTTGATAATTCAGTTGAGAATGCTATTCTCAGAAAGACCTTTATTAAAACCGACCAAGTAGAAATTCGAAACTTTGCCTGCTCTGAAGCAACAGCAATCCGAATTCATCTATCAGGTGATGGAACACTCCTCATTCTTGGTGTGTACTTCAGAACCCCTGAATATTAATCATGATCTTGATTTGTTACACTCTCTGTCAGAACAAGCTGATCACACAATAATTTTTGGCGATTTCAACGCCCGTCACAGTCTTTGGAATGATCCGGCTATAATCCAAAATGAAACAAACATCCAAAATTGGCTGAACAATAGCCTCAGTAACCAGTTAGTCAAATCTCGAAACTGCCCAACCTTCTCAAGTCAAGGCTCATTTTTAGATTTCTTCTTAGTATCATCTACACTCATAAACTAATTCGGTAACCAATCTAATTATCACTGTGAGGCAGTAATTGCAGAATGTGGTCATCACGCGTGAAGCTAATGATCATGCTGGATCCCCAAACTAATTTCCTGGCAATTGACGAAAGAAAATTCATATCTTTCGCTTCCACAAACTGGGCACATTTCTCGCAGTATATCTCTGAATGGCTAGAAATCTCACTAACTCAAAAATTGATATACTTGTAGACTAGTTGACTTGTAGAGTAGTAGAGTTGTAGTTCCCAAAAGTTACAAATACTAAAACCTACCGCCTTGCTTAACTATTTTAGATAAGCTACGACAAAGAATGAGTAGAATTCACCACAGGTACCATAATGCTACAAACCCCCAGTATTTCTCTCTTTTATCAAAAATAAATTGCCTGAGAACAAGGAATTTCATGAACCTAGAGTTCACCAAGAAGCTTAACACAATAAAGCCCACCTCTGACACCTTTAGGGAATTTAATAGGCTAGCTAATCGTAGGAAATTACCTCTAGTTCAAATTTCTACTGAAGATGTCCTATTGCGATAAAAAATAGCTTCGCCTCAAAATATGCCGAACAATTTGCTGAAAATCCCATATACCTTCCATTCAGAATGCCCGTCGAGTACGAGGTTGATGACTTCATTAGATCACAACATTTCCAAACCAAAGCGGATACTCACCATTAATCGACCTCTCTGAAAACAAGCTCCCCTATCAACTGACTAATGCAGGAATGAATATATTCGTTAACCCACTCTACACCGAATATATCATAAAATCCGGAAATAGTAAGAAGCCATCAGGTCCTGACAATATCTGAGGTTTTCTCCTGAAAAAACTTACCCCCATTGGCCTTCTGCTGCTGGCATTAATTTTTTATAACTGCTTAAATAATGGCCACTTCCCACATAAGTGGAAGACAGCAAAAATTTTCCCAGTCCAGACCATTCGCCTTTCTATCCGTGATTGGGAAAAATTACAAATACTTTAACTTTTGTCATCTTAATGCTAGAAGTCTAAGGAATATGGTTGGTCTACTGAAGAAGCTTTTTGCGGTCCTGGTGTTCATGCTGTACTGGTATGTGAAACTTGGTTAAATGCAATCAATTTCTCTGCCTAATTACAATATTTTCCGAAACGATCGCATTAATCGTATCGGAAGGTGTGTTGCTATTGATGTCCATAGCTCACTTAAGGAAACTGTCATTAACTCCTCTGTGCCAGGTGAAAAAATTGAACTCATTAGTGTTGAAGTTGACTCAGGCTTTGATAAGTGTGTTTTAATTAGTGTTTATTGTCCACCAAACTGTTTTAATAACGAGACGATCTAAATGTTAATGATCTTGGTTCTGGACCTTCAGTTGACAATCTGCATTATTGATATAAAAATATGAATTTGGATTTGGTTAATCATCTACCAATGTTTTTCAATGCAATCAATCCATCTCAGCTTGATCACATTCTCACAACTGATATCCATAAGGTTTTATTCCGTAACGAAATTAGTCCGTCAATGGAATTCGATCATGATTTCTTATATCTATCTTATAAGCTTATGCTCAGAACCATTTCTGATAATGTTTCTTTCACTTACATCGATTATAAAAACCTAAATTATGATTGTAGTGAAGTATCTTGGGATGATGTGTACCGATCCAACTCTATAGATAATAAGGTTGATATCTTATCTAGTAAACTAACTATCCTATATAACAATCACATTCCGCTACGGGTGTGTCGAACCAAATTCAATGGATGTCCATGGATAACTCACACATGAACTTAATGAGTTCTTTTCCACAGGCTCTACGGTTGCATCTCTGTCAATGCATGCTAATGCTTGTGTCAAAGACTTTCCAGTGGAGGGCTTTGCCTATCGTTGCATTGATGAAAAGGAAGTCCTTCTGGTTATGAGTGCAATTAAATTTGATACAGTAGGACCAGATGGATTACCTCCACGGTTTATAAAGCTGATTGCACATAATATTAGTAAGATTCTAACTCATATTTTTAACCACTGCCTCACGACGTCTCAATTTTCCAGTCAGTGGAAAAGAGCGCTTGTGCTGCCTATACCAAAAAAGCCCTCAGTATCTGTTCTAATAGACTACAAACAAATTAGTCTTTTATGTTTTTTTGTAAACCTTTTTGAAAATATAGCTGATGTGCAGGCTGTGAAATACATCGATCTAAATAGATATTTGACTTGTTGGCAATTTGGATTTCGACCGAATTATAGCTACGAAACTGCTATGCTCAAGGTAACATCGGATATACACGAAGCGCTAGATAAACACCAGCTTAAAATCCTTGCTTTGCTTGATTTCAGCAAGGCAGCTGCTGAGAAAACTTTCAAAAGAATTTTTATTTTCTTCGTCTGCAGTAAAACTCGTCAAGAGTTTTTTAAGTGGACGCAGTCAGTTTGTTAGGGTGAATACCTCCGGTGAAACGTCTCTATTATCTGGAGTTCCTCAAGGATCCATTCTTGGCCCCTTGCTATTCTGCCTCTATTTAAACGACATTATTGATGTAATATCAGATGTTTCCATTCATTTGTACGCTGACGACGTACAAATGTACCTAAGCAGACCAATCGGCTTGATGGAGGACTGCGTATACCGATTCAATGATGACCTGCAGCGTGTACATAATTGGTCACTGCTAAATAACCTAGAGTTGAATCCCAGTAAGTACGATTTATAGAAATAAAATTAATCCTAATACTGTCCCACCAATATCTATCAACAACACCGTATTATCATATGTTGATTCAGCTAAAGCCCTTGGCTTTGAGCTAAACTCAAAGTTCACCTGCTGTAATCATATAAGAGCTACAATAGGTAAAATATATGGATGTCTGTGGCAGCTATGGTTAAGCTCTAGTTTTCTCTCTCTCTTCATATGCGGATGAAGCTAGTCAAGTGTTTAGTGGTCCTCCACTATACATATGGTAGTATGGTGTTCTCAGATCTTGACTCAGTCTGTCGAATGAGGCTCTTGGTAGCATATAACGACGTACTCCGCTTTGGATTTAAATATTCTCGCTTCAGTCATATATCTTCTTTCTCAACATACTTGTTTGGATGCTCTCTGGGTGCATATCTAATACAACGTAGATTAAAATTTCTTCACATGTTAATATATAACCAACAGCCCGCATACCTATTTGAAAAGCTTAGCTTCCTGTAATCGGCTAGACATAGGAATCTCCTAATCCGTCGTTGTAGTTCTCAATATGGCCAGCACTTCTACTTTGTCCAATGTGCTCGTAAATGGAATCTGTTGGCACATGATATTCAGTGCTCGAGAAGAAGTACAACTTTTGCAAGACCTATTAAACCATTCACCCTTGTTTAAATCGGATTGTTGTCGTATCTTTGAATGTTGCTCCACTAAATCTAAGTTTATCTAATCTTTTCTTTCACTGAATTTTATGTTTTTGTTTTAAATATTTTATAGTTTTTCCTTTTATCTGTAATTTTAGTCTTATTATTATTTTATAGTAATTTTTCTATTGAGACCAGCATACTTTGTACACCTTAAGATTGTATTATGATCTTTGTACGGTAAATAAAAACATTGTTATTGTTACTTGTGAAAGACGCCATTCTATCCTTTAGTGAAGAAAGGAAAACATAATCCCCAAATACGAAGTTGGTTTCAAATTGTATCACTCTAGAATACACGCACTACTCAAACTGCACAATGACGTGCGAGGGGTCTAAACCAAGGCCTTATGACAGCGGCATGTAGTTTGTATATAACCAAGACAAAATGTGGATCAAAGGGCTTATTTATAAAATGATCCACTTTCAATTCCCACCAGAAATCACAAGATTTCTCTATACAGTTTTTCGTTGAACTAAATCGAACTTCTGCAACCCTACATCCCATCATTGCAGGAGTATTGCAAGGTACCGTTCTCGGCCCGCTCCTCTTCAACATCAACTAACGACTCAACAACAACCACTCTATACTTTAGGCGGATGATTCATCACATATTCATCCACTCCTAGTCCAAATTATGCAATTCTTAGCATCAAGCGAAAGTTAATGGACCTGGTGCACTATTACGCTAGGAGGGGATCCTCTTTCGTAAGCTTCCTGAACTCTCAGCAGCTTCGAGATCAAACCAAAAGACTCGATTAAGTATCTTGGAGTTATATTCAAGAAAATTTTCAAATTCAGGGAACATGCAAAAGCCCGAATTAAGAAACCCAACGGAGCCTTAGGTTCCTATTATACAAGCTATTAATCAGACCGGTAATACTATGCATTCCCCATTTGGTTCACTATGAACAAGACAACATTAGGCAGAATACTAAAACTTGAGAGGAAAATTATAAGAGCATGTACTGGTAAGTTTTTTAAAAGTCGTTTCAGAATGTTCAGCAACAAGAAGCTATATGAGACATGGAGAGAAGCCGGAAAATTTTCTCCTCTGGACGAGTTCCTCATCGGGCAAGCCAAGAAAACCACCAGCAGAATTCAGCATCATTCTTAACCCGTTAATGGCAGAAATGGCAGCAGACCACCGAAGTATGGATGCAGCAAATGAATACCTGTCGCTTCTTATCATAAACCTTCAGGAGCATGAAGACATTTTTATGATCACCTAGGATAGAGGATAGCTATGTTATAAATAAGTTAGTCTGTCGAAGGTATAAGTTAGATTTAATCAGGCGTAATTTTACTTTCTTTTAGGATTAATATTATGAATTACATAGTCGTAGGTAGCTTTAGCGCAAGGCTAAAGAATAAGATCGTTAATGTTAAATTAAATAATAAATAACCCAGAGGCAATAAATAAGGAACTAAAGTTCAGTCATCGTCACAACTCAGTGCCAAATTTTATACTAACTTGTAAGTAATAGCATCTATAGTTAGAGTTAAAACTATAATAATTAAGTACATAAGTATTTAAGAAAAAATTGTACATAATCGTCGCTAGAATAAATAATTTAATCTAATCTAATAGTTCTGTCAGTTGCCTCCCAGCAGATCGACAGTCATTATCTCCCGAACTTAGTCCTATCTGCATAGTTTTGTTGGCCTGCTAAGTAGTTTTGTTGACCAATTTAAAGGCAAACGTACGTTAGTCATGTTGGCCTGATGCATGGTATATACATACATAGAAGACAAGATATTCCCATTAAAATTTTGACATATTGCAGCTCATAGACTGTGACGTATTTCTGTGACTAACGTATATACATTTTTTTAGGAAAGACAGATAGAGGAGAGAAGGTTCTCTCTACCGTACTCTCCTATAGATTTCACAATATTACGTCACCTAATAGGGGAACATGTTTTGTAATGGGAATACCTTGTATTCTATATACTTTGGGCCTGAGGATTGATGAGCGCACATATGAAAACTTTAACCGCTCGCCCTGCCATGTTAGCCAGAAAAGGGGCGAGTATTATTCCCCTCCGGTAGGAATAATGAGTATACGCGAGTGAGTGAGCAAGTGTAGTATAAGCCATACATTGTTTATAATAAGTAACCGGCTGTAGTAAACTGAGAATAAGTAACCGCCAGTAGTAGACTGAGCTAGAACAGTGTTTCGAGTTACGAAACGTCAGGGAAACGGCCCTGGAAAATCTACTGACTACCCGCACAACACCCGATATTAGGGGTTAATTGTACTTAATATTTTATGAATAAATCTATGACCTCTGAACGATATACTCTAAGATATTTATTGTTCTCCATCCCCCCTCTAATTTGAAATTATGAAAAATTTTGGACCAATTTTTCCCAGTTTTATTTTTTCAAAAAATTTCAATAATAAATGGCAATAAGTGCCTACGGGTAGGCAATTTTAAATTGCTAAACTGGCTGCGATTTTTTATGCTATTGTATGTGAGGAGATGTAAACCACATTTTTGAATCGGTTCAAGATGGTTTTATAAGGAAAATGTGTACTACTACTACTACTGGCTTGCTATGAAATTGGCACTTTTTAGATGTACGGTTTTTGTTATTTTACATGAATTCTCCGGAATACCGCACAGTAGAATTCATTATTTTAACCATTAATGACCTGCTCCAACTTGTCCACAACTCCAATCCGTTTTAAGCCGATGACATTAAAATAATTAAATCCATATCTAACTCATTCATCAAAATTGCACATTTTAGTGTGATATTAAATATTTGACTAGTTATGGGAAAAGTACAAAATCTCATGAAAATTCATTAATATTTTTGTACTTGCTTGTTTAAAAATAAAGCGTTTCTTAGATATTTTACTGCTATGGTGTAGTTTTCGATGGTTCCTTAAGTTTGAAAGACGATATGGAAAGGATAACCTGCTATAGCGTTATTTAAACGAAGCTATATGATGGTTTTGTCGTGTTGGTGCAGCTATGATGCCGATTGTCCCGAATTGTTTGTACTGAGGTCAGCCGGATAAAGTCTTGCTGGCTTTTTAGTATAATAAGAGATGGGAAATTATCTCATTTTCTCGTAAACTTATTACCAATGTTTCTTGTTATTTGTTTTTCTTAATAACTCAGGGAATTCAACTTTGATTTAGCATCCATTCCAAATTACAAAATTTCTATAAAAACGCATGACTTTTTCATCATCCATAGAATTCTCGTTAACGACAATAGCCGAATTTTGCAGCAAGTTTTCTCTATAAAAGGGTAAAATTCAAAAAGGTTCTTTGCGATATACGTTTTCGGCATATTAAAAACCACCAAGAAACTTGAGCTTCTTGTTATTGTGAAGACATTTTCACTGCTGACAATACAATTCAGTGTTGCACTCAATACTGCAACAGTCCCAGCAACCCCGCAATATATAGTTTTGCTTTATTTCTATATTGATACATATCTTCATTTTTCATGTATTCCAAAAAGCGGGGGACCCTCTACCTATCAAATTAGCCATCTGATTGGATTCATATGTCAAATATTCATTGATAATTAAAATTCGGCGTGTCATAGTCTATTTTTTATTTCAATCAGGGTGGAGGGCGAAATTAGAATGCTCAGGGATTTTTCAATTTTATAACTCAGTCATTTGACCTCGTAGCATAGAGGTGTTCGTACTCAAATTTCTTACCACGATCTGGGCTATTTAATTTTAGACTAGATTTTTCAAAATGTACTAGATCCCCCGCGATATTATCTAATTTTTCCAAAAAAGTAAAAGCGTTCTTTATTTTCGGAGATCTGTTGGCATAGTAACTTTTATAGTACTTTACTTTTTTTATTCGAACGGAAGTAACTAGATTTATCGCACCTTAGATCGGCTCTAACTCGGTAGAGTTATGTCCGATCAAAAAACGGTTACACAATTCTCCTTAGCTAATTACCAGCTACAATTCGTAGAAGAAAATATTTTAACCGAGGGTACTTTTAGAGTGCTGGTTTGGAAATCCCGGTGGGGGGTGGTTCCAATACGACATATTGTATATTAAATAAAAGGTCTCGCTGAGTACTATCCACTGATATACTTTCTTTTCCAATACAGAAAAAAATTTCTCGAGACGTTTTTGCCGCCGTAAAACCCATTTTCATGTACTTGGGTCACATACACCCCAGTTATTACATTTCTACAACAAAATTACTTGTTTTCGTAAATAAATACCAATAATATAAATTCACATTAATATTTATACAAAGATTGTCAGAATCAGTCAAAACTCCATGTATATATACAATTTGTAATAAATATCAGGTATGCATGTACGACAAAATGAGCGTGACAAATCGAGAAGGGATATTGTATA
Source organism: Dioctria rufipes (assembly GCA_963924295.1). Lineage (NCBI taxonomy): Eukaryota > Metazoa > Arthropoda > Insecta > Diptera > Asilidae > Dioctria > Dioctria rufipes. The sequence continues at coordinate 158,172,318 of OZ002743.1, read as the reverse complement.
TCGACTAACATTGCTAGATTTAAAATTAAAAAAAAAATCAAACAAGAATGTCATAAGCCATTAGTGTAATTACCTTTTTTTCCATTATGCATATGCAGCGACGTTTAAGTAATTGCAAACCTATGGAAAGCATTTTCTTTTAAGTGTTCCCATTTTGAAAATAACCAATCAATTGCAAAGAGCTATAAATTATTTTTACTCTCACCGCATTACAAAGTTTATTGTATTAAATGGAAAGAAATTCATTAAGTAGTACGCCTGAAACTCGTTACAGTTAGCCACGTAATTGGGCAGAATGCTGAATCGAGTTAATTTAAACTTTTTCCAAGTACTTCTCCTCTGGTATATGTTGGCTAAAATCTTGGGAGTTATTTCATTTAGTTTTGACAAAAAAGAAAGAAAAATTCGATATTCGTTAATATCTACCGTGTACTGTGGTGTAGTGTGCGGAATTTTCACTTTCTTATTTCTACCCATATCGTTCATTACTTCATTTTTTTCTGATGAAACTAATTATCATGATTTAATTCGTTTTTTAAATAATACAGCTTGGATAATAGCTAACTTCTGTGTTATTTATTTTACATTACTGTTGTTAATTTATCGTCGTAAATTTGAAGATCTAATAGATCTTACGAACTGTAAGAACTTATTTAGTATGAACTGCTTACGGTTAATATCCGCGAAGTTGATAGTTACTTTATTTGTAATATTTATTGACATTCCATTGTATGCAGATTTGATTGATACATTTACGATACAAGTTCACCTTTCATGGATTACTTCTCGTTTTATTTGGGCAGCTGTTGTTATTATACAAGACCTGTACTTTGTGTTGCTTGTTTTAATAAATACACAATACGAAGTTATCGGAAATCATTTGACTAACATAACAATTTTAGAAAAAGAAAATTTTGAAAAATATTTTGATAAAGTGTTGCACATCATCTCTAAGATTAGTGAAAACTTCGGAGCTGTAAATAATTTCTTCCAAACACAAACAATTTTTAGCTTTTTTTGTTTTTTTGCTTATATTGCTATATATTTTATCTACGTCTATACGAACCAAGTGAGTAAAGGTACTGCTCACATTTTTGGTTTCATGACTTGCGTTTTCACTCTAATTAATGTTTTGATGCTCGTTCAAGTGGCTGAAATGATTGAGAAGAAATCCAATTACTGGAATCAATACCTGGATCTTATAATCAAGATTGGGGAGGAAAGTTATAACACAAATGTAATACAAAATTTCTTAGATGTAAATCCGTAAATTTTAATAAATAATAAATAAATAATTAACTATTTCGTTTTTAAGGTGGACTTACTCAGTTTACATCTTCTACTGAAGAAACCGAACGTAAATATTCATAGTCTATTTAAAATTCGAAACGAGTTCGCAGGTTCATTCTGTGCCACGGATCTGATGAATATAATTATTCTTATTCAGTTTCATATGTCTTATGATAATTTAAAAATGTTTTAATGTAAAATAAATAAATTAATTTTATCCTCATATAGATTGTAATATAAAATTTATTAAAATTTAAAATTAAGATATTGTCCTTCAAATCGCTCTGGGTCCCCCAATTTGCGTCTCATCTAATTCATTAAGAGGATTTCTTACCTAAGAAAAATTTCATCTCCTACGGTGTTGTAAGTTTAGCTAATACTCATGGTAAAGAATTGACTGCATAATCCATTTGAAGCCATCTACATCAAAATTTAAGATAATTTTATGGGTCATGTGGCGGTCTCCTTGAGTTTTTATACCCTAAATGAAATCTATAGGGTATACTAAAAAAAATGTAAGTTTAAGCTCGAAAATGGGACAACTTGGGACACTCCTTCAAGAGGTTTCCATAAAAAAATTTCGATTATTTGGGCACTGCTTCAACTTCAACTTCAGTTTATTCGGCTTTATACATACATAACCTTTTACATTTTTTTTCCTTAAGATTTATCTAAAATGCTGAGCTAAAATGTATGACTCAATCTACTTTATAATTCTTATTTTCGTACAGGCGAACAAGAGATATAACAAAATAGCTTAGTGGCTTTATACTTCTGACAAAATAAAACTCACACTTGCGACCGGTGTGAATATTCTATATCTTAGACTCTACATATGTGGTCATAGAAAAGGGATAAAAAAACAAAACAAAATAATGAAAGCCATAACCTACAAACAACACAATACAGTGCATTGTACCTACATATGTACCTAATATAATTATGATATGGGAGTTCTATTACAAATTTGTTTTATTTTCTTTAACTATCTAGCTTGCAGTACAGGGTTGTTCAGAATTTTAATATTTCAAATTTGTTTATTTTTTTTTTCGAAAATGTCATTTTTAGAAAGTAATTAAATTTTCATGTTTAGCCTCTATTTTGGTGTACTAAAGATGGTATTTTATAGTATTTTGGAATTTTGGATTTTATATTAAAGTCTTCAAGTAAATTTTGGATTTTATATTAAAGTCTTCAAGTAAATCTTGCGATTCCCTGTTGATTAGGAGATGGGTAGTAGTTCTCATTGAGTTTTGTATTAATATTTTGGTCGTAGATTTCTTCCATAAGGATATTATCAAGATGAGGGAGGTTGTTTAGGAATTTATTTGTTAGGTTTAGCATATATCTCATTAGGGGAGTTATATCTGTTAGGTTGTATATATAGTTATTTGAATATTTTTTTGTTCTTGTTTGATAATGTTTTCTTGTGCATAGCCTAAGTATTTTTCTCTCAAATATTTCTAGGCTGTGGGCTAATGTGGGTGAGATAGTGAACCAGTTAAGGAAGCCGTATGTGATTGTTGGTCTAATTAATTGTTTATATATAAGGAGTTTTGTGCGACTGGTTAAGCTCTTGTGTTTTAATAATGGCATTAGTATTCTTGATGCCTTATTACCCCGGTTTAGTGCATTTCGGCCTTGTTGATTGAATTTGAAAAGACTGTTAAATGTTATTCCTAAGTACTTAATTTTGTCTTTGACTTGGGTTTCACGATTATTAATATTAATCCTCAGATTTTTACTTTTCTTAACAGCTCTTGATGCTCCTCTACCAGATGAATTTCGAAAGCATATTAATTCAGATTTTCCAGCATTTATTTTGATTCCCCATGTCCTGTAAAATTCATCGATGTCTTTAAGATGCTCTCTTACAATGCCGGTGGCTATTTCTGGGTCTTTGTCGTGGGCGAATATTAGAGTGTCGTCTGCGTATAGAATTGCTTTTGATTGTGTATGCCCATTCGTATCGATTAGTAGATGAGGGAAGTCTATTAGAAAAAAGTTATATAGTTTGGGACCCGTTATTGAACCTTGTGGTACACCTGAGCGTATTTCAATGGGGTCAGAGAGTACTTCGTCTATTATAACTTGCAGTTTCCTGTTTGTTAGGAAGCTGTAGAAAAGTTTTATTAACGCTGTGGGAACTCCGTAGATTATCATTTTGTAAATTAGGCCAAAAGTTCATACACTGTCAAATGCTTTCTCAAGGTCCAGCGCACATGTTACTGTGCACTGTCTCTGCCTTAGGTTACTTGTTACATCATTATGTAGTTTAAGTAATGCGTGATTCGTCGAATGTCCTTTATTAAACCCAAATTGGTAAGCAGGTATAATTTTTTCGACTTCACAGTATTCAACAAATTGGTCAGCTATAGTTCTCTCAAATATTTTGCAGATCTGTATTGGCCTAAAGTTACCCATCTCATACGAATTTTTATTTTTTTGAATGGGTACTAGTTTTGCTTCTTTCCAAGATTTTGGAAAATAACTGTTATTTATACAGTGATTAACTATTATTGTTATATATTCTACAGCTCTAAATGGGAGTTTTTTTATGAGAAAGTTTGAGACGCCATCTAACCCACAGGATTTTTTATTGTTGATTTTGACTCTGATAATTTCTCGAATTTTTTCTGCGTTGGTGAAAGGACTCTCATTATAGTTTAACGCGTTGTTCACTGAGTCAAAGTTGACTTTTTTGATAAATGTACCTTCGGTCGTGGAGTTTAGAGAGACGAAATTTTGTATAGAGCTTGTGACTTCTCGTAGGAGCTCTGTATTATATGATGGAAATTTTTCTGAATATAGTACTTTGTAATAATCCTCAAACGTCTCGAGTTTGTCTTCTGTGGCAATAAGTTCTGAGTTGTTAACATGAACCTTCTCAGATGTGGTGTTTTTCTTCTTCCCTATTATCCTAAATATTTCCTTGAAAGCCTCTGGTCCTGGCTTGATAGCCGATAAACGGTCTTGGAGAACTGTGTTCATATGTATACGAACTTTATCATCTATAATTTTTTTTAAGCAGTTTATTCTTGCCGAGAGTGATCGGTATTCCTAGCTGCTTCTGTTTAATGTTCGATGGAATATTCTTTTGAGTTCCCTACACCAGCATTGCTTTGTCCTCATCAGTGCTTTGATGTCTTCTGGGATGTTTTTGAATTTTTTCTCTTCGTGGATTATTTTTTTGACATACCGATTTTTAAGTGTTGTGATATTGTTTGTGAGGTGTTCAATCCAGGAGTCTATTTCTATGTTATTAATATTCGTGTTTATTGGTGGAAGCTCTCCTAAGGCTTCTGACAAATCAGCTTTGAAACCATTCCAGTCTACATTTGAGAAGTCCTCAATTACTCTTGGGCTGCATAGTGAAATATCAAATTCCCCCAGGTTAATCGTTAGTTTAACCAAATAGTGGTCCGAAAACGACTCAAGGGCTGTACATGAATAGGAATTAAATAGTGTTCTGGAATGTGCTTCAGTGGTAAAAAAAAATCTAGAATCGACGCCCCTTGTGGGAAAGAGGGACTCCTTGGTGAAATTATATCCAGATTGATTGATGATCCCGTTTCTATGATCCAGTTATACAGTCGTCTGCCCATAGTGTTTGTTCTACTGTCTCCCCAACTACAATGCCTTGCGTTCCAGTCTCCTCCAATTATTATTGAGTCGAAGTTTTCTCCAATGGTCTTTATTTTGTTGAGAACATGTATGAAGTCATTATTTGCCGTGGTAGAAGGAATATATATACTTCCAATGAGTATTTTCTTTATGGGGTTATTTATAATTATTTCAATACCTATTAAAATTAGAGGAATTGTAGTATTTTCGATGGGGATGTGCTGGTATTTAATATTATTTTTTATAAAAAGGGCTACCCCTTGGCCTTTGTCTACTCTTAGAGTATTGTATTGAGGAACGTTTATCCTATGCCTTTCATTGAGTCGCGTTTCTGATATCACTGCTATTTCTGGTTTGTGGTGTTTGATTATATTTAGTAATTCTAATCTACGGGTGTTATTAATTAAAGATTGAGCGTTCAGTACTATTATTGATATAAAACCGTTAGAAATTGTGACATGTGTTTAATATAAACAACAACATAGCTTCTTTTTTTTGAGATATTGAATTATATTTTGATATGGAATCCATGAAAACATTAATTTTATTAAATAGTTCCTGCAGTGGTACACCAAATAGTTCGTTCGCCAGGTTATAGAAGTCTTGTATTTTTGACGTGTCATTTTTTTCGCCCATGGGTGAAGAAGAGTTGTTGCCGAAGGCATTCGAAGAGTTTAGTAGAGCATCTTTGTAACTAATCCCCTTTTTGATTGAAGGGTATTGCGCTTTACTAGAAAACTGATTTTCCGTGTAGCTTTGTTTACCTTTGGTCATTCTTTCTTTTCTAGCATTTAAGAATTTCTTATACATTGGGCATCCTCGGTAATTTGCGGGATGCCCTTCTTGACCACAGTTTACACAGGCCGGGGCTACTTCTTTCTCCTTGTCTAAACGGCACTCCTTAGGTGCGTGTTTTTCCAGGCATTTGACGCATTTGTATTCTTTAAAGCAGTTCAATGCTATATGGCTGAATTGCTGGCACTTATAACATTGTATCGGTCCTCTGACCTTTACAGCTTCCCATGTGACCTTTTGTCTTAGGAACCATGTAGTTTTAATTAATTCTGAGATGTATTCTCCTGGATTTAGTTGAATGAGGAAGCTATCTATTTGATATTTTTCTTTTTTTGACTTTGTCGTTTGAAACCTGGCAATTTTCCTAGGTGTTATGTAAGGGAAAGTAGATTTGAATGCTTCCATAACGTCAATCGGTTCAACACAATGGTGAAGCCCTTTTAGTAAGATGCTTATTGGTTTTTCGAAGGATGCGGAATATATGTAACACTCTATTTTTGTTTCAGCTAATAATTTGAGAAATATTTGTTTCTCCTGGGGATTCGCAGGATAAATTTTGGTGGTGGATGGATTTAAATTAACGACTTTTGTATTTAGTTTGTTATTATCTATAAATTGGTATAACAGTTTACCATTAATATTTTTAACTATGATTGGGGGGATTTTAATTGGTTTCCCTGAGAGTGTACTCTCTTCTCCTATAGCCTTTACATTTTCATTATCTTTATTTAGAGTTACAGGATTTGAATTATTATTATTTAGAGTAATAGAATTTTCTTTAACGCTATTTACCTGGTCTATTTCCATACTATTTTCATCTAAGCTACTTAAAACTTCAAACCTGTTATCGCTTATCGGCATGTCTATAGCTGCACGTTGTTTCCTCTTGTTGTCTCCATTTTGAGTACTAGGAGATGATTTGCGCTTATGATATTTCACCGCTTTCCATTTATACTCAATCGCTGAAAGTCCATTGTCCTCATAGTTCGTCGTCACATTTTCCTGATTATTTTCCGTGTCTGTTGAATTGTTTGTCATTGTTCCCTTTTTGATTATTTCTTTAACTGCATCGCAAATAAATTCGCTTTGTATTGCACTCACGCTTAGTTGTGTACAACGTTGAGCCATCATTTTGTGTGTATGGTGTGGTATCGCTACCTGTATTTGAAGCGTCTGACGCTTGCGCGTTCTCCATTGTCAAAAGAGCGTTATGCTCAATAATTGCACGTTCCGTTGCGGAGTTTATTAATTCGGATGGAAGTATTAATTTTTTTGCATATTTGATATAAGCCGTCGTTCTTTTCTTACTTTAATAATTTTTTCACTTTTGTATTTTTCTTTGTCTTTGCTAGGTTAGGTGTACCCTGTCGGGCGTTAATTCGATCCATATGGCTTCTTTAATGTCATAAGTTTATCTGCAGTTTGTAATGAATCATTATAGACTAAGGAGTCGTTACTTAATTCTTCATTAGGCATTAGACAAAAAAGTTTGGAAACCTCTAATCTAGGGTATCATAAGAATTTGTCTTAGACCAATTCTAGATTTTTTACTTGTTTCTTTTTATTTTTTTTTCAATTTTAAGTAAACCGCATAAGCTGTACTAAAGATTTTTCTTAATTTTTTCCTTGTTACCATTTCTTTTACAATAAATAAAACAGTGACCGCTGTCAAACACACTTGTCGCGTCGCATTGACTGTGTTTTAAATGCGACATACATTGTCGCCAACTAAGTTGCCAACATTGTTTTGCCGCTCTCACTATGTTTTGGCCTTAAAACCTCATATTCCATTAGGAACACTATTCTGTAGCCTACCAGTTGAAATTACTTTTAATTATAAGTTTAGCTCTATTTATGGCTTTAGTGCTCACTTCATGACATTTTAAAGATCAGTTTTAACGGAAATCAATTCATTTCCATAAAACTTTTATTTATGAATTTATGTATTTTTTGTGATTTTAAAATTTAATATTACTTTTTTTCACATTTTTCATATTTTTGATTTTTGTTTTGGTTTCCATTTTGTACCATTAGATTATTTTTCTATTTTTTTATTTTTTTTTTTATTTTTACTGTATTTTGAATTATAATGACATTTGTGTATGTAATATCTTCTTAACTTCCTAAATAAATAAATAATTGGCCCTATTGAGATGCATCTGCTATTTTAGTACAGTTACAAAGTAAATAATACAGGAGAAACAGATCTAGCCGTAGAATATATCTGTAGGTGACGAGTGATTTACACGACTAGGTTTAAGGGGGGCTTACCCACCAAAAAAAGCTCACGATTTCTGTTCTGAAAAGCACAGTGAAACATACACGCATAAAAGTATGCAATTTGAAAATTCAAACAAATCACTATATGTGCATACAAAGATATATGATGCTGTGCTATTCGTGTGCATTATACTCCAAAGCATTTCGGGCATCTCCACAGCAGTAGGATTGCATAAGTATGGCGAGATTTTAGATTTGCTGTCGGATTTTTCATAGACTTTTTTGAACTTATAAAACGTTTTGTGTGAGGAGCAGGCAAGGGGCTAAGAAAATGTGTGCGCTCTGTGCTGTTGGTCTAACACCTTTCCTTGTTATTTGTCTGGCATCATTTATTGCTTGGGCTAATTTTATTTTACTGGCACCGCTCATCAAGTAAAACTCTTCCGAGAACTCTGCCAAAATTATATGAAACATTACAATTCAATGTTCACACTATGTCAGTTTTACCGTCTTATTAACTAGATAACCAATGAACTACTTTAAAGAGTTAGATTTGACCTTACCAGCAACCATTTTCTCCTTTCTACAGCTTCACTAAAACTCATTAGGGATTAAGATCCATACAATAAAATAAAAAATAAAATGTATCGGGACTGCACATTTTGAGATATTCAAGGATAACCGAAATATCACTTATCCTTGAAAGCAAATTTTCAGAAAAATGACTTTTATTAATTGTTTTCGGAAACCTCAAATCTTCCCAAAATAAATAACACTTATTTCATGGAGATACAATAATAAAGTTACATCTACTAAACAAAATTTCCCTCATTTTCAAATTTCAAAAGACCGTATCTCGGTTATAAATGGATCGCAACAAAAAATTGTTATTTTCAATATTTCCAACCGTCCTGTAAGATTTCATTAATATAAAAAAATATGTATATATATATAAAGCCTATAACGAAAAGTTCTGTCGCATCTATTTGTATGTAGATAACGGTTTTTTCTTTACCAAGAAAGACAAAAATTTGTTTGTGTGATTTTCAGAACTTTCTTACTCATTTACAAAGGATTTAATCTACTTGGCTGATCAATTTAGTGAAAATGCGGCGTTCTAGTGGTTCGGTTCATGAACAAGTTGTGCATGAATGGCAAATAAAATCAACAAGTATCGCTTTCAACATTGGGAAAAAGGTATAAAATTACAAAAAGAACTTTGTACAAAGGTATATCAAACGGCTTAAAGAAGATCTGAGTGTATCTGAGAAAGCAAGGCCAGGTTGCCCAAAAGATCCTGTAAATTCTGTTCTCGGAAAAAGGATCCTTAACGCTTTAAAGAGCAATCCGTCGATGTCTACAAGGGATTTGGCTAAAGATCTTAGAACCACCCATCAAATGGTGCAAAGAACAAAACAACGGAATGATTTGAAGACTTTCAAAAAGCAAAAAGCGCCGACAGGAAGTTCTGATTAGGAAAACCGAGCAATTAGACGCTCAAGAAATCTCTACCGAAAATTGTTGACAAAAAAAATGTCCGTTATAATGGACGACGAGGCATATTGCAAAATGGATTTTTTTCTCTTCCGGGTCCCCAAATGACGGAAGAAATGTGAATCGGATAAAACAGTTTGCGTTGAAAAATTTGAAAAAAAGTTATGGTTTGGCAAGCTTTTTGTGAATGTGCGATGAAGTCAATACCGTTATTTACAATAGGAACCAGAAACGCCGAAATCAACCGTAAAGAATACTTGCAGAAGAGATTGTTGCCCATGATTAAAAGGCACAAAACTCTAGTTCTGTTTCGACTTGACAACTAGTCACTATGCTTCAGCAACAGTAAACTGGTTAAATTTCAAAGGCATTGCATATGAACAAAAAGCAGACAATACTCCGAATAAGCCGACACTTCGTCCAATCGAAAAATATTTGGCAATTATGAAGGAAAAATTAAAGGAGGAAATGTAAAAACCATGGATTCATTCAAAAGACGTTGGGCATATTAGCATCGAAAGCAGCCACAAAAAAAGTTTGTGCAGGTTTTGATGAAAAACATGAGAGGAAGGATCAGAGAATTCAACAGAAAAAGTACTAAACAAGTTCGGAATTAGGAAATCATAACTAGTAGGATATAAAGTAAATACAAATAAAATTTTATAAAAATCCATTGAGTAGTTTTCAATTTACCTTGCGCACGACAGAACTTTTCGTTACTGGCTTTTTTCTAAATTGGTCGATTTTCTGTGTAACGGCTTATTGCATTATATATTTCATCTACACAAATTTACATACGTAGCAATATTAAGTTTTCTCTTCTTTATTCCATAATATCATTGGAATGAATTTTACTACCAGGTCCCATAATAGTTACTCACAATTAAAACAAATAGAACTACCAAAATAATTTTTCGCATCCCAAGCAAAAATAAGAAATTTCCAATGACAAAACTTAAAATATTCCGCGAAATTTACACTCAAATATCTAATGCAGAAAAAGGTGGCATACACTTTCCTAGCCTGTACACTACAGCCCGCCACAGAGCTTACGAAACAAGTGAATGCTTTCCGAAAGCACATCATTTCATCTGGCGGTGATGAAATGAATTAAAAACGCCAAATTGTATGCAAGATATATAAAAACAAGAACCTTTTGCCGTTGCCATGGTTAACATAATTGACTTAATTTCTTTTATAATTGCACTAAACAATTTAAGTTTTTCAAAATAAACAGAAAAAGGTTCGATCTTTGTTACAAATTCAACTTTCTTTCCAATAATATCATAATTGTGATAGTTATTCGTCTCTAAAATTAGCAACTTTCAAACCAAAATATATTAGTAATCAAAACTTCTTTATTAGATTTCTTTTCGTCACTTCCTCTTCCACTTCAAGATCTTCCATACACAAGTACAAATTTATCTACTTGATGTACCATTATTACGTTATTATGTACCAAACTTTGCAAATGTCATGAATTTGAGAATTTTCTAAAGCTAATTACATACATATAAACCGCCGAAATCTTTATTTTTGACATGTCATTACCTAAGTTTATGCTTTTTCTCAAACTATGTGGAATTTTGTTGAAGATAATACGCCCAGATTTGACGCAAAATCGTATTAACTTTTCGTGTTTTTTGAGATTTCAGTAATAAGCCCCCTTAAGTAAAAAGAGAAATTTAATTTATATTCTCACCTCTGGTGAGTAAACCAATTTAAAGCATGACTTGACCAGATCTGCAAGCTAACACTGATAAGGTAATCATATGTATTTGGTAGAAGAACAAGATATATTGACCATATTCTGCCTGTATACTAAATATAATTTTTGATATCTTAATTAAGAATTTTTTTAGTATGTAGGATAAGTACATTAAATAAAAAAAAATAAAACACATAAAATACAAAAATAATAACACGTAAATAAATTCTATTTTTTTTTTCGTTTTCAGATTAACTGCAATGTCACATGCTAGAAACAAGTACAATTCAAGGCTTTAATGTAAACATCACCATAAAGGAACATATAAACCTAAAGCAAAGCAGTCATGACCAATTTCAATACTGTCGATATTAACCTCACCTCCTTCAGTACAGAATTACTCAAGAATTCTAGTACCAACAGCTACTTCATTGTTGACATACAGAATACTACCACAACTCCCACGAGCTTAATAACGTCTTCAATAGCACCACAAAACACCACCACCATCGAACCAGAAACGGAAATGGAATCAGCAGACCTAATAAATAACGAATTCGTTCAGATTTTTTTCTGCATTTTATATTCGACAGTTTTTGTCCTGGGCGTATTTGGAAATGTACTCGTCTGTTACGTTGTACTACGTAATAAAGCCATGCAAACGGTTACGAACATTTTCATAACAAATTTAGCGCTATCCGATATATTGCTTTGTGTCTTGGCAGTACCTTTTACACCCCTATATACATTTATGGGCGGTTGGGCCTTCGGCAGAGCCCTGTGCCATTTAGTGCCATTCGCCCAAGGATGCAGTATTTATATTTCAACATTGACACTGACTTCTATAGCTATAGATCGGTATTTTGTTATAATTTATCCATTTCATCCAAGAATGAAGCTATCGACTTGCATATCGATTATAGTGGCCATTTGGGTTGTGTCTCTACTGGCGACACTACCCTATGGACTCTATGTTAAAGTATTCTCCCTAGAGACAGACGGTGTAATGAATACATATTGTGAAGAGGACTGGCCATCAGAGCATTATAGAAAAGTATTCGGATCTGTAACAACAATCCTTCAATTTGTTCTGCCATTTTTCATAATCTCGATATGTTATACATGGGTGTCGTTAAAATTAAATGCCCGAGCTAAAGCGAAGCCGGGTAGTAAAAATTCCAAAAAGGAGGAAGCTGACCGAGATAGAAAGAAGCGAACGAATCGTATGTTAATATCAATGGTGGCTGTTTTCGGTATATCCTGGCTACCAATAAATGTAGTTAATATTTTCAATGATTTCTATGCAAGATCAAATGAATGGCGATTCTATACCTTGCTATTTTTCGTTGCACATTCTATAGCCATGTCGTCAACATGCTACAACCCATTCCTATATGCTTGGCTGAATGAGAATTTTCGAAAGGAATTCAAACATGTTCTGCCTTGTTTCAATCCATCGAATAATAATATTATTAACATAACACGAAGTTGCAGATCTGAGAGGAATACTTGTGCAAGGAATAATGATTGTGAAAATGTAAATATTTTAGGTAGTAATAATAAACGGGATATTATTCCAAGGGAGGCAACTTTTGGTGGTGGGAAAGATAATAATAAAGTACAGAAGAAAATCGATATTTTATTGAATGATGATCCAATGAGGACACAAGTTGAAGTCATCGAAGAAGCGGATATGAATATCAGACTAAATGAAACGCCATTTATGAGTTCTGATAATACTGGAACATCGAACTTGGACAACAGTACAGAGAATAATAGAGATCATGTGCTTTAGACATGGTAAGTAGTATTTTTAGCATAAAATTAGAAGAAATAATTAATTTGAGAATAATTTGTACGTAGACCTTTTGGGATTGAAAAAATCAATCGATATTTTCTGCCTAGTCTGTAGGTTTAATGACAATCTGAAGCATTTAAAGAATAGAAAAAATGAATCGTGGAAGAGGTTTTGAGCTTCGGGAAGTGCTGAGAACCACTCAATATATTCCAATCTTCGTTATGAGTTTGTCTCGCGCTCTGAGCACGATTACGTTGATTATGTTCACAAAATGAAACTAGTCCTGTGTTCGGAGGCAAATCGATTCTGGAATTTAGTGAATTCGTGAATTGTCGAAGGTTAACCAACTACTCTGAGTCTTGGGGCTCTGGAAACCAACGATCCGTCTACGATTGCCAATCTTTTCGGTGACTTTTATATAACTGTTTTTTCTAAGACTGACTCTGATATCAGCTTTAGTAATTTTAACAATTTGACGACATTTTCATCTATTTCTCTTGAGATGAGGGGCTTTGTACTTGACGAACAAAGCGCATTTCGGTTTTCAGTATTTCTGTATCTGTGTTGAACAAATGTCGCCTTTTTCTTGCCCCTATTTTGTGTTATTTCTTTTATTTATCTCTTCGTACTGGTGTCTTTCCAAGTTTATGGACACTTTTTGTTATCATTACCTTACACAAGAAAGGAAGGAGGAACGATTTTTCTATTTATCGGCAAGTCGTCAATTTATCTTGTATTGCCAAGCTATTTAAAACCCTAGCTTGTCACATTCTAACTTTTCATTGTCAGCACTTAATAGGATTCTAACCTTCTATCAGCATGGCTTTACAAAAGGTACATCTCCTACTACCAACCTAGCAGGATTCTCCAACTTCTACATTCCCGCCATTGAATCTGATAAGCAGGTTGACTGTGTCTACACTGATTTCAGTAAGGCATTTGACGAAATTTATCACCATATGTCTTTTGTTTTAAGCTCACCAATCTTGGATTTGCTATTCGTTACATGGTTAAGGTCATACTTGTCTGACCGTACGCAGCACGTTCTCTTGCGGATTGTTCTTTCAACTGCATTTACTATCACCTCTGGCACTCCGCAAGGTAGCTATATCGATCCACTCCTATTCATTATTTATATTAATGATGTGGGTTAAATTCTTATCAATTCTACCATAATCTCTTATTCTGATGATGCCAACATTTTTTATGTAATTTGGGATTGAAATGACTGTGCTTTTCTAAATACCGATTTAACCATTTTTCACGATTGGCATTCTACTAATCCTGTACTTTTGAATATTAGAAAATGTACTACTATATCCTCTTCTAGAAAAACATGTTCCCTTTATTTTGATTACTCTATAGATGAAAATTTATTGATTAGGCTTGACAAAACTAAAGATTTGGGAGTTACTTTTAACTCTAGTTTCTTTTTCGAGGATCATATTGACTCCATCGTGTACAAAGCTAACGTTACTTTAGATTTTGTGAGACGATGCTGTAAGGAATTCTACGATATTTATGTCACCAAATCCCTCTACTATGCTTTTTTCAGACCTATTTTGAAGTACCCTTGTCCTGTTTGGGCTCTTTTTTGCGCGGTTCATATTACTTGGATTGAGGCCGTTTAACGAAAATTCCTTAAGTTTGCTTTTCATAACCTTCGTTAGAGCGATACCATTGCAAAGCATTAATCTGCTTTCTTTAGACAGCCTAGATAAAAGACGTAACCGTTCCAGAGTCGTTTTCATTTTAGATATTTTACAGGTCGTTACTAACTCCCCTTTTATGATTTTTTGACTGTTATATTTATGTATATTTTTATTAGTTATTATTGTTATTTTTAGAATTAAGACTATGTAGTAATCAGTCTTCCGTGAACTTGAAGTGAGTAAATCTTAAATCTTTCAATCAAAAATTCTACGATCTCTGAAAGTTTTAGTTCGTCAAGTTTTTCCTCCTTTTTTCAACGTAGTTGAACATAAAGGACCATTATAAACATAAACAACATTAATCTAGAAAAATACTTACACAAATACGATTACCTGCTGCTTCTTCTAAAGCTGGCTTCCCACGACGCGTAGTTTCACACGCCCCGCCGCGCGAGCACAAGCCAACGCGCCGTGGGAAGAGTCCGGCTCGAGGTGGCGCGAGCTCGCTTGTGCTGGCGCGCCCGATCCATTTCGAGTCGGTAACTTCAAAGGCGCGGCGCGAGCATGCGCGAGGTGGCTCGAGGCGGCGCGTGACATTTACTCCTCATTTCGGCGGCACCGCGCAGCAAATCAACTCAAGCCAACACGCGCCGTGGGAAATGTATAGGCGCGACGCGGGCTGACGAGAGCTCGTAGCAGGCTTCCCACGGCCTGTGATTTCACGGGCCGCGCCGCGCGAGCACGAGCTGGCTTGGCTCGTGAAACCACGCGCCGTGGGAAGCCACCTTAATAAGAACGAGAAGAACATTGGAGGGCCTAATGAACTGCTCAGTTTCACAACTTTTACTTATGTCTCATCTACTGGATCATCTATGAGAAGCTTTACAGCTCTGAGTTCGATGCTTTCTTTCTTAGTATACCTGATTTTTTGTTAGAACTGCAGGTGATTACTACCATATGTCGGTTACAAATATGCTGCTGTTATATTACAATATGAGAGTATGTTGCAATCGGCATCGCTAAGACAGTATTCGAGATATTAGGTTCAACAAAAGAAATCAACGGTTCGCCGATTAAAAAACTACAGAGATTAGTAGAAGTTTAAAATGCTCGATTTGCTGGAATAATTTACGATAGGTTCAATATAATTTGTTGAAATTTATTAGATTTTTACTAATAGACTGTACAGGCGCGTATCCAGACCTGCAGCCTGGTGGGGGAGGAGAAAATCGGAAGCAGTCGATTTAAAAATTTTTTGTTTTATCATACTTAAGTCAGATATCACAAAACCGAATTTTCGGTTTAATTTGGAAAACCTGTTGATAATATTATCCACATCAATGTCGATCTCAGAGTGGACAGATATTAAGGACTCATATCCATATACTCTTTCTCGTGTAAAGATTGTAGAAACAGATGTGACGCAACCGATTCTGTCACGGGTGAATTAAATAACTGAGAGTGAGAGCTTGCGCCTTGATTCACAATGAAAGGAATAGGAGTAGAAGTGCATGATATGTCACTGACTATTTCTTTTGTTGGGAACTTAACTGATCTTGCTTTCTTCTGAAAAAAGTAGTCAATGGTCTTATCAGTCTTTTGTTTTCCACTTTCGCTACTATTTCTACCTCTATCTCTAACTAGTGTAGCAAGTTTATCCTTCTTCTACAAATTAAAATAAACAACACTACTTGAATTGATACGAAAATATAACCAAAACAACGGCAACTATCGCAGGGGAAAGCGAATGGTTTTTATTTTTAAAGTCTTGCCGTAAAATTGTAGAATAAATTTTAGCGGCATCAATCCAACTGATCATTTTCAGCCACCAATAGTGCATAAAATTTCGAAAGAAAAATGCTGAAGTAAATTTCTAAAAGCAAAATGTATGCTTGACAGCGCTCATAAATATTTTTAACGATCTAGACCAGTCAATAGAACTATTGAACCATTGTCCGCCACCAATAGTGGATGAAAAATCTAAAGAAGAATTTTCAAATCTTTCTAAGAAAATTGAATGCTTGTGTCTCGGTCCGAAAGAGTGAATCACCAGAATCAATGCACCAATTCGTTTGGACCGTTGTCGAGTTATTCATTAAAATTGTGAAGAACATTTTGCAACTATATTTCTACGGAAAATTTAATGCTTCCCTGCGATCGTAAAAAATATGAACAACTCAGGCTTGAATTAGTGTCGCTATGAAAAATCAATGGGTGGGTGGCTAGATGTTGATTGCATGGAACTAGGGTTCTACTGGAAGGAACTTAAACCAAAATGTGATAAGCCAAGGCTTAAGCACAATTGCGACGGGCAACGGCAAATGACGAAAAAATGCCGCTGTCAAACTTCTATGCGAATGTCCCAAATTACGACGGGTGACGAGCAGCGGTTAGCAGTCCACGAAGTTGCCGTCGGGGTTGATCAATTTCTAATTTTGCCGTTGTGGCTGCCCCCTACCACCGTGAACCCTTACCCTTCCCTGTATACGCGCCTGAGAATGTAGAGACTGAGATTTTGAGGACCTGCGTGAGAATGTGTTTTATTTTTAAAGCTGTAAAGGGATATCACAATCTTGGCAGGAAAAAAACGAAGAGTAGGGAATTTTGGGCTATGATAATTCTAAGGATTGAGAAGGTAACATGAATTTGACTTAAGGATAGGTTACCGTTCCGATAAAAAACTCATTTTTTTACATAATTTTCATCCTAGAAGTGTTTAGAACGTGTGGGTAAAAGGATATTTTCATATCTAAAGTATTTTAGAATTCCCAGCCTGTTGAGTGGAACCGTCCGCCGGCTAGTAAACAGGTAGCTGAGGCGCTTTGAGCGCGCTTGCTGGGGAGACCTATTTTCGCTACTTGAGGTACCCTCATATATTTCGTCTGAAACCGTATACCTTTAGATTCAGCACAATCAGTTTTTGGAGGAAGAAGAGGCCCTCTGTATGATGGTGGAATAGCTGAAGTAAGTTGTCAAAGATTTTTTATAATGTTAAACTATAAATGCGTTTTTCTGGGAACAACAATTTTCAGCTCGCGGGATGCTCTACAGCTTCAACGGATGAGTCATTTTTTCGTCCCTTGAAGCAAAAATACACTGCAAAAAAAATGAGTTTTTTTTAAACGGCTGGCGTTTCGTTATTTAGAGGTTTTTTGTTTTAAACGAAGACCGATCAGGGCTCCAAATTTCCTCTAGTTTAATAATATTCAACCCTATTTATTTCGGATGAACTGACAGAACTGTGGAGTGCCCCGCGCAAACCAAAACACGCCGTGCGCGGCTTTGTTTGACGGGAGCTAGAGCCGCCATTTTTCATTTTTGTTTAGAAGAATAAAATACGTTAAAACCAATGTATTTTTATTTATTTTGTATTTATTTTATGTAAAAAAAAAATAGCAAAGTTCATACATTTTGCATGCCTTTCGACGGTAACTTTCCCTTAAATGGTATACATAGATTAACTCAGTTTTGGTTCGTGTAGCATACGTTAAAAGAATTCTACAGGAAGTTGATAGTACGGTTTTGGCTAGATAGACAAGATTTTTAACAGCATTATTAGTATTATATAAATGGGAGATGGGTGTAATGGCATCAGGAATCCCTTATGTACATACGTGCTCTGCATATTCTACCTCTTCTTTACAGAAGCGACAGTTGTGGCCTGGAATTTTACCCATATTCTTAAGCTTGCACTTAAGTGGACAATAGACGGCCATTTTACTCCAGTGAATAGTCTGATCTGGCATTTACAACAGCCTATGACTCTTTTGAAGTCTTTTGTATGGAAAGTCAACGAAATCCTAAGTGTGACTTCGATCAAGAAGTGTGCCATTGTAACTGGTGAGTCCTTCCTGCTTTGAAGAAAATTTCTCTTGCTAGGTTCCTTTCCTGCTCCTTTGCAGAATGAATACCACCATGCCCCTCGTATCTTTATTATTTGTTATCTTGGATAGCAAATGTAGGATATCCAAACTAGCTTTGAAGTACAAGCATTGAAATTTAGTACCTCTATCGTAGCTTGGCTGTTGGAGTTTATATATGTAAATATATGTTGGCGTGTTTATATCCTCTTTGTAGATTTATTATGCACGTTTCTATGGTGTAGATTTCTGTTTGAAGAACAGTTGGGTGGAATCCCAGGGCTTTGTGTAACATACACCTCGGCCCATACACTACCACACTCACCATGCTTTCTTTCTTAGATTCATCTGTGTACCCGATGAATGATCCGCGTTTGAATTTCGGTCCATTAATATTGGAGCGTTGACTGTTGACTTTTGAATTATTTTGAAATTCTTTAGAACATTTTTGATGACCGACTAAGTGTCTAGGTTTCCTTGATCTGGCAGTTAGCAGCATACTTTTTAATGAAGAAATGTAAAGAAGACAAGCCCAATAACAGCTCTATAGCTGATGTGGGACAAGTGCTCATAGCTTCTGTTATTCCGAGGCATGCATGACTTTGTAATTTTGTAACTCTTCTATTTTGGTCCACCATATGTAATGATGGGCCTAACGGCAGTGGTATAGGAATATTAAACTATTTTCAGATTCAAGTCCCATTTTTTCTCATACAGTCTTTGGAATATACAGAATTTCGCAGTGACTTTCTGTATAATCTTATGTTATCTTATCTTTGACAGCATAATGTTAATCCGCCAATATCTGGGAATGCGATCAAATGGAACAATCTTTATAGTCTAGATATGTAGATATAATTATTGAGTGCTATCTGCATATAAATGCAAGTTGCAATTGATTTTTAAAGCAAAGAAAAACGAAAATAATTGTGATTCTAATTGTTATCCCTGTATCCTGTAAAAGTTCAGTTGATGTGATACAACATCTATATTAATTAACTTATCTGCGTTGATTGAGAATCGATATACAGCACAATCAATTTATTAAATAAAAGCTTGTAATTATGGCTCAAGGCAAAAATTTATATGAAGATAGTAAACTACATGGCTATCCAAAAGTGAAAAATATTTTCGGAGGCTTTGGAGAGAAAAGGGAGAACTCAAATGGACCAGTACTCAGCCGAGGATGGTTGGGCTCACGTTGGTAAGCTTCTATGTTCAAGGGTAAGAGGAAGTGATATTAAAACCGACTGATATAAAAAGCAAGTGTAAAAAATATAATCCAAATAGTTTTCAAGAGTAAAAGACAATGTAAATATCTGCCCCCATGCACCTACAATACAAATATTGTGTTTAGTACAGTGTCATCATTTGAAGATTTGAATTAATGGTTTCATTCATATGAGCCTGTGATGTAGACCTGGCTTAGATAATACCTATACGTTTCAGGATATTCCATAATTTTTTGGACACCTTAGTATTGGACTTATTTATTTTTATTTTCCGGAAATTGCTTCAACATTTAACAGCGATGTTACTGAGCGAACGTATTGCTTTGATTCGAATTGAATGCATCTAAACCAAAATCTGTCTAATCTGTTTGAAACAGATCAACTCTTAACAACCCCTGTGATGGTGAATAGGCTTATTGTAGCCAAATCAAAATGAACTCTAATCTGGCTGACTTGAAAACAGAGTGTTATCCAATCACGTTCGTTGAAGAAGCGTTTACAATAGTGGAGTCACCAGATTGCATTTGCTCTTCTTTTCTCAAGCTTGCACTCTAATATAAGTTCTTCTTCTTACCACCAAAGTGGATTTCACAGAGTAGCGTCAGATTTGAACAATTCTTAATCTCACGTTGTTAGTTTCGAAAGCTTTCAACATTTGTTTCGTTTCGAAATACTAGTTTCAAGTTTCAACAGATGTCGCACTGATAATTACTTATAAATTAATAAATTATAACAAAAGAAATAAAAATTAATATTTTTTATAAGAAATTAAAACTGTATTTAGTATTTTTATAATTCAACTTTAGCAAAATAAAATCAATTTAGAATTAAACTTTTCATATGTTCGAATTGGTTTACCAATTCTATATAGATGACAGTCGTTAATTTCGAAAGTGTCCAAAATAAATTTTAATTTGTATTTTGTGATAATTCAAATTGTTCATAGCTCATTCTGGTATAATTATAGATATGTTCTCTGTCATTTAACACCATTTCTTTAACTAAATTATACGAATCGAAGTGGGCTCTGTTTTGAAATAAATTTCAAATGTAAACACATGATAATCTGTCACATCGTTTTCATATGATTTCGAAAATCCGAATGAAGCTGACTCTGGTAAAAGCTCAGTCCACTGTACTCTGTCATTGTAAGCTTTCCTTAACTCGTGCTTAAGAACAGAAGTCTTATCAAAATATATGTAGTATAACTATGACAATGATTATTAAATAGCAATGTAGCTATCTGTATTATAAAAAGAATTGTAAATTGACTGGAATGAAGCTAATTATTGAAAATTTGGTCTCGTCTTGATGGTGTTAGTCTGTGACTATGACTGGAACACATAGAAAGAATAAAATGGCGTTCAAAATTCAACGGCAACATCAAAATGAAATGCAAACTGGGTGGTCTCTTTCTATATCATACTATACCTGAATTTGTGTGTATGTATCTCTCTTTTACTCATTAGCAATTCGGCAACATGACAGCAGGAACTTTATCTACTTTGCGATTGCCGTTCTCGAAAGATTTCTCTTCAGAGCTTTATTTCGAAGCAAAGCTAGATATCTACATTGCAACAGGTAGTGCTGCAAGAATTTTGGAATTAAAACATAATGTGACCAGAGAGCTTTCATTTTACACTTTTCCAGTGTATTGTGAACGCCACTTAGGTTCGTTAGTACCTAATAACTTTTGCAATTAAAAAAGCCGAAAACATGCTGAAAAGTGCATACCAAAAAATTTGAATATTTTGGTTTTTCGGGGAAAAGGTGTCCAAAAATCTAAAAAAACTCTTTTCTTCATTTTTTTTTTTTTTATATTAATTAGAATGCGCACCAGAAAGAAAATGAATGTATGTAAAACTTTTTGGACATTACTTTTACCGAACCTGAGACAACTTACATCTAGATGTGAAAAACTCACAAAACAGCGGTCGAATTAAAACGAGTTAATGGCTCTCAAATAGAAAGCTGTTGTTTGGTTGAATACAAAGTTGAAGAGCTTTCAAAAAAGTATCCGGGTTTATATGTAGATTTTCTTATCTAGTTGTAAGTTGTCTCAGACCGAACTCAGCAAATCGAGAACGATCTACCATCTTAGCTACTCTAGATACTTCTAATCTGCGAGAAATCAAGAGTGACATACATACACCCTCTCACCCCCCAGAAGGTCAGTGTCAGTTTTTTGACATAATTTACATATGATATATAAAATGTAATCTGAAGTATTACAAAGTCCGATCAAATACAATAAAACCTTTAAATATATAATAACAGTTCTTAAGTGCTCAGATGAACGCAGGGCGACTTTAGGGCCTTATTTTTCCGACTCCTTTTGGACTTGGGACTAAAAGGTGCCCGCATCCCAAAGCCAATTGCTAGGTCCGTTACTGCCTTCTCATGTCCTCAAATCTCCTACCATAAATTAAAAAAAAAACAATTCCATAATTGAACCTACAGTATACAATGGACTATGATCCACAAAATGCAATATTACAGCATCACAATGACTATTCAGTGAGTGAGATATGATCCTATTATCCCCACATATTTCTACAATTGGTAAGCGCCAGTGAGTCTTCGTACCCAGATTTCGAAAAATGAGCCAATTAAAATTAATTGAATAACTTATTAGAATTATCTTTTTTGTTTGCTAATTGTACCTCGCTTGTCGTCCTACAGTTAGTCAACAATTTTTAACGTCCGAACAATAACTGTTATAACCATAATAAACTTTCTTTCCCAAATTCTATCATTAAACACTATATTTTAACGTTATATTGGCGATTATGTTGGGATTATCTCCGATCTATGTTAAGTTGAAAAACAATTAAAATAAAAGAGTAGTTTTTATGACGTCTTTTATTTCAAAATATATATGTATACTCCCAACGTTTCGACCCGCGGGATTTACGAGTCCTCTTCTTGGGGCTATAAAAAATTCTTTTATAGAATAGTATCGAGACACTTTTATAAGTACAACAAAATTACCTTCCGATTATAATAAATTAAATTTTAAATATCACATATTGTAAAAATATCAAATAAACTAAAATATTACACTAAAAACATTGTTATAAATAAAATTAAAAAAAACCAAGTTACACGGAAAAAACAGACTACTGACAGGACATGATTAAGCTATTGACTAGACTGAACAATTATGTGTGGTTTGTGTAATGTTAAAAGTGAGCATTTTTATGTGTTTATCGAATTAAGTATGTGGTGATACTCATTATGAATGGTCTCTTTGTCTAACCTAATATTAATTAAGTTGTGTTTGTTTATATAAATGTGGCAGGCTTCTTTGGTTTCTCTTTTTTCTCTGTTTTTTTCATTGGCAATGATCATGGCATCATCAAATTTGAATATATGCCCGGTTTCAAGGGAATGTGATGCCAATGCTGAGTGTGGGGTATTTTTTGCTATATATTTTGCATGCTGTGATAGGCGGGTTTTTAGTTTTTTGGAAGTTTGCCCGATGTATGCTGTGGGACAGTTGTCGCAATTTACTTTGTACACTACGTTATTTTTTTCAGGAGTTTTTATTTTGTCCTTCGTTTTGGTGTAAATCTTGTTGAGTCTATTGACGGGTTTAAAAGTTATATTTATTCGGTTGTCACCTGTGTGTACATGTCGTCTTATTTCATGAGATACTGGATATATGTATGGAATTGAATTATAGATCTTACTATGAGGGTCTTCTAGTTCTAAAATAGCTGGCTGTAAATTGTTGTTGGTGGAAATGTTGAATTTTTTTCTTCTGGCTCTTTTTATAACCCTGCTTCGTATGTGAGATGGATAGTTATTTTTTCTAAGGATTTTGTCAATTATAAGCTTTTATAGCCCCAAGAAGAGGACTCGTAAATCCCGCGGGTCGAAACGTTGGGAGTATACATATATATTTTGAAATAAAAGACGTCATAAAAACTACTCTTTTATTTTAATTGTTTTTCAACTTAACATAGATCGGAGATAATCCCAACATAATCGCCAATATAACGCTTACATAACCCGATCATAAACACAGCACAAGCTAATTATTGTTATATTTTAACCTCAAATAATTTTTCCAATTAACTCTTACTGCCACCGAAAGCTGCGACAACATACCAAACTCTAAGTATTAAAATGGTCTTCTTCCTTCGTTGCATCGAAAGCATACCCATGATGTCGTCCCTTTTAGCAGCGTTAGAAGTCATCCAAGAGACAATTAAATTTCTTTAATTTAGCTGAAACTTTTTTGTTTTGTTCTTGTCTTTGCAATGGTGGTCCTTATTATTCGAATATATATGTTGATGGTAAATAGCAAGACGTGAACATTATATCTTACAACATTCACGAAATTCATTTGCACAAAAACGTACGAATACTGAATTTGTGTCGAGAGAACCAATCTGCATAAATATGCAGGAAACTGTGTACTTCAGAACATCATCAGAAAAGGCGTCAGGCTGAATTTTAATTTTCTCTGCAAACTACTGTGGCATAATTGACCCTGTCCGCAATTTATACACTTCCTGAAATTATAAAATAAAGAAAGTCCTGCTTCCATTGTAATCCCACTGCTGCTTACAATTTAATTGGAGCAGTGTCAGTATACTTCTCTGTTTTAAATAATTAAAATTCGTAAATAGTTTGGATTGAAGTCACTAAAGGGACAAATAGAATTCAAAAATAATTCGTGAATGTTATTTAATGGGTGAGTGTGAATTCAAATTGGATTTGTGTTACCTATGTTACCAAAATGTTACTGTTTTGTAACTTTAAAATTTAAAGCATCTTTAATATGATGATTTGGTGCGGTCAAGTTTGGAAAGGCGAAAATTTTGAGAATCGTTCCTTTTCGAAGGCTATAATTTTTATACTTCGAAACGTAAGGAGGTTAGAAGGTCAGAGATTTTGATAATAACCATCATTTAAAAACCAACATACTCTTTGTCTGATGCTAATGGAAAAATAGTTACAGTTAGTTGAAGGTCAATGTCTCGACTAATAAATTAAATTCTTACATCCTTGATTATCCATTTATAAATGTATACTATACAAGAATTGAAAAGAGTAACTTTTATGTATCGCCTGAATCAGAATGATAAAGTCACGATAAAATAATTATTGTCTCACGGCTAGGTCAAATCTAGGAAAAAGAATATTGTGGCCTAAGAAACTCGCTTGTTTAATGCTTATAGCCTATAACTAATATAATGTATTTTCTATATATAATTTACAGAGATTATTCTTATTTGTGGCTAATTAAATAACTAATAATTTTTTTTTTATTTTTCTTAATTATGACTCTTTAATAAAAAATGTTATAAAAT
This sequence comes from Dioctria rufipes, assembly GCA_963924295.1. Classification (NCBI taxonomy): domain Eukaryota; kingdom Metazoa; phylum Arthropoda; class Insecta; order Diptera; family Asilidae; genus Dioctria; species Dioctria rufipes. The sequence goes on along the minus strand of OZ002743.1, from coordinate 158,147,324 downwards.
GACTTTTAGTATAAAAAAACATGTAAATAGTGGCCCTGAAAACAATAAAAATGGTCCTAACTAACTAAATCTAAAAAGGACGCAACAGGCTGAAACAATTGTATAGGAATTACAAAAACTTATTAGTACAGGCACAGTAAAAACACAAATAATTAACGATATAACAATAGGTATAAAGTAAAAGTAGAATTTTCTGCAATAATTTTGAAACTAAAAATCTAAAGCCGAAAGTCTTGTGCCTAGATTAAAAAGTATGCCTATATCTGCAGATAAGTGGCAGCCCGAAGAAGAGTTTTCCATTTAGATTTGCCAAAGTGAATTACAAAAATTTTGATTAGAAATCGAAAGAGAAAGATAAATTTAAAATTTATTAAAACGTTAATTTTGTCGCAAAAGCAGCTTGTAGTATCATAGACTTCTACAAACTGCCCCCATCATCCCACCAGCTAAAAATCTCTAACGGAGTCAAAGATAACCTAATAAAAAGATAGGAATCAGCCAAACAAAACAAATATGGCAGAAATACATCCAGGCCTCGAGGTTTCCTCGAGGTGTTGTCAAAATTTACAACACGGGTTTTTAAATGATGCAACAAAAAACCAAGCCAGCAGCTAACCTCAAGGCCTAGCCGCAAAGCGCGCTTTGCTCAATGTTGGAAATTTTTCTCTCTCAGGCCTACTACTGTCAACGGATGTACTAACAAAATTAAAATGACAACACCGAGCCCGGTGGTATCATTTTGTTTTCATTTCTCTGAGGCAAGCCTTGAGGCGAGCCGTGAGGAAGCCTGAGAGAAGCCAAGCCTAAGGCTTGTTTGAATATGTTTCTGCCTAATAATGTCATATACTTCCGTTTTTTTTGCAAGAATTGGGGAAAAGAAATTGGCTATGCATTTTGTAGTGCGATTGAGACAACGAGTTAAAAACAAAACTCGAGAGAACGAAGGATTACCCGGACGACAAAATCTCCTTGAACATCTCCAAAATTCTTTAAAGCTATTCATAATAATGTAGATCGGGTCACACTACCTCAATTTTTTAAGATAAAGATAAGTTTCGTTTTGGTCAAGGTTCTGAAAAGAGATATATAATTGCTGTCAAATAAAACTCTCATTTTCCCCGAAAATATCAGAGAATCCAGCATGAGTTTCTCGCACTAAAGCTCTTCGGAGTAAAGCGAATGTAAACAGAATCACGTGCTGTTCAAATATCATAAGATTACAGCAACAACATGTGTCCATTACAGCAACAACATGCCACCAAATACTATCAATATTTCAGAAAAACCTTTTTTCATAAAAGCGCGGGAACATTTTATGAGCGTAAAATCTGAAAACTCCCTCCCTTCTCATTTATTTACGAAAATGAATCATTTTCCATTCTGTTTCGTTGCATGTAATCTACGCTTTTAAATTTTTTATCTTTGTTCATAAAAGTTTTAAAGAGAGTTTGAGTATTTTGTAATTTCTTCTTCTTCTCCCTTTTTCCCTTTTTCTACCCGTGTACATTTTAAATATAAAACATTCGGAGATCTCGACTGAATCTTAACTTGTTGTTAAGTTGGCTTTGACGGAGTGCTTGCCCTTCCCACAGCACTTGCAACGGTTCCAAAGCCGGGAGAAAACGCGAGGACTAGTTTTGCAACTGCTGTAGCCTGTTATAGCCAATGAAAGACAAGATTTTCATCCTGCACCGACGATAGTGGTTGCAGAAAGACAGACATAGCCAGTTCGGCGGGGGGCGAAAGGATGTCTTAGTTGATGAATAAGTTGATAAATGACGGAAATCAGGTATATATGTTAGTAGTGCTTATATGGTTAGTATGCATGGTCAGCTATAAGATCCAATTGGTGAATCTCGAAGCCTATGCAGACTGAATTGGGCATATCCTAACCTTCACGCGGTCCCCTCTGACAGCGCCCATAAGGGTTGTATTACCTGTATAGGCCAAGTACAATTCTTTTAGACGTTGCAAATAAGATCTAGGTCCGAATGGAGTTACCAGTACCGTTTAAAAAAAGAATATCTTGCATGAAAGATTAAAACTGGGAGTAATCATGGTCCGTTGATCATGCTTTACGAAAGCTATACCAAATGGGCGGTCCGACATTGGCTAACTTGGTACTACGGGGCTAGAGGAGCCCTGGATAACAAGGTTTTATCCACCTTAACTTGGGATGGCCCCTTTATGGGAGCATCGTAGTGGCTGTGGTGAAGGGTTCCGTGACCCTAGATCGACAGAGATTGGGTAGGTCTTGCTTCTACCAGTAAGTTGATGTCATCTCATGCTCTATTGGCATACTGGAACTCGTTGTTTCGCACATGCGGACGTTGATTGTCGATAACAATCCGAGCATGAAGAATGCCGTGAGATTAAGCCATACTTGGCAGGTGCTCACGTAAAACCATAAGGAATTTCTGTGCCTTTCTATATACTTTAAATTTTGTATTGGACAAATTCTCAAAGCCTTGATAACATAAGAGTTTTTCAACTAATTGCCGGCCCCACCTTAAGCTCATTTTTTTATTTTCCTACGCAAAACTTTTTAATTAAAATTTGAATTTACAAATACAATATTTTTCACCGCTAATGGTTCAAAACTGAATGAATCACCTGATGTTAAAAAAAATTTCTGAACTCCCCCGAATACAAAAAACAAGTGTACTTTCTCCTGAAGTAAATGATGAGAACAAGCTTTGCGCCCAAATCTATCGTTCTCACAGAAAAATAAAGTTATAACAAATTGCAACCCAATATTAAAATTATGATGTTTGAACCAAATCCAACCTAATTTTATATGAAAAACTCCTGCAATAAGACAAGGCAAAAAGTTTGTAATGTCGGCCGCTATGCTCTTTTTATATCTTACTTCATGGCTTGTATATTCCGGGGGTTCCGGTTCTGCTTATTTTGCTTAAATTTATCTTTTCCACAGTGTGAAATTTCTGGTTGGAAAATATTTGATGCTGAAATTCTCGTACTTTCGCGCACGAGAATACATTTTGCCTCGTACATTGTACCTGAGTAGAAATTCGCGTACATGTACGAGAATTATCGTACGTCTAGCATCGTTGCTAACTAGACAGATGATTTTCCCTCTTGTATTTCTTAATTTGTAACTAGCCTACTAAGCCTATAAGCGAGACTTGCTGACATATTTCGAGCAGCTTTATACAATTCAGGAGTTTTATAACTTATGAGTATGCCCAGTGTTGATATTCAATTTTTTTTAACACACTGTTCGCTTATCCAGTTAAGTATCTAACATTTCATTATACTGGGCTTAAATAATTCTTCGAGTATTAAACAAAATAAATTACAATTCAATACAAGAACATTTATTGAAAAAACCTCCAACATAAGGCTACGTTATAGCGTTGGATACATAGAGTGTTGTTAAGAAAGAGAACATTTAACGAGAATACATCAAAAGGCTTAGAAAACTAACTAAATTCAATAAGCGAGCTCATTGGGGCATTTATATTTAAGAGCAAGAATTTTAAGGATAAGAATTAGATTACTAGTATTCAGAGCTGGGCAATACTTAAGTAAAAAAGACTTACGTACTACTTAAAGTACATTTCCATTACTTAAGACTTATTACTCAATACTTTTGAAATGCCCCTACTTAGTACTTGAACATAAGTACTTGCTTCTATTTACTTGTACTTAAGACTTAGTTTTGTACTTAAGTACCAAGATTTTTACTTTTTTTGAGTTTTAAAGCACGGAAAGAACTGTCAAAGCATATGCCGCACTCTCGCATCAATGCAGAACCTTAAACAAACTAATAACATACAAACAGGACTGGGCAAGTAGAACAAAAACCAGTAACGTCTCGCTCGAATATAAAATCGACGATGTCTCGACTTGATGACATAACCACTGATATGTATAATATAGACTGACTACGTTTATAGAAATACACTGCAGAAAGTGGGCTCACTTCTGTATTGCTGACTCTTTCTGTCTAAGCACCAACTGAGAGAGAACTGAAAACAACAAATGAATTAGTGGATTCGTCGAAATACATGATTTTAAATTAATCATTTAGGGTTATTATTGATAAAAACTGTTTTACAAAAGACAATACATTACATACGCAGACGAAATTTTAAATGTTTTATTAAAATCACTTTCCGACCTGCATGCTCACTTTTTCAATTTCTCGCCAATGATTTTTTTCAATTTTGGCACCGACGTAAGAACTCTTTTTGACACAAGTAATTGTGCCCACGTAAAATTGAAAAGTAAGCAGTCCATATTATATACGTCAGTAGACATAACCAAGGGTAAGCAAGCAATGCTACGCTCCAATATAAAATCAACGATGCCTCGACCTGATGTAGGGAAGGCCTCAAATCTTTCTTAGAAATTTACTGGACATTTTTTCCTTAGAATAGTTATGCATTATTGGAGGCGATAATGAGTGTATGGGCGGACCTCTAATAGTTTTTATAAAAAACTATACATAGTAGCCACTGGTTACTATATACATATTATAGTTTTCAAAAGGTATTTATTTATTAATATCTATTAACTGAACTCGATAAACTTCATTATATTACTGCCAACGTACAAAGATTATTCTAAAAAAGTACTATAAATAGTTCTTCAAAAAGCGCTCAGTACTTCAAAAAGCACTCAGTACTTCAAAAAGTACTCACTGGTTACTATATACATATTATAGTTTTCAAAAGGTATTTATTTATTAATATCTATTAACTGAACTCGATAAACTTCATTATATTACTGCCAACGTACAAAGATTATTCTAAAAAAGTACTATAAATAGTTCTTCAAAAAGCGCTCAGTACTTCAAAAAGCACTCAGTACTTTTTATATACTTAGTACTTAGTTACAAGTACTTTTCATACATGCTGTACTTGTACTTACGCTGAAGTACTCAGGCCTTCGGTACTTGTACTTAAGTACTTTTTCTTTGGTACTTGCCCAACTCTGCTAGTATTACAACAAGCACCAGATAGCTTATTGATTTTCAAAATAATTTTTATCGCATTTATTTTTTGCTCTTCTATCTTCAGCTTTATGATGGCTACGTTGTTGCCACGACTTTATAACTCGTGTTCCATCCCGATCTCTTAAAGCATTTCCAAGCAGATTTATTGTCATAAAATGTGAAATATTTTCAATCAACAAGAAATTTCTTTTTTCAGTTTACATATTTTTCATCACACTGAACGCTTGTTCAACTTCGGCCAAACTAACTGAAACAACTTTTGAAATTTTCCTAGCTCCTTAAATTATTTCCGGACAACCTTTGCTACTCGAGTACTGCAACCAACAAATCGAGGACCAAGAATTTTTTAAATTTCGATTTCCAGTTCTTGGCCGATGTTCCTTAATTTCATGCAATTTTTATTTGATTTATGATGAAAGCTATCAAAATTTGAAAATTATTAACTTGGGATATTCCCTTTATCGCATCGGCTAAAGCCAACTGCGTTCTGTGACTTAACGGTGCCAAGTAATGATTCCAGAACAATTTTCTAGAAGTGAGCTGCAGCTCCTGATTTGTGTCCCAACATATTAGTGGCACCATCCGAGAAAAATGCTATTAGATTATGATTTAATTAATCCCTACTAAAACCACTTTCATGCAAAGTAGACATTAATATATCAAAACTTGTAACAGAGTCAATAGAGTTAATTTATTTTAAGTCAATAAATACACTAATAAGTTCTGTAACTTCTTTAATATTACCACGTAAGGAGATAGCTAAAGTACTTCTTTTTCAAAATTGTGCTAGCTTCATTAATCAGTATATAAAACTTTTCTTGTTGTTCTGCGATATTTCCAAATAATTTATTACTTATCTCTTTAGAAATATGTTTTGGAATATTAAATGCAGTAAATCTTGAACGTAAACAATTCCCACATACTCCACCATTTTTAATTTGTAGTTCAATATCTTCCATTATATCTACCATGGGCCTATTTCGTTTAACTAAACTATATGTATACTTCATGAAAAATATGTTTTGACACTAATAAATATTTTTCATTTGCAGTATCAAATATGGGTTGTAATTTATTTTCTTCTGATAGTTTCAGTAATTCAGTAGCTTTATTATATGATGAAAAACGAGACTATTGCTTACGTTTTTTGATCATTGAGTCTTGTTACGTAGCATTATTAGATCCATGTGAACTAACATTTGCAGTGCTCCATACAGTTCAAATATGAACAAGTTGTTGGGTTTCTATATTTAGTAAATTTCAAGCCTATTGTCTTATAAAAAAAAAATATTATCCTGGATATCTATTTTATATGTATTTAATGAGTCAAAATTAAGTTATCTAGGCCACATCAAATCAAAAGTCGTAACTTAGTGGCATGTGTACAAATTACACATTTTGAAAAATAACACCTGAGCAGCTATCACTGATCGTCAATATGAACCAATTAAATTTTGCTTGCTTTGTAATCCGTAGATAGGAAAAATATGCAAAATTTTAACAGAAAAAACATTTGAAGCACATTATTTATAAAAGTTATAAAAAAATTTCAACCGCTTCGGTCGAACCGATGCGAATCGGCTAAATATCAACACTGAGTTATTTAACAACCGGTTCGCAAAATTCTGATTTTTGTAACAACCGGTTCGGCCGATCCGGTGCGAACCGGCTGAATATCAGCGCTGAGTATGCCTGTAAGTTAAATAACGAACGAAAAAACATCGATAAGCATACGAACCCGTGTTCAGAACCGTGGAAAAGCATTTAAAATCATTTGACTATCGGCTGAAGAAGTAGAGTTAATTGCGGCATGCTTTACTAATTGCCAAGCATAATGCATCCCCATAATTATTATTGCAATGTTTGCTAAATCTAAAGGTTGAGAGCGCCAACGGATTAATAACAAAGTCATAACATAATAGTTTGATACTTCCCTTATTCTGCGATTTTATTTATTTTCTACCTTATGAAAAGTACTGTAAGAGTGGCATGCATCTGTCTAATAATCCAAGTTCATAGCTACAGCAAACAACAATATCTTTCCCCTTTTAAGCGTTCAGATTACGAATTATATTAATTCAAGTTCCTAATTTTTGACATGTTTAAAATCTTCCGTTTAAAACTTTCACGGATTCCTGACTATCTTATTTCTTATCTTTTTTATGTATGTACACACTCGACTTTGAAAGTTTCTACGATAAAAATGTACCCAAAGTTTCCATATAAAGATTATATTTTACGATACATACATACATATATCGTACTAAGGTACTCTTGGGACGATAATATCTTATTCCGCGTCAAACAAAAATGTATTTTTAAAGATACGAATACAGTTCTTACCCGTGGCAACGTAGACAGGCTGATTTCTGCCAATCTTTTTAATAATTTATCGAGTATCTCATTCTCTAATAAAATAAAAGTATCTCAAATAAATTATGCATTTCTCGCTTTCAACTGATGAAAGATTCTTGAGAAAAGGTTGATACTGAATAAATGAAATCGGCATAGCAATGTAAAACACTCCATCGACATAATTTTCCATTCCGTGGGCATTAAATAAGTCAAATACATGAATTTTGACTATGTTGCTTTTTGTTTCTTATAGAATAACAATGAATTATTAAATCTTTTATATTGAATTCGCGAAGTTTGCCAATTAACCTACTTCGGTCATTATATCTTCTAAAAACCAATCGCATGACGAGCTCGTACACCTAGGTATACAAACTATTCTTGTAATGTCGCTAACATACATCGTACATTAAGAGTGCAGAAATGTACCTTTTTTTAAAAAGCAGGTAAACGAGAGATGCCAAGCAGAGTGGTCAAGGCGTTTCAATGTAATAACCTGCTAACAACCTTCTCTCCAAAACCTTTCTGTCCGCTTAATGAAGCGCATCAGGGATAATTGAGGTAAGTTTTCCGCTTATTCACAGAGAGGAGGGGAGACCTCAGCATATCCAGCCGGCTCCGGGTAAAGACCGAACAAGTACACAGAAAGTGTTCAGTTGTCTTAGGCTCTCCTTCCAAGCAGATCAGATAGTCAGGGCTGTCAACAACTCTCATGCCTGCTAGATAAGCGTGCAGAGAGCTGTTACCGATGATGATGCCAACTAGACTTCTGTATTGTTTTCTTCCGAGCCCCAAGAGAAAGTCGGAAAAATTCCTATTAGGCACATCAAGAAAAATTTTCTCCCATTTCTGTTTATGCTTCATGCGAACATCTGCTTTAATAAGAGACCTGTTGACCGAGGCGGCAACGCCTACAGAGAGTTCCGGTAGAAGGAAGGGAGAACTAGAACCAGACCTGGCTAGATGTTTAGCGCTTTCATTCCACATGATACCCATGTACCCAGGAACCCACTAAAGTAACACCTTTGTGTGGATACATGGTTTATCCAAATTATCCACCATCGTTCTGCAGTCCCTTAGCAACTTAGGTATTATCCGAGGGCAACTCAGCAAAGTCATCAAGGCTGCCTGATTCTCCAAGAGGATATCAATGATCAGACCCTTAATTCCCATATCGAGGGCTATCTTCGCTGCCATTGCAATCACGAAAAGTTCAGCCTGGAAGACAGTGGTGTACCTTCTAAGTGAGTACTCCAACTGAATGTCAGGTTCAAGAAAGTAAACACCAGCACCGGCTGTCTCATTAGTGAAAGAGCATCGGTAAAAATTTTTTAGAGCGGATGGGGAAAGCTCGATAAAACAATTCCCTCAGCTAACGATTCCATTTCATGAAAACCCAGAAAGTAGTGACACCCAAAACAAAGCTCTGGAACCATCGCATCACTTAGCATGAGAGTCACACTGTTTTCAAAACCATCTTCCCAACATCCCTATGAGCTCAATCTACACACGGCCCTTTTAGCAATTAATGGTCTGAATGATAAGGTCCAGGTACAAACTAAGAAAGACCTCAAGAGCAGCGGTAGTCGTTGATTGCATGGGGCCCTGTATTTCCCAGGCAAGCAGGTCTTTGCAGGCCCGCCAACCTCCGGATCGCAACTCGCGTCCTCGGCCTCCATACACACGAGGCATATATGTCTTAAAATCGAGATGTACATCAAGTGCATAACACTCGGTGCAACCAAGGTTCTCCTACATTGAGCAAAGACCCTCATAGCCGTATTAACTTTTTCCTGTACATACATTCCCAACCTCAGCAGCATAAACCATACAAGTTATCCTTGTGGAACCCCTCGATTAGGATGTGAATAACCTGAGATAAGCCCAGCCTCTTTTATCTGATCAGCCATATTACACATACTCTAGAACGTGCCAAATCTGTATATACACTTACAGGGAAGCACATAGCGCGAATTCCGCATTGATTTTCGTCTGAATGCTCGAATTACGCATCTCACCATGAGTTTTTCTGCTGTTAATGAATCAGGTGATGTAATATTATTTTTTCGTTTTTTTTTTTTCTTTTTTCTCCAGGCACAGGTTTCCAGCATAAGTAGAGAGAGCCGAATAGCTTGTGAAAAAATTAAATAGAGATTTTAAAAACATTCCACCGTCTCTGTCTTCTTGGGAGTCCCATACATCTTTAATCTGTTAATAAGCTTAAGATCCAAATGACAGCTCTATTCGGGGCCTCAGCTTCTACAAATATAATCCAACCAAAGCGTCAAGAACAAAACTAATGGAATCAAAACCAAAAGGCAGCAGATGTGTATGAATATATAGCTTTGGAATGAAACCCCATATAAACGATTACAAATGGAATATCTCTCTTAGGTTAGACTGCCACAGGGATATATTTCTGTGTACTGTCAACCAATCAAAGAATCATAGATAAGAATTTCCAGAAAAGTCTTGTTGGATAAAGTCAAAGGTAAAATGTATACTTGAAAAGGTCCAAAGCAATAAATGCTTTGTCACAGTGAATTTTTTTGACAGATTCAGAATACTTTATGGTACCTTTCTTGCGGGGTATCCTTTGGAGATATACATACCTCCAAAAAATGTCGAGAAGATGTCAGTGTGGTGATTAATGACAGCTCGATGGTACAAAATGTTGAGTCAATGTAGAATAAAACATGATGTGAATGAAAAAGAGAAGCTAACGAAGTATACACTTTCAACAACACCTTTTATACCCTGGAATTTGTTATGTTGCGGGAAATGGATTTCTCGAGGATACAAGGACTAGACCAGGGGTGTATACATATGCAGTGATTCCGGAAATTACAGGAATTTCATCCAAAACTGCACGTACAGTGGCAATAGCAAAGATGCCGGAAATGATTTATGATTGGATGTCGGCCATAAGAGAATACCTGAGAAAAATTTCACTTATGAACGATTCTAGAAATCGTGAGTAAGAGTCCCACATGTGGTAGGAAATAACTTAAAATTTCACCAATAACTTGAATGTACCTATATTGTATAAAATGAATTTTGAAGAGGTTGAAATTACATTTGAGGGACATAGCCTTTTGTATATTTTTAAAATAAACTTTCTTCTGGCGGTTCCGTACAATTCCTGTCCTTGTTCATAACCATGGAATGAGAACAGATAAAAGCCATACATAACTTTGAAAAATATCACAATGTTGGAACGATGCGATGAAAAAACTCTCATAGTTTATTGTAAAATTTATGAAGACTATTTGAGAATAAAGGGGGAAACACAATGCGACATCCTTCAGTGTTCATCAGCTCAGATTTTAGTCTATTCTATTATCAGATATAGGAATAAATTGAAATTTGAGCTGATGAACTCTAATGACCATAGCATTGTGCTTCCAGCTTAACAGTCTTCTCAGATTGTGTTGGGCTTATTCAGTGACACAAGTAGGACATACTTAGTTTTATTAGATGAATAATAGAGACAAAGCTTTGTGAATGTAAGATCGTAGCATAAAAATCTGGGTAGCATCAAGGGTTATTTCGGTATACCTTTCAGAGAAAAAAAAAATCAAATCATCTTTATTTTACTCAATAGATGAGAATCAATATCAGGACCAACGAAATTTCGACCATACTAAGTGTCATTGATCCTGTCGCAGAGCATATGAAAAAATATGGATTTTGAATTCATATAATATATAAAAACATACCTAGGTATATCCATAGATAAATAATGATATACGATTTATGGTAAAAATATGTATGACAGGAGATATAATTCATGATAAAAATTTATTTGCTTGTTACTTCTATAATTGTATACTAAATAGTAAACAGATAGTGGCAATTCGGGAAATAAAATTCACAAAGAAAAATTAATAATAAATGAAACTGATAAGCAAAATGTGGGCGGTAAAAATGAAAGGAGCATAATTACGTCCCTTCCAGGAAAGTATTTGACAGAAAGATATAAGGTAGACCAGGATAGGTAGTTAGACCGCAGAGAAACAAGGTATAGGCAGTCTGTTTGAAGTATTTGCGAAGAGAAGTCAAATAAATTTGTTTGTGTTTACTCTGATTTTATTTTTTATCTTACAATAAGTTTAAGTAAAAGCAAAAACTTAATAAGAAATTAAGTACGTAGAAAGAAGGACAAAAAAAGAAATATAGGTATATATTCTTAATATATAAAAATCCCGTGTCACTGTGTGTTGAAAGATAGGATAGTATCGGACACGATAGATGGCGTTGAAGTCGAAATCTAAAAAACTGTTTGGGAACACGTCATCGTGGAAAACTGAAATTCTGTAAACGGCCTTTTAATAAAAATTGGAAATACAATTTCATCGGGCAATCCCTTCTTAGTGTTGCCATACAAAATTTTGGTTTTTACTATATATTTGGATACTGTTTGAGAACGCATCGACGCGAAGTGGGGAGCTCAAATTTTGTAACCGGCATTTTCATGAAAATTGCAAATACAATTTCAAAAATGGAGCAAATGGGTTGACCCCTTTTTGATGATGCCATACAAGACTTTAGTTTTTCACTACATATTTGGACACTGCCTAAAGCGTCGCCGTAGAAATTGAAATTAAGTTCAAAAATGGAACCAATCGGTCAACTCCTTCGTACGTTTGCCATACAAATATTTCGTTTTTAACTATATATTTGGACACTGACTTTCACGTCCACGTAGAAAGTTGAAATTTTGTACACAGGCTTTTTTCAAAAACATGTAAATTAAGTTCAGAATTGGTACGGGGGGGGGGGGGTTTTCATAGCAATGGTAAATAAAATTTCAAATTGGACTAATTGGGTGTTCTTGGTGTTGCCATACCAAACTTTTGTTTTTCACCATATAGTTAGAAACTGGCTGAGAACGAGTCAATCTAGACATATCAAATTATGTACATGTCGTTTTTTAAAAAAAAATTTAAATTTAACTTCAAAAATGGGAAAAATCGGGCAAATCCTGCGTACGGTTGCCATACACAAATTTTGTTTCTAACTATATATTTGAGCACTGTCTGAGAACGTGTCGACGTGCAGAAGTAAAACTTGGTACATAGTGTTTTCATAGCAATAGTAAATAAAATTACGAAAGTGGTCTGAAATGAGCAACAACAACAAAACTGTGGTTTATCACTCTATATTTTGAAACTGTCTGAGAACGCGTAGAAGTGGAGAGCTCAAATTCTGTACACAGCGTTTTTATGAAAATTGCAAAACGAGTTCAAAAATGCACAAATCGGGTGACCCATTTTCGGTGTTGTCATACAAAACTTAGGGTTTTCACTATATTGGACTATATTTGGACACTGCCTCTGCCTCACGCGTCGACGTAGAGAGCTGAAATTTTGTACACGGGCTTTTAAAAAAAAAGTGTAAATTAATTTTAAAAATGGGAGCAATCGGGCAACTTTTTGGTGTTGCCATACAAAACTTTTATTTATTACTATATACTTGGTAGCTGTCTGAGAAGGCGTCGAGGTGGAGAGCTCAAATTTTGAACACGGCGTTTTCATAAAAATTGCAAATACAGTTCGAGCCAATCGGGGAACTCCTTCGTAGTGTCGCCATACAAAAATTTCGTGTTATACTATATATTTGGGTAATGTCTGAGAACGCGTCGACGTTGAGAACTACATTTTCCTACACATATAAACGTATGCTTGTATGAAGCACACACACATTAGAGTACGGAATCGCTCGATCGATTCAGATAATAGCTTAAATATTATGCATTTCTGTCCAATAGGGTGGCGATCATTGAATTAAACTACAACAGAAAAATGCTTCTTCAGTACTTGTCTAAATTCATGTGACCTGCTAAGGCCCCTGACATGATTAAAAAGGATATTCCATAATCGAGGTATAGCGATGAAAAAAAAAGCGCTACTCCATAATGTATGGAAGTATATGGAGGATTTTATGTCTATATGAGGGTAAAAACTTCAAAAAGTTTTATTAGATAAGAAGAAGGTATTGTGTTAAGTAGTTTGTGTAAAAACACCAATTGTCTTATATCCAAATAAGTAAGTGCCCAATGATAGGCCAAGGTAGTGCCTTTCAATAATCATAACGCTTCAGGCCTTATATAAATCGTACACAAACATTCAAAGCAGTATTAATCTTGCAGTAACCCTCAGAATCCAAGACGACGTAGATAATACTACAAAAAATTAAATGTGGCATCAACAGAGATTATACAAGATTTAGATTATTAGAGTGTAGCCTAGCGGATAATCACAGTTGCATAAGGCCACTATAATATAATCTTACCAAGAGATTGTCTTATATGGGCAATTGGTTGCTACACACCCAAGCAAATATGTTCAACATTACAGAGTTTACGCTATCAATACAGTCGTCTCTTAAGCCTATTAATCAGTGTAAAAATAAATGTTAACATTATAAAGTACGTCCGGAAGTTCAATGATAAACAGACAAAATAGCAAAGCCCCAAGAACAGACCCTTGTGGAACTCCTCCGTGTGGATTTTCCATTACCTATCCCGACCTGCTGAAAGCCACCAATCAAAAATTATGTATATTTTTTTAGTTTAGCAAGAAGTAAACTGTGATTAACTGTTTCAAATGATTTCCAAAAATAAAGCAAGCCCGGGAATTGATTACTACCCAAAGCTTTCCGTATATCCGATGTTACATAAGTAACAGAGCTGTTTCGTAACTGTAACTTGATCAATAACCAAACTGCCAGAGATTAACCCATTTTTAATAGTGTTTTGGACTATCTGATTGTTTATCAATTTCTTCATGAACAAAGCAGACTTAAAGGATGAAAATCACAAGCAGCAATTGAAGTAAAACATTTAACTAAAGGTAAAAGCTATTTTCCAAAAACAGGGAAATTGTCAGACAAAAGTCAAAAATATATACTAAGCTATAGTAAATAATAAGTTACAGAATTTTATATATCTTGGTGAAATATCATCAGAACCTGTAATTATCTTATTACATAGTCGACAAAGATAGTTACAAAGCGTTCTTAAAAAATACTGAATCAGCTCTTAATTTTTCGTTTTAGCAAGATCTTGAAACCTCAAAATATTTTATTTTTTAGAGAGTTTTTATTAAGGACTTTTGTAAATATCTTTATAAGATATTAAATAGGCCAATTACAAGCTAGCAGGTAGTACTGCAATAAGCACCCTTTGCTAATAACCTTAGCTATCAAAACCATAAATATAGTGCAGGATTTTTCAAGCATTCTTTTTATAAGTTAATCTTACAGAGTCTGGGGAGGTTGGAGAAAGCCTTCTTCATATAATATTTGTTCTGCTGCTGGAACAGAAATATTGTGTTCCAAGAGAATTTGTTTGCCTAATGACTGTAAACACGTCATTTATAAAAAAAAACATCTAATTACGGTATGACCTGAATAATGTCAATGTTAAGAGTAGGGGCGACCTGGCCTCCAGGACCATGCAGAAACCGCGACCAGAGTTCATCTGTTCTGCCTTCCCCTAAGGTGGTTAGGCAAAATCCAATTTTCTAACGAGCTCTATTATTGGGCTTGACGTTAGATTGCAAACTTTATTTGGAGAGCTAGGTGTTCCTCTAATGATTTGTAGCTTTAAACCTGCAAGCGCTGGGCACTCAGCATATTGGGTGGACAACTTTTGTAGGACGTCGTCCGAATATTTTCTCTAGAGTTTTCAAGATAAATGATGTCAGACTGATTTTCCGTATGATTTTGCCTCGCTGGGTGGTTTTTTACCCGCTTTCGGTGTAAAAACAGCCTTGTCCTTGGGGATATGTCCCGTGCACAGACTGGTCCTAAATATATCTCGGTGATAAGGGGCTTAGTGTAATCCAGCGATTCTTGCAGTAATGTCGGAAATATCCCATCGCCGCAAGGAGCTTTAAAGGAGGCTTGAAAGACTTAACAACCCATCTTACCTTGGATTCGGTGACAATCTTCTTTGCTGATCGATAATCTCTGTTTAGCATCAGTGGTATCACTGAGGATCTGGCGCGTACGTCGGGCTCCTTAGTCACAAAGTGGTAGAATGAGAAGAGCGTTTTGCGAAGAATCTCTAACGTTCCCTTGATGTTGACGGAAAGATTTCCATCACAGTATTTGAGGAGCCAATGCCGTTGTTATGATCCTTATAGAAGGCTTTTTGGAGTCACAAAGCTTTTGATGTGCTCTCAATTTCTTCGCAAAAGTTTCTCCAGCTATCTCTTTTGGATCTTCTGAGCTCTTTATTGTATTCCGTTACAGTTTTTTTTTTATATGCCTCCTATTGCTGAGTGACTTTAGCTTTGCTGAACTGCTTTCTCAGACTTTTTCTTAGTTTACCGAGCTATTTGTTCCACCAAGGAACGTCTTTTTTCCTTTAGATGGTGGTAATGGGACAGCTCCCTTCGTAAGCTCGAATGAGCGTTGTTTGAAGTTGATCTGCTTCTTCGATCGGTTTGATCCTTTTTGGAATGCCTATTAGTTCCTCTTGCACCAGGGCCCTGTATGCTGCATAATCTGTCTTTTTGGAATTCTTATGTGTTCCTTCCTTTTTTGTAGAGCCTCAATATTGAATCACCAGAATAGGTTATGAGCTAATAATTTTTTAGTGACTATACAGTTAGGACGTAGGTATTATGTATGGATTGCGACGCTGGTTGACCAGTCGTTGGAAAGAGAGGTTATTTATACAATGAGCTCATAACAGTGACCGTGCACCCTGTATTTTTAAGATACAGAGTGTTTCGTGAAAAACTAACACACTTTTTTAATCCTCCTTCCTTTAAACTTCTATGGATCTCCAAGGCGGAAACACCCTGTATATGTACATATTTTTTTATTAAACCATTCGTGGTAATTGAGTCAAAGTAACACAAAAAATTGACGACACAGAAATATGTTATGAACACAAACCCCACACTAACTAAACTCCATAAAGTGAATTATATAGCAAAATTGGAGCCTTTTACAAAACGACGCAATATATTTTCACTTTGTTAATGTTTCACTCCCTCACAATTCACCATTATTACGCATACATTTGTAATAAACTTGGAGAGCAGCTGCTTGTATAGAGGAAACAAATGAGGAGCTTCACACGTTTATTAGCTCTATAACATAATGCAGGCAGGTATATATATACTGGTTTCGGATATAACATACCCCTAACAATGGCCCTCTGTTTTAATATCCGAAAATATACGAATGCATACCTAGATCCAGTTACCTTTAATTGTCAGAGGAAATGGTCTGTGATTAATCGGATAACGTCTAGATAATTTCAATTTGTTACTAAGTAGTATACTTACTTTGCGAAGGGAGAGAGAATTTTATGTTCGCCATCCATGAATCCATTTTGGCAGAGTAAAGCTCCCTTATACTACTATTGCGTAAATTATGCAAGCATGTGTAAGGACGAAAACCTGTGGCAGTATGAAATAAATCATTGTACTACAAGGTGTGCCATAAAGAAGAAAATACCCAGATTTTTCTTTTATTTCTTAAAAAAAAAAAACAAAAATCCTCAATCTTGATAGATCTACTTAAATCCCATTGGGATAATTTAAGGAAGAATGGCGAGCACATTATGGGAATACGATAGCACAGTCATGAAACTTTATGGATTAGCTGTTGCCTGCAGCTGCGAAAATGTTGATAAATTGGAGAGAGTAAATATTCATACTTCGGTGGAAAGGAATCGATGTAGATGTAATGCAAGTTGTTTTGCTATGAAATTTTACCAACAAGTGCAGCAACATTTTCCGGGACTTCTATATAGTATGTATGCCAAGTGGATCGAATACTGGAAAACAGGATACTATAATTGTCACAGAATGCATCATTTATCAGAGAAGATACATTAATCTCTGTCGAGTTGGTTGCAGTAAATAGATAATCGCACTAAGTTGAATTTGATTTTTCTTTTTAAACGCTGCATGTGGTGGATGCAAGGCATGGCTGTGGAACTACCGATAAAATTCTAAGAAAATCATTTGTGGGAATTTCGCTTAAAATTTGTACAAAGTGTATACATTAGTGCATATGGATATACATAAGTGTTCGGGCAATGAAATGAAATGTAAGAACTCTACTACCCAATGCGAAATTGGATGGATTCCATAGAGAAATGAATTGATCGCGATTATAAGACTAATGCGAAATGTACGATGGTCTGATAGAAATCCAATTTTTATATAGGGACAATGTAGGTATAATTTAATTACTGAAATATTAAATTTTTACAATTATGATCAAAATTAATTATTATTACCCTAAAATAGCTGATTCTTTGTTTGATCTCTCGACACGTCGAAATTCTCGCAATCTGCCATCAGTACCTACTATCATCTGCAAAGCTATTTATAGGATTGAAATTAAGAGAAATAGGTTATTTATGAATGTTGTGAAAAGAGATAGTGGGAGAAATTAAAAGTAGGATGACGAAAGATCTCAAGCACGGAGTCCAAAGGCGGCCCATTGTACTAACTTGCTAAAAAAAATACCAAACGACTTCTCACCAAAACTTTCCTGTCCTCTTAATGAAGCGCATCATGACTAGGTGAGGTAAGCTTTTCATCTTATACACAGATAGGAGGGCAAGAGTATACCAAGCCAACTCCTGTCATAGAAAATTTCCAGGGAATTAAGCATAAATCTTTCACGACACGATGTGGAACGAAAAGAGAAAGTCGTTCTAAGTAAAACTGCGAAGAGTAAAATTAATAATTAATAATAAAATTAATTATCACTTAATATTTTTGATGCTCAACATTTAGAATGTAGACCAGTGTAGCTCTTGTATACTCCCCGAAACTGGCGCGAGGAAGTCACTTTATTAGAAGCTTTTAAACATTCCTTAGATGAACTTCAATTGTCGCAGCTCCATAAACGCAAAGCTGCTTGGACTTTATTAAAAAAGGCACCGGGATGTTGGGAGGATGGCTAAAGTGGTTGTTCCCATTGCTCTTTAGAGTGGGACTGGAAAAACTTTCACCGATGGATCTCCAATAAATGTGGGGTCGGTGCCAGTGTTTATTTTCTCGAGCCTGAAATTGGCTTGGTATTCTCACTACTGTGATGATATCGGCGCCATCACAATGACAGCAGGGAAACGATTGACAGAAACATAAAGGAAAAGACATTGCAACTTTTTCAGACACTTAGGCTGCCTTAAGTTTTGAATGACTCTCGAATAATATATATATCGGGGACTGCAGGATGGCTTTTAATAAGATGTGTGTCGATAACACGGTATCGATGTGGTAGGTATCTGGCCACACAGGAATCATGGGGAATGAGACGGCGAACTAACTATTCAAGTCCGACTCGAGTTTGCACTTTCTTAAAGCAGAACCTGCTGTTGCCGTTGCACCTTAGCGATCAAGTCTCTGACCAAAGCGGATGTTCGTACGACATGTCAGGAGCGGCGGCGACATGCAGATGTATGAAAATTTTTAGTGATGGAACTAATAGGAAGTACAGTGACCTTCTTTCAGGGCTCGGAAGAAAACAATGCAAAACGGTGGTTGATATCATCATTGGCGACAGTTCGCTTTACGCTCACCTAACAAAGATGGGAGCCCTTCTATCTGTGAATGAGCTGGCTGAAAAGATTACCTCCATTGGACTTGATACACTTCATAAAGAGGACATTAAGGTTTTGATGAGATTCAAAATAGGCCGCCTTGGCCTTTCGTCCCTCTAACTAAAGAAAACTTACTGGAGACACACGAGGCGTGTTGGTAACCTATGTTTCAAAGAGTTCCAATAAAGAGAACATATAAAGTGCAATTAGTTAAATAAGGACTATTTATAAAGATAGTGCTAATGAAATTGCGAAATCGTATAAGGGATAGCTTGTGAATAACAATTATATGAGGAAATCAAGGACTATAGATATCAGTTGAGTAAATAATAATGTGTGCAATTTTATTCACCAATAAGTCAAGTTCATCCGTATTATTTGGTCACCAGTCTCAGAGAGAACTACCACAAAAAAAAGCATCTACGTACTTGAACTTGACAATAACAGTTCAATGCTTCGTTTCAATTGAAGAAAACAGACAAAAATACTAAGGATGTGTTCTATACGTGAATAATTGATCATATTTCTAGAGTAAGTATTTAACATAAACTTAATGACTGAAACAGCTTGGAAATTTTATCAAAAAATAAGGCATATGATCCCAACCAGTAATTGTAATTGTACGAAAATAACCAACACAGATAGACTAAGTAACTAGCTAATTGTAGTAGGCGACGAACTATTTAAGAGATCGTTTAAAGCTTCTGTTTAATGGAATATGGGATTAATAGCGTTTACTAACTAAATAAAAAGTAACGTTTTCAGATTTTATATAATTTAATATGAGCTACTCGAAGCCGAGTCCTTTAAATTACAATTGCTCATGAACTTGAAACTGTTTTGACAGAAGTGATAAATTTGTATTGTTTTTTCAATAAAACAAAGGAAATAGGTTACTGTATGAAAAAACTGGACTATAGCTATACAAGTGATAAAGTACTTAAATAATAAGAAGCAAACATCATGAACTTGACTAGATTATTTTTAAAATACCAAATAGATAGTGGTGATGGATATTCAGTTATCCCATTGCTGTACAGACAGGATGATGTTGATTGGAGATTAACCAGCTTCAGATGACCAAAGAAAGACAGTTGCAATTAATTCGTGGTGGAATCAATTTGTAATATTGACAGTAATAAAAGATTTGTATTAATTGAAAAGTTCAGCCAAACGTACTAAGCCAGATAAACGATCCTGAATATGACTAAATTGATTGCTGATTAATTATGGCAAAAATAGTCTGGATAAAGGTCCTGGTGAATAGTTATTCGGGATAATAAATATGAGCAATACATGACGCGGATTACTTATTTCTATATAGTATTTATAAATTACACACTGATATCTGCTGGCGGGTTACACATTTCAAACTTCAAAAATGGAAGAGAAATAGTTGTCACCTACAGACTGTGACGTAACATCAGTGTTACCCTTATATCATATATATATAATAGTGACTAATTGTGCTAGACTGCTTTCTAGTAAGGCTAACTGTCAATGAACATAACAAGTCTTAATTACAATACTAACTCTACAACGGGCACACACTAACACAAAAGATTTCCCAATCTCACAGAAAAGTTAAAGATTATATTCATTTAGATAAAAGACGACAAATTGGTGAAGTCCGAATGAGTTCCAAAAAGTAAAATGTTGTATGAATGAGATTGCTTCAAAAAACAAGTAATAAAGCTGGAATTAGTCTAAGACCTTATGATAAAGGGTTTTCCAATAAGAGGTGTTATTTTAATTAGCCCGCTATTTCGGTAGATGTCACTTTTGAAGCTGTCATTTTTTGCCATTTGACAAGTAGAAACTACGCCATTACGATACACGATTCAACAATGCATTAAAATTATTACAATTCACTATAAAAATAGTGAAAATGTGGCAGAGACGGTTCGTAAAACTCGAACATTTTTGGGTCGTCGTGAAGCACCTTGTCGGACCGCAATACAGAAATTGGTAGAAAAATTCGAGTTGTTGGGAAAAGTTAGTGATGTGAAGAATAAAACCCGTGCACGTCGCTCAAGAACAGCCGAGAATATTGCTGCTGTAGCCGAAAGTGTTGAAGAAAACCCAGATTTGTCCATTCCTCGTCGTTCTTTGGAATTAGGCATTCCACAAACGTCATTACACCGTATTTTGCATAAAAATTTTGGTCTTAAGGCTTATAAAGTTCAGTTAACACAAGAACTCAAGCCGGCCGATCATCAACAACGTCGAGTCTTTGCTGATTGGGTCCTTGAAATGCATGAAAATGATTAGGAAATTCCATCTCATCAAAATTGTCGTATCTGGGGCTCGGAAAACCCAAGAGTTATTATTGAAAAGCCTCTCCATCCTCAACGTGTGACTGTTTGGTGCGGTTTATGGTCCCGCGGGGTCATTGGACCTTACTTTTTCGAAAATGAGGCTGGAGCAACAGTTACTGTGAATAGATTGCGCTATCGACAGATGATTAATGTTTTTTTATGGCCGGAATTGGATGGTATTGATCTGGACAACGTTTACTTTCAACAAGACGGCGCTACGTGCCATACAAGCAACGAAACCATTGATCTTTTACGGGAAAAGTTTCCGGACCGTGTTATCTCTCGAAGAGGTGATCACAATTGGCCACCGAGATCTTGTGACTTAACACCTTGCGACTTCATCTTTTGGGGACACGTGAAAGAGAAGGTCTACGCCAACAGCCCAGCGTCGATTCAAGACCTCAAAGATGGAATTCGTGAGGCTATCGAGGACATAGGGCAGCCACTTTGCGATTTGGGTATGGAAAATTTCATGAAGAGGATATGGCCCTGTAGGCGTGGTCGTGGTGGTCATTTGGCTGATGTTATTTTCCATTATTAACGGCATACCTTCCTCTTTATAAGGAGATAAAGATCCGATCATTTATCTCAAAAAATGGCATTTTTCTTTGAATATCAAAATAACACCTCTTATTGGAAAACCCTTTACCATAGATGAATGTCCATTTGTAATTTCGTATGGTTACCCATCTGTACAAGTTCGATTTTTGAAGTGGTTTTTATATCTTTGTAGAACGGTTCAGTCGGACAGTGAAAATGATTTTAACCAATTTCATAGGATTTCATATTCTGAAGAACTTTTCAGTACAATAGAAACGTCTAGGACTGATCGTTTTAAACGTATAAGTAAAAATTCTAAAAATTTATATGGCAACACCAAGAAGGACAAAATTTCATCTCTGTACGTTCTAAAATAGTGTCCAAATATATAGTGAAAGACGAAATTTTTGTATGGAAACACCACGAAGTAGTTACCCAATTTGTCCCATTTTCGAACTTAAATTTACTTTTTTTTATAAGGTCGTGTGCGAAATTTCAGCTCTCTAAGTGCACGCGTTCTCAAGTTATCATGAGGACAACGATGTTCATTTCGTCTGAATGTTTGCGTCTCGAGGAAAAACAAAAGATGGTAAACCGTTCCACATTCGTACTGTTTTACTTAAGCGGTCTCACAAGATTCGCGAGTATCACCGAAAGTTTCAAACGAATACGTGCAAGTACCGAATGTTCATTATTAGCAATTGTATTTGCGCCTTCACTCGCTGAATATACGGTGTTGTTCGCGAGTCAAGTGCGACCGGCTTTATGAAGAATTCACGAAAGTTCATGGTACAGCCAAATTGAATTCAAGGGTGTCAGAGTGTGCTCGGGTTAAAGCTCGTGTGGTACGCATAGCGAGAATTCTACAAGAGATCAGGCTAGAGATTTCATCTGAGCAATTGCCATAGTTATTATACCTCCCAGGTACATGTGTTGGTTTATATTCGATTGAGGGAGATAGAGATATAATACCATGGAAAGGAAGACCATTTTGATTAAAATCTTTGGGTAAACAATTATGAAAAAGTGCGTCTACAAAGTTATATCTTGTGCAAGCTCTAGCTAACATATTCTGAGCAGCAGGTGGATAATTTTTTGCACAAATTATTCGGACAGGACGAAGGACGAAGGATGATAAGAAAGATGGTTCAGAATATCCTCTGCTTATACGATTAGGCTAAAGAAGTTCCCTTTTATATATTTTTTAAAACTATTATTACAAAATTATTATATCATTTTCACATAACCACTAAAGAGCGGTAAATTCAACTTGATAACAAATAAAAATGCAACCATAACTGAATCCATTAATGGTTTTCATCCTCCTTTAAGATTTCTTATTGTTGTGTCGTTTACTTTAAATTTTTTTTTTTTTTTTTTTAATAAAGATTAAATAGTGAAGTCAATTTAAGATAACAAAATTGATAAGGAACAACAGCAACAGCTGATTATTTCGTTTAATTAGCTATCGAAATAGCTTGAAAGTGTCAACCTGGCAAGTGACATTGCGCTAAGTCAATTGTTCCCATTGTGCGAATTAGTTTCTCTGTTCGCCAGTAATCTCAATTTACACGAATTCATCGAAAATGTCACTTCTTCTTAAGTGCTGGGGATGGAGTACGGCAAAGCTGAAAATGATGGTTCTTCTATAGGAAAGAAAGAATAGAACGGAGCTAGAAGAGCTATTAAATTTTTGCCTTACCCATGGACAAGACGTTGAGAGAAGACATCGTTAAAGTTGAATTCAAGCTCCATTAGGGTCGAACGTTCAGAAACTTCCGCTTTAGCGCAGTATCCGGATTAAGTGTTTCTAGTCTTAAAAATAAATGGATATTGTTCGATAGTGGCGTAGGTATATATGTACATACACTATATGAATGGAACTGTGAAGGTAGTGGCTATGTAGGTGGGAATTATGATTTGTGAAAGTATTTTTCTCGTTCACATGATCCCAAATGTGATGTTGGTCCGTTGTTAAGTGTTACTTTAACATACTTACTGGTGTCCATAGTAAGGTTTACACTACCAATGAGGGTTGTCACAGGAAATTGGATTGTCGAATTTTATAGACCAATAAACTTTGTAAAACGGTAATTTATATACGATATTCAACAACAAATCACTTTCTGGTGCTGCTCATCTGAAAGATAGCGCTGTGGTATTAGAGTGGGTTTTATAATGATTGTCTTTTTCCTTGCATCAGCAGATCTCGGACTGATGGACATTATATTATGATTCCTTTTTTATGTTAAATCTCATATGATTTCGATGCAATGTGGCATTTATTATACTAGATCATGATTTTTCTAAGATATAATTGCTTAGATTTTAAAGAAATAATTATTTGTTTATATCTTGGTAGTCAGATAATTCGCCCAGTAAAGTAGGGGGTATGGGCAACTAAGACCCAGGGAACATCGCGACCATAATTTATTTATTGTGTTCTTCCTAAAACGGTTAGACTAAGTCTAACCTCTGTACGAACTCGAATATTGCCTTAAGGGTAAGCTTGTAAATCTTATTTGGAATAGTAAATGCTTCTTCAGTGATTTTCATTCTTAAATTAGTTCGGTCTGTTGGATTTGCTCATCTTCTTTAGAAAATAACGAAACGAGCCACGTCCAGTGACTGCAGAAGGCCTGTTGATCTACGCTCCTTTGGTAGTCTGAAATTTTCCCAGAAACGTATGCAGTAAGCGAAGATTCGTTGAAGCCTCGTGAAGGAGTTCTTGTGGTTGACAGATGCAATTATGTCCGTATAATTGTCTGTCTTTAACCTTGTTGAAAATGCGAATTTTCTTTCTCGAGCTTCAGGCACCTCTTGCAGTGGTTGAAATTTTTGGTTAGGCCACCTTGATGCTGATTCAAATAAGAAGTCTGGGCCCTTGAACCATAGTTTAGATTGGTGTAGTCTAGCTGGAAGCATGCCGCACGAGATGATGTCAGCAGGATTTTGGGTACTTCTACATGATGCCACTGATGTTCAGTCGTTAATTGTTGAATTTTTTCCACCCTATTTGCGACAAAGGGGCTCCAAGTGTAGGACGGTGCAGCAATCCATGAAAGAACGATTGTTGAATCCGTGTAGTAGTAAACCTTTGAGAAATTCTTCGGTAGACATTGACGTATCCGCTCCACCAATTCTGCTAAGAGGACAGCAGTGCACAGTTCTAG
Organism: Dioctria rufipes; assembly: GCA_963924295.1. Classification (NCBI taxonomy): domain Eukaryota; kingdom Metazoa; phylum Arthropoda; class Insecta; order Diptera; family Asilidae; genus Dioctria; species Dioctria rufipes. The sequence continues at coordinate 158,122,376 of OZ002743.1, read as the reverse complement.
TCTTGCTAGCGTTGTCGACTTTAGGGGTGCTAATCTTGACTTTGAACACAACAATTGAACTCATATTTGGCCGAAGTCATCTACCGTTCTGATATAACAGCATGCACCTGAGCGATTGTCTCCTAAGGTCAATTAGCTTGATCGTCGGGGGGGATTACGGGGTGAAGAAATTTTTCGATTGGCTCATACCAAGTGTGCTACGCCAGAGCAGGTGAAGTTGTCTGTCTTCCAATTTTTGTACCTCCCCCTAAAGTGGCCTTTTGGTAGGCCAAATGTAGGATAGGGACCGCAGTATACGGATTGTCGGCTCCAGCTTTATGGCTGGATTACATTACAACGCCGACTCCGGCGTCGTCGTCGTCGTCGTCGTCGTCGTCGTCGTCGTCGTCAAACGCCGAACAAAACGCCGGGCAAGTTACATTAACACTGGGCGGCAGCGCCATATCTTAATTTCCCTTACATTTTACAGTTGAGTTATTTGCTTGTAATCTCTGCCGGTTTGCAATAAAATTTTAAATAATAATAAAAAATATATTGTCTTTTCCTTCAAGTCCACATTTTTTTAATATAATATCATTTATTTTCAGAAATTTAAATATCGTTTCATTTTGTCTTTTTTCATAATATATTTAGATCTGGCATATTGGCAGCAATAGAGCGCCAGCGTTAAATTTAGGATTAGAGATGGGTCGACGACCACGCCGACGATGACGACGACGCCGGCGTGGGTAATGTAATGCATTTCATACATGCAGTACTGTCTCTAAATATTTTTGACATAAAACGACGACCACGCCGACGTCGGCGTTGTTAATGTAATCCGGCCATTAGCCATCTTTTGGGGTTTTTTATTTCCGTCCACGCCATCGTATACAAGGACAAAAAACAAAGTTACCTTGTTGTCCCAGCAGCTAGAGTTTTCTGTGGTAGCTTCAAGTTTCAAATCAATGAGAAATAGACCCAGGAGTAAGGCTTGGCTGTCTGAACAAATATAGATGTAGGAGTTCTTGCAGGGTGTGGTACAATACATCACACATTAAAACACCGACAAGGTTAATAAACATTGAGATTAAAAAAAGAAAAACAAAAAAACAATATTTGCTGACACATAAAAATGGCGGAAATAAAAAAAGTCGAACGTAATTTAATGAATAATGTTTTCGAAATGCCCGTTTTTATCGAAATTGTTAAATTTTTCGGGGATCAGTGGTTTGAAAATTATAATTCTGAAAGCAAAATCTCGAACATTGTTTCATTTTATTATTATTATTTATTATAATATTAATACAACTTAAAATAAAGATGTATTTGTTGCTAGGCCACGCGGAGTGTCTTTCAGGGAAATTTCACCTCTATCACGCAGGATATTAAGAATAATGTTTTCCTTTCGTATGTACATATTCTCTACGAATTTTTCTTCTTTCTCCTGCGATTTGTTCAATTTAGTCGTGCTTTTATAGATATTTGCTAATTCTGCAGGAGTTCTAATAAATAGTAAACGCCAGCATGCGATTTTTCACTCAATGTATTGAGTCGTTGATGCCAAGCTTCTACTGCGTTTTGTGTTCTTGGTAAATTATCTGCTACTCAGATACTAACCAAAATGACTTTTTGTAGTTAATGCGCTCATTTCCCAATTCACTTTTATAGTTTCTTTTGCTCGATACACCTTTCATTTAAATCAGACAATTAATTATACAATAATTGACTTATAAATAGTCATAGATTACCGTAAATGTAGTTGTCTCCAAACATGAACATTGAAAATTTTTAGTTAGTTTAGTAGTCAGGTGCCATACTGTAACAAATCGTTTTGCATAATTAGAAAAATCTGCATCTTTGCAGCGGTATGGCGGCTATTTGGAACCGTCGTAATGGTATGGCATTGTGACTCTCGTGAATGTTTACATAAATATTGTCATTTAAATAAAAAGTTATCCTGTAACAAATGTTTAAAAAAACAAAAATTATTAATGCGTTTTAATTAGTATGGTAGGCCATAAGTCCCTCCAAAAAAGTATGGAATTACGCTACGGCCATGAATATTTTCACGGGCTACAAAAAAATCTAAGAATTTTTATGTAACAAATCGTTTGAATGTCGTAATTTTTCCGACAAGTTTAATTAATTAGGCCGCGCCGGCCAGACCTAAACTTATGATTTTCGTTTCCTAAATGACCTAATTCGACCCTTTTAGGGTCGCTATAAGAACGCGTGAAGAAGGCCAGTGTGGCCTTCTGCACGTGCAAGAGAATATTTGGCGGAAACTGGGGATTAAAACCCAGGGTGGTACACTGGATGTACACAGCCATAGTTAGGCCCATTCTCTGCTACGGCTCTACGGTCTGGTTTACAGCACTGACGAGGAACTGTAACCTTGATGTGCTATCAAAAATCCAGAGAGCCGTCTGTATGGGTATAACTGGGTGTCTGTGCACCACGCCCACGGCGGCATTGGAAGTCATGCTTGACCTATTGCCGCTGGACCTTTATTGTAAGGGTGTGGCGGCAACTAGTGCTGTCAGGCTGAGAGCGGGGGGTTTTGGGCGCTCCAAAATACTCCAGAAGGTAGACTATAGGGACTACAAGGTAGAAAAAGACTATCAAGTACCCATCCTGACTTTTGGTGGAGGTATCAATGCAACGATACCCACCAGGAGTGACTGGGAGGGGAAGGAGGTGGTCGTTACATCCGATATTTCTATATTTACGGATGGCTCCAAGACGAGTGCGGGCACAGGGGCTGCAGTGTACTCTAGAGATCTCCAGTGGTACGAGTCTTATAGACAGCCAAATGCAGTGTTTTTCAGGCAGAGCTCACAGTGATTTATCAGGCGGCAACATTGGTATCCATGTGCAGAGAGCCCCCACGGCACATCTGCATATATACTGATAGTCAGGCAGCCATCAGGGCGCTGGATGCTGGTGTAGTTATGCAAAACCAGGCTTGAGGAATTGACTGTAAGGCACAAGGTGACCCTAAGCTGGGTACCTGGCCATAAGGATATCTCAGGCAACGAGATGGCTGATGAGTTGGCCAAAAAGGGCTCCGAATTTGATAACTCCGCAGCTGTAGCTTACGTGAGGATCCCAATCGGAGCTTTAAAAGAGGAAATCATCAGGGACGTCTATCTAAAGGCAGGCCTCCGATGGACCAGCAGGGATACCTGTCGTATTGCGAGGCAATTGTGGCCTGCATATGACAGGAAAAGGACAAGGGAACTGCTTAATAGCAGCAGAGCAAATACCAGGAATCTAGTAGGGGTCATGACGGGTCACTGGGCCATAGGAGACCATGCTAGAAGACTGGGAAAGCGGCGAACGATTTCTGCAGGAGTTGTAGGGACTCGGAGGAAATTGAATCCGTCAAACATGTGCTTTGAGAATGCCCCGCTCTGATGAATAAAAGAGGTAGGCTACTAGGTAGAGCTACTTCTTTTCAAGTCTGGGAGAGCTTCAAAGTATAAAATTCAGAGACATCCTGAGTTTTCTGAGTGAGGCAGGATGGATCTAGGTTAAAGGTCTTGGATATATCCTGAGTTTCCCAAGGAAAGTAGGATAAATCCGCGGCTTGAAGGGTTATCCCATGAGGTCTAGGGGCACAATGGACCCGTTGGAGGTCTAAGTGAGGCTGGCTAGTTGTCTAGTGGCACCCCTCTTACCCAACCTAACCTAACCTAAGGGTCGCTATACTTGTAACAAATGACTCGGATTTTTCTGTCATCAACTCCCGGTCTATATATACAATTTAGAAAATTTCATAAAAGATGATGATGATGATTGATGTCATTATACAAAATAGTAGTAGAAAATATAATTTTACCGTGGATGATAAATAGTTGCCGCATTATTTTTGGTACTACCTTAAGCGTACCATCCATTAACCATAAATCCGCCTTAGCTAGTAATTTTAAATTATTTATTGTTCCCAATAAAATAATATTTTCATTGTGGCCACATTCCTTTTCACATAGAAGGAATTGCTCTCCATCTACAATTTTTAAACTTTCAGGAATATCAATTTCTTGAACACTTTGTGGCTCATCAATTTGTCGTCATGCCATTAACCAGGGACAGTTAGTGAGATCAGTTATCATCGGCTTGTTATCTCGGATAGACGCTCTAATTAATAATCATTTTGTACTGTGCGTGGTTTTTGAAATAAAGTTGAGTTTCTATAAATCGAACTGTTTAATTTATTCATCCTACATCTAAGGAGTGGTCCAGAAAAAATTGACCCATTTATTTTTGTTTGCAGTAAAAACACTACTGGCAATTTTTTTTATAAAATTTCTACATTTTGTTTCTAACAACTTAAACTTTAAAATACAAAAGTTATTTCTAATACATTATTTGTTTTGGAAGAATGTTTTAACTTTATTATTCAAGCCGCGCATTAGCTTTAGAACAGTTATATCAGTAACATTTCTATATGCTCTTTTCCATTTATTTTTGAAATCAACATCATTTTTGGCAAATTCCTTTGTTGTTCTAAGCTCCTTTTTCATTAATGCCCAGTACCTCTCTACTGGACGAAGTTGGGGGCAGTTTGCTGGATTGGCTTCCCTTGGCACGATATTGACCTCATTGCTTCTGTACCATTCCATCGTTGCTTTTGCGTAATGACTGCTGGCCAAATCTGGCCAGAAAATAACAGACCCTTGATGCTGTTGAATAAAAGGTAGAAGTCTTTTTTGAAGGCAGTCTTTGATGTACACATCTGAATTTATTGTTACTTTGATGATAAATTCACTGCTTCGTAAACCGCAAGAACAGATCGCCTGCCAATCATGTACTTCTTGGGAAATTTTGTCATTCCTTTTGTTGAAAATTTTCTGGATACTCCGCTCCGACTTTTTGCAGTAAAATATTCGTCACCTGGTATCTGCGAAAAGTCAGCTTTGCAATAAGTTTCATCATCCATAACGACACAATCGTATTTCGTCAGGTAGTTCTCATAAAGTTTTCTCGCTCTTCTTCTTGCTGTTTTCTCTTCTTCTTCCTTCCTCAGCGGCACTTTTTGAACCTTATAGCTCCTTAATCCACAGATTTTTTTATATTTGTGCACTGTAGACTTTGATGTTCCTGCCAATGTCGACATGTCCCTTTCCGAAGTTCCCGGTTTCCGAGAATAAGTACCCTTCATCTGATTAATGACGTCTGGACGGGATGGCCCTGGTTTTCTACCTGACCCACGTATCCTTTCTATTGACAAGCCTCGCCTATACTTGGCTATTGTCCTTTTTACCGTGGAATAACTTGTATTCAGGTCTTTTGAAATTTTTAACAATGTAATCGTGGGATTTTCCAAATATTTGGACAAAATCATTTCACGCATTTCTTTTTCGCTTCGAGATATTTTAACTATTTCACTTCCAATACACGAATGATTCATATAATCTCAGAGTTCAGTATTTATGGAATATTTTAACAAAAAAATCCAGACCTGGAGTATTGTAATTTTGCAGGTATAAAAATAACTTAATGGGTCAATTTTTTCTGGACCACTCCTTAATTCGTTGTCGCATCACGAAAATTCTCGCGATTGTACAATACTCTTATGCGAAATAATATGCATAGCCATTGTTCACAAATTTGATTCCACTTTAATTACCTTTAATTGTTTCACAAATATTTCCTATTGAAATAAACACAATTAACACAAATTATTTGAACTTTGAGACTGCTGCATAATAATGAGGTAGAAAGACAACTGTATAATAATTAGCAATTGAAATAACTATTGTTTTATTGTCACACCTAGAGAATAGGTGGAGAACTCAAAAGCTCAAATTGGAAAGACATTTCGATCAGATTTTTTATGCATGTTACTAACTGATTGTAAAAAATGTTGCACCCGCAAATTCAATGAATTTATTTCCAATATTTTCATAATTTTTCGCATTTTTTTTTAACATTTTGTCCCTTCACATTTCTTTTTCGATATATTTTGATTCGATATTAATTGATTTTGAAGTTCAATTTTTCGCAATTTTTTTCTTCAGATATTTTTTTTTATAATTTTATTTTTTTCAGCGATTCGCGGTAGACCCAATTTTTCGAGCTTGTAAGTTAAACAAAATTTCGACATTTTCAATTTCGGAAAAAAGTTAATCTATTTTTTATATTTCCCATAATTAGACTTCGATGTTATTCTTGAAGCCCTTGGTTAGCCTTTCCTAAAATTTAACCTCTATAGCCTAAATTTCCACCTGAAATATGGGAGGCAGGACATCAAGCGGAGTTCCACTTGTAGACTCACCACCCTTGCACCTATTCTGTGATCCATCAGACATCATTATACCACTCGAGATATGAGCCTGTTGCTGAAACTGGTGCCCTCTGCCTATATTATTGGCTTGCCTCGTTAATGGTTACCTGGTGACCTGTTTTGAAGGAGAATATTTTCGCTCTAACATCCGTTGGAGCTGCTAGGGCTTGCTAAGCACTCTTTGCTTCTTCGTTTCCCCTGCAAATACCATTCTAATGACTGTTGGGTGATTTTTGTATGTAGATCTTCTGGCTGTGTGGCCTATCCATTTAATTATTTCCGACTTAACTAGGTAGAAATTGTTATTGTTTATAGTTTTTGCTCTCATTATTTCGTTTTTTGTGTGTTTATCCCCAAATCTACTTCTTATACACATGTTCCTAGAGTGTTGTTTGCTATGCACTAAATCAGTGCGTATACTCATCTCATCACTTCATGTAGTGTGGCGACAAATTGCAGGATGAATAACACGCATCCGTTTTTTACACATATTTTGAGCCTTACTGGTTCGCCTAGGTAGCCATTGTGGAGTAGAGTACATTTCAAGTCAGTTGATAATTTTTCGCACATTGGAAAATATTTAGGCAATTGTCTAAAAAACAATTTCGCTTATTTTGCTATTCATACACAACATGCATCATGTATGTAGGTATGTAAGTTTCTTTTTAATATTAATGACAACCCAGTAAACAATTTGTCGAGGTTTTGCCAAAAGTAGGGAATAAGAAATAGCTGTGAAACAGGGACAGCGCTATGCCAATAAAGTGTGTATATGATTACCTCTCTTTCAACTATTGCTTAATTCTCGATTTTAGCAAGCCTCGTGGAAAATCAATTCAAGAAATGGCAAAAACGTAGAAAATATAAGCTTTATGCAACCGTTTGTTTGTTTTAGAGCTATGAAAGTGCAGTCCAAAGACACAATCGTAATTAAAAGAAGAATAATGTTAATAATATATTGTGGAAATATATAAAAAAGATTGACCTTACGTAAAAATTGCTATGATTTTTTTTTTTTTGTTCTAAAGAGATATGTAAATAACACACCGGAAAAAATGCCATGCAATGTAACATAGAACCAAAAAAACAAAATGAAACAAGTAAAAAAGCTAGAATTGTTCTAAGACCAATTCCTGCACATAAAAGGATTATAACCAATTTTATAGGATTTCATATTCTAAACAAGTTTTTAGTACAATAAAAATTTCTAGAACTGGTCGTTTTCACAGTATACGTAAAAACCTAAATTTTCATATGGCAACACCAAGAACGGGATGCCCGATTTAGTTCATTTTTGAATTTTGTTTTTGTTACTAAGTATAAAAAAACCATGTACCAAATTTCAGCTCTCTATGTTGTCGCGTTCTCAAGCAATGTCAAAATATGTAGTGGAAAACGAAATTTTTGTATGGCAACCACACGAAGGAGTTGCCCGGTTTGTCTCATTTTCGAACTTAGTTTTACTTTTTAAATACAAAATTTCAGCTTTCAAAGTGGTGAACGCATTCTCGAGTTATCGTAGGCACAGACGGACGGACAGACGGACATCCAAAAAACAAAATAACTTTTAATATTATGCGTGGGTGTCCAATCCATTTTGCTCTACAATCATTATTTCGAGGTGTTACGAACTGAATGACAAACTTAGTATACCCTACAGATTTTATTTAGGGTATAAGAAAGTTAAATAGTACAAAAAACTTAAATATTATATAGACGTTTTTTTTTTTCAAACATGCTTAGAAACGGAAGCAACCAAATACTCAGCCATATTATTAAGGGCAATGCACGCGCCATTAATAAGTTCATACATGCTAAAGTTAGACCTATAGAAGCTAACATGCAACATGCAACATGCCTTCTCTTTGTTCTGAAACAAAAAGTGTGATTTGTAAATTGCCATCACTTCATCTTGTAGGAACCCGCTTTTTCATCGTCTCTACTTAAAACAAAATCAGAAAAAGAACTATCGTGAGATAAGGAAATAATCAACTTATACTTGTCCAAAATGGCTTCATACCGAAGATATCCTTCCTCAGCTTTTATAGCATTTTGATAAACGCCTCTCCAGCTCTCCTCCGTAATTTTTTCGAATTCTTCCGTTGCTAACTGCTTAACTTAATCTAATTTGAAGGTTTTATTTCTGGATTCAACCCTGGACTTAACCGTAGCCCACATTTTTTCAATTGGACTTAAATCGAGATGGTACAGTGGTAGACGTAAAACTTCTGGGAGTACAGTGTATTTTAATCAAATTATGCAACTAAGGCTTGAACATATTTTCCTCAAACTGTATGCTATTTTAGTGTCAGCGGTCCATGTTATATGTACATGTTGCGTTGAACTGGTTTAGGATGGTAGGCGTCATATATTGATGCAGTCCTATAATGTTGAAAGCAGTTAAACTTAGTACTTTTCAGGTGATACTTCAATAGTTAAATTAGGCCTTTTTATTCATAATCTCAACTGTTGTCAGAATGAGGTAGTCCTTCGAAAAATGTCTGTGCCATCTTCCAGAGTATTTTTTAAAAGCTTGCAAATCATTGTGTTTTCCCCTGATGATATTGGCATGATTTTCTCGTATAAGTTTGACAGTGTAGGTACTATGAAAATTTCTGTTAATTTTTTTTTATTTCTTACGATACAAGTCTCCCATGGACCATTATATGATTTTCTTAACTGTATCGCAGTACGATAATCCTTAGAAATTAATAATTCAAAGATTGGCCGAGATGCGAAATTGGGGTTTCTTTTAAAAATATTTTTAAAATGCTTTATCCAGGCCTTAAAATTCTTTGTTTTACCTTCGATTACAGTGAATGCTGATGACCTATGGCGTAAAGTACTAACATGATTGTCTCATTCTTTGGAAACTCAAGGCGAACATTTTGATTTATTTGCTTCATATTTTTGTCGCATTCCATGTAGCTATGGCCACGAACAAGAAAAGAAAAATCGAAACGATTCATTACATCAATCAAATAATACAAAAATCCCATGTTTTTTTATACAAAATTTCAACTTAGCTTGTTCTTAAATTTTATGATATTTTTAAATATCTATTGATGTCCTTATCAATGCGATTTTAGAAGTTTCTTGTTGCATGTACTTAAAATACTTTGCCCCACCTTTTCAACGGTATATCATTATCTTAATTTAGACAAAAACGTGACTTGCCTTGTTCTTTCTCTGTACCCTTCAATTACTTTCTTGGAAATTTATAATTATATAAGGAAGCAAAGCAAGGCCAAACATATTTCATATTTATCTGTTACCTGCAGTACTCTAATATGTACATAAGTGTCAGAAGAAATATTTTACATGCAAAAGATTTTAAAAAACTAAGCAAACGAAAAAGTCCTTGAATTTTACAGTGTATGTACTCATTTCATTCTGTCTTTGCTTGTTCGCAAAATTTTAAAATGGGATGGCAGTAATGGGTTAAATTTACCACGATAATAGCTGAATATGGCCTTTCGAATTTCAGCCATGGTTAAGTTTCGCAGCCTTTGATAATTACTTTTAAGCTCAGTGCTGCCATATCTTCTTGTACGTACTGCGCATCTAGGGTAATTATCAACTTCTTTTGAAGTCAACGAATTTAATATATAAAGGAGGATCACAGAGGCATACCATCATCAAACTCTGCTTTTTTATTTTGGCCTTTAAAGACACAAGCAAGGGGAAAAAGTCTCCTTACAGTGACAGTTCCCCTTTTTTCACCCGACATAGCAACAAAAGTAGATCTTCTTTCAACGAGGACATGTCCAGGTAAATTGTTAAGTCGACAGATATAGCGTTATCCATGTTATTAATGTGTCCAAGTTTATTTATTAGACCATATTCACGTAGAACGACTACCAAGAGTATGTAATACATGGATACTTTATACTTTATTCATGCTTTTAGTACGCCACTCAGAAACTTCTTCGGATTTCCGGATAGGTAATTCAGAGTGACGCTTCATAAATATATACTAAACCATCAAATTCTGTCTTTCCATGCTTTATTTTGCATCGCCTCTCAGCCAGTTCATCATCTCTGGTTGCACAGCAAATTTGAATTCATGAACTTGTAACTTCTTAATGCATATTACAAAATAGTTTTCATTGTCCTCTCCTAAACAAGACAGTGAACTCGAAGCAAGTTTTTTGCTACCCTGAAATCTTAGAATTCTTTTTCTTCATGGTATTTTATACACTTTGGAAGCTCATTAATAGATAATTTATGCATTGTGTTTTGCACTGAAAAATGAACCAACAACATTGCATTAAATACATTTCAATCAATAAACTACCTGCATTGATTCGATTAAGATAGAAAAAGACCAGTTTTATCTAAATATTCAAAATGGCATTGCACATGCCCCTTTTGCTTGATAGACCTAATGGATAACCTTTAGCCTAACTCGATCCCATTTTACAATCAATAAACTGCCTTAAATTTCTCGTAGGTCAGACTATACAAATTTTTCTGTTCCTTGGAAAACAAAACAAAAATAAAACCGCTGCGGCAATTTTGACGTCCTCAATGTTTTCGTCTACTATATGTCACATCAAAACAATGTCCATCTCGATGGCATTATTTTCTATTGAGAAAACACGGGTTTTATTCTTCACATCACTAACTTGTCCCGACAGCTTTCTACCAATGTCTGTATTGCGGTCCGACAAGGTGCTTCACGACGACCCAAAAATGTTTGAGTTTTACGAACCGTCTCTGCCACATTTTCACCATTTTTATAGTGAATTTTAATAATTTCAATGCGTTGTTGAATCGTGTATCGTTCCATTTTTATTAATGGCGTAGTTTCTACTTGTCAAATGTCAAAAAATGACAACTCCAGAGGTGACATCTACCGAAATAGCGGGCTAATTAAAATAACACCTCTTATTGGAAAACCCTTTATAATGAAATTCTTGTGGGACGAATTCTTAATGGCGGAAAACAAACATTATGCGCCATAATAATCCTTATAAATCAAAAAGTAAGAATTTTTGGATCACAATGTATGTCGCCTCATCACAAAAACTTAAGATAGGAGATATTAAAAGTTATTTATTAGTTCCCAAAAGTAACTTACTGCAGGCGATTTATCAAGAGGCTCGCAGATATAGTTACGGAGAACTGATATAGCTATTCATTTTATTGGACAAATATAATGAGAGTTTCAAAACTCTGAGAATGCGATTCTGCAAAACAACACTATTGAATTATTTAAAGCGGATACCGATGTCAGTAACATAGGTATTAGTGCAACGTTATCTCAGGTGGACGATGGTCAAAAAGTTGCAAGTTGTAACATTAAAGTTTTATCGAAAATGAAGAGAAATTATTATTCTGCACAAGGAAAGAGCTACTTGGCATATAGAACCTAGGTAGAATCAACAAAATACTTCAGAAATACTTGAATGGAGACAGAGATTTGTGTACAGCACCGACTATGCAGAACTTAAATGGCTCTGGCAGGTCAAGACTCCAGCAAAACAAATTGTGAGGTGAATAGAGTAATTTTCCAGTTTTATCACTATAAAATGCATCATCGAAAGAAACGAGACAATGGAAATGCAGACATTGTGTTTGGATAGAAGAACAACACTGAATGGAATGAGATTATTTAAATGTTGAATGTGGGTATACTATATTGCATAAATCAGAAGTGAATCGAGAGCAAGTAGTTGTTTCAAGATAAGATGTAAACGAAGTTTTGAATATTTATGATGTATCCTCTCGAGGGAATTTAGATATAAGTAAAACAGAAAGTAAAGCATGCATATGAAAACAGTACCTAAGACAGTTGCATATTCTAGAAAAAGTGTGGTAGGTGAGTGCTACACATTCCTCAGTATTTGCTTCCAGTAAGTGAACACATATAAAAATAATGAAAGATTAACTGAATTTTGATTTTCTAACTTTACAAAGCATCTGCAAATTAGTGGGATAAATAAAAACTAAGCCTCATGTCAACAGTTTGATCGGGAGGTAGAAGGAGTAAATAAAAACCTGGTTAAATTGAATTTAAGAAAAGTCATGAAAGATTATTAACGTGATTGGTATTGACATCTTTCTACTGATGATCGACATAATATAGAAATGCCAATTGTAATGAAGTTTCACCGCAGTTCACCGGTGTTGCCACTCGAAATGTTTCTAGCTTAGCCCGAAAGTGGTTTTAGTAGCCATACGCGAAAAATTATAAAAAACTTAAAATCTTACATAAATATAACCATGATTACGAGGATTGTCTGAAAAATTTCCAACCTCAACTTGAAGATGGCAGCACTCGTGAACAAAAGTTAAGAGAATGTGTTTGTACATGCCTTGAAAAGTACTCACCAAAATATCAACTATTTTGGACACCTATGCAAATCAAAGAAGAGTAGGACGCTGTGTGTGAAATTTTAGGCAGCTGAATTTGAACGTGGTCGTACCAGCTTGGATAACGATGAATGTTTGGAACGTCCAAAAATTGCAACCATTGACGCTAACATCGCTCAAGTTCACCAAATGGTGCTAGACAACCGTCGAATTAAAGTTAGAGAGATAGCAGAGGCCCGTTGGGGGCCGCCTTTCCTCACTTTGGACCAAAAATGCTGTCTCATATGGTTGACATAGCTAAAATCCATGAATTACCATTTGAACTGCTTGAGTATCCTTCTTTGTTCCCTAAGCTAAAAGTTGCGCTCGGAGGACAGAAATTTTATTTTTAATATGGAGGCCATCACCTTCGTAAACAACTATCTTGCAGAGAAAGATGCAAGTAGGTACTATTTGAACGGGTGGAAGAGATGGAGAGCATCGCAAAATTATCATAAATATTTATACTGGACTTAAGCACTGCTACAGTGCTGAAAATTAAAATTAATAAAAAATTGAAAATATTTTTGCCACGTATTCAAAAATTCACTAGTATAGCCAAAATATTAGGGGTATTTCTGTACCCAAATGTTGCCCAAAGTAGCCATTTGCCACAACTCTAGCCAAAGTAGCAACGCTATAGTCCACTATCCTACCCATATCCAACCCCATAGTACAAAATATGCTAAACAATTATATATAGTACACTGAAGAGCGCCACTCCACAGAATATAATCAGAAGAACATGCAAGTGCAACACTCAAATATTTGGGCTTCTCAATTTACACACGACACCACCTGTGCGCTGTGCATATAAATAGGTGGCCATCATTGCAGTAAACCCAGCCGGTTGATATTTCGCCATCGAGCTAGCATCAGTTGATCCACTGCCACTGAATAAGACTAGTCGAGCCACCGCTACTAAGCGAACACTACAACTACCAAATGAAAACCAATTGATCTATCGAGCCCGGACCAGTAGACTAATCCAGTACCACACGGAAAGTATAAAAGCCGGCATCGCACTTTTGCAGCAGATAATTAGACCGGTGATAACATACTGCTTCCCAATGTGGCACACCATCTCCCCCACCTACATGGAGCGCCTCGGCATTCTCAAGAAGAAAAATTCTCCGAGCTTGCACAGGGCCCAGTGGGAGACGAAATGGTAACCACTATCCTAACCATGAAATCTAAAAGCAGCCAACATCACTCCCGTCAAAGAGTATCTGTTCGAAATTGCGAACGAACACTTCAAAAAATTCCCACACACCCAAATCCAATTATTAATAATCTGCCGGATCCCCTTATCCCGGCAAATTGTATATACTATATCTCTCACCTTTGCTCCTTTTAAAATCCGAAACTAAAAGCATCTACCATCGAGATAGTAGAGTTACTTTCTGCGGCGGGTAGTCAGAAGTAGTCCAAGGCATAGTTCCACGACGTTGAAAGAATATTCAGAACGCTGTACATTTCAATTCATTAATAGCTTTATTCATTATTTATCTCTACTATACAATATTGTTATTATTTAACGTTTCTCTAGACTAGTTGTTGTAGATATAACCAACACGAAAGAAAAAGCAGATCAGGAAGACGTGCGAATGCTATAACCAGGGCCAATACGAATAACGTACGTATGCCTTATCCGGGGGTTACACCTGCATGCAAGCCTCTCTTCTAACGCGATTTTAAACTTGACAGCAGAAGGCAGTTCGCTTGATGTCTAATCAGCTTGCATGCAATTTCATTTAAACAAGTAAAAAAGCTAGAATCGGTCTAAGACCAATTTTTATGATACCCTAGAATCTAGATGAATGCCCGTATAAAATTTCGTATGGTCACCGATCTATGCAAGTTTGATTTCTGAAGTGGTTTTTCGCATATATTTCTAGAACAGTTCGTCGGAAAAAAAATGATTATAACCAATTTTATAGGATTTCGTATTCTGAGGAAGTTTTTACTACAATAAAAATGTCTACGACTGATCGTTTTCATTGTATACGTAAAAACCCGAAATTTTTAAATGGCAACACCAAGAAGGAGTTGCCAGATTTAGCCGATTTTTGAAAATTTTTTGCTAGTACAATAAAAACACCATGTACCAAATTTCAGCTCTCTATGTCGACGCGTTTTCAGGCAGTGTCCAAATATTTGTCTGGCAACCCCACGAAGGAGTTGCCCGATTTATCTCATTTTCGAACTCAATTTAACTTTTTTTTTTAAAGTCCGTGTGCAAAATTTCAGCTTTCTAAGTGAACGAGCTCAAGAGTTATCCTGCGCTCAGACAGACGGACGGACATGCCAAAATAAAAATAATTTGTAATATTATGCATGGATGTCCAATCCATTTTGCTCTTCCATCATTATTTCGAGGTGTTACAAACGGAATGAAAAGCTTAGTATACCCTTTACATTTCATCTAGGGCATAAAACTGGCATTGAGACGTAAAGTATTGCGCATATTGGAAAATTATAGGAATAAAGGAAGTATCAGAATGATAAAAACCCAAGAAAAAAGGAAGAGGAAGGTGGTGATAAACGATGTAATACAAGTGATCCCAGAAAATTTCATTTTCCCGGTATAATTAATGAATTTCTCTCAAGCATTTCTTTTCCGCCATTTTAAAAACTGTATATATGTCAAATTACTATCTCCCAGCTGCCATGATTTTTCATCATGCAAGTTCGCTGAAAGTTGCATGGCAGTTGGATTACACGTGCAAGAAGGATGGCAGTGCAAGTTGCATGCAAGCTCTACTTGCAGGTGTAACCCCCTGGTTAGGTAGCGATAAAAAGTCTCATCTCGCCAAAAAGCGCGCTCAGAGCGCATCAGCTACCTGTTTTCTAGCCGGCGGACGGTTCCGCCTTAAACAGGATGTGAATTATAAAATACTTTAGACAAGAAAATATCTTTTTACCCACGTGTTCTAAACACTTTAAGGTTGATAATTATGTAAAGAATTTAGGATATACATATATATGTATATAAATAAAGAACAGCAACTTATTAAATTGTTGCTAGTTCAGTTATCCATGGATATGTTTCATTCGGAACCATCATAAGGAGCAGCCAGACCTTTGAATATACGTTCTCCTTCATTTGATTCTGGGGTAGTTGAAATTTTTCCGACATAAATTTGACCGGTAAGTCGATAGAAATTCTCAAAATTTCATATCCAGCATACACATAAATAATTTATTAAATGTGGCTCGTCCCCGGAAAGGAAGCAACTGCTCATCTACTAAATTAAGCGAGATCCAAATATCACTTCTTGCCGTAGCGTCATCAAACCAAAAAATTCGTAGAATACTCCAAAATCGATTCATTTCCAAATCTACAATATGAATTTGGTTTCCACATATGCATCTAACGTATTATGTATACCTACATGATATTATCTGCCGAAATATAATTTCTTTAGTTTTTCATATAAAACACCTACCCGGCCAAGCATAAAACTTTAGTTGGTAGAGATGTGAAAGCCCTAGTTAATGAATAAATGATATATTCGTATGTAGATTTGTTAGTATTGTTATTCTAGATTACCAGGGTTCCATTCTACAAGACTACAAGCACAGACAAGAAATATACAGATATTGACGATAGTACTAAGAAAGTGATGTATGGAAGAGCTCGTAGCAAACCTCAATAACTCACTGATCTCGGCTAAATAAATCATGGGTACGAACCATTTTATCAATATAAGGTAAAAATTCATTTCTTTCATATAATTTAAATCGACCATTCCTGTGCGTTATTGGTAAAATATGGTTTAAGCCTTGTGTATAAAAGTATCTAATGATTGGGAAAATGCTTCCTTGTTATAATGTCAGATGGCTCCACTTGTACCATTTAAAACAATTTTGCTCACGCTTCGCTAAAAGCAAAGCTGTACAACTGAAGTAAGGACAAGGGGCTCTAGGGATACACCGTAAGAGCATAATCAAACTAAAAACATACAAAGGCTGGGAAGTAGACAACGCCTCGATAGAATATAAAATCCACGATTTCCTCAATTTTGTCTTAGAAATTTACTTGAAATATTTTCCTTAGAATTGTTATGCATTATTGGCGACCGACAACGGTTGCTTGGGCCACTAACAATTTTTATGAGCATAGACTCGTAGATGAGCAAATAGTCTTCATTTCTTTTTAGAAATTTACAGAAAATGTTTCGGGAAGGAGGTTGGGCTATTTATAGCATATTGGCATATTTAAATTAAAATTTCACTCTCAAAAATTATGTGATTTGATTTTTCTAAATTTGGGCTACTTGAAAAAATAATTTTCGAAATTTGGGCTATTCGCTTAAAAAGTAACATGCATTTAGAAACACTAAGATTTTCTCTAACAAAAAGAAAAGATGACAACAATTATTAAATGGATTAAATGCTTATCGGTAATACACGTTTTATCGGTCTGCCTTAGCGCAAGAGGCTGGATTGCACAATCTTGTAACTATAAAAAAACAAAAACAAGCATCAAGTAAAGTGTGAAGTTGAAGTCTTCGCACCGCGCAGCTGGTATTTTGTTTTGCTACATTTTATTTATTAAGAAGATAATGGGAAAGTACGCCAAATATACAAAGAGGTATAATATTTAGTCGGAGAAAATGCCGGAATTCAAAGGCAAGCTTATATTTCTGAACAATTTTTTCAAAACTATATATCTAATATCGTAATTTAAAAGGTTGGTTGTGTAGATCGGTAGAGGATGGAGATTTTGCTTTTTGTAGGCTCTGCAAGGATAAACTGCGTTCTCACAGGTATGATTTATTGAAACACGTCAAAACTGTAAAGCATAAACGCAATTTAGAAAATGCTTCAATGAAACCATCTTCTAGCATTATGAATTTTGGTATGTATACATACATATACATTCATGAAAGGTAAAAACGGCAAATAATTTAAGATAATTAAATCAGGTGTTACCACAACTGGAAAAAAAATCCTATTCCATTGGAAACAAAAAAAATGGAAATTCAGTTGGCTGTATTTGTGGCAGTTCATTCGTCTAAAAATACAGTGGATCACTTAGGAGGATTATTAAAATTAAATTGTGAAAAGAATCTTAAGATGCACCGCACAAAGTGCATAAAATTAATCACAAAAGTTGTGAACTAATGACTTTTTTTTTATCTATTGAATGATATTGATTAGACCCTATATAGTCTAATACTAAATGAATCAACCGATATAGCGACTCTTAAATATTTATGCATTAAGTTTTTTTAGTAAAAGGAGTGATAAAATGGTAACTACCTTTTTAGGTCTTTTAGAAGTTTCCGATACACCTTCCCAAAATTTATATAGTGTGTTATCGAAGTATCTTACAGATAACAAAATCCCAGTAAATAATATGGCAGGTCTGGGAACAGACGGAGCCAGTAATATATGTGGGACAAAGAATCCTTTGTACATGAGTTTTCTTGGGGATGTGCCGGATCTGCAATTAGTTCGATGTATATGCTATTCTTGCGCTGAAAAGTCAGTTGACGAGCTGCCTTCAGCTGTTGAGTTTATTCGTCGTGAAAATTTTAATTGGTTCTCACATAGCTCTAAAAGAAATGATAAATGCAAAACTATTTTTAATCTTATAAACTTGAATACTGACGTAACTTGAAAAATTTTTCGAAATGCTCTCCAACTCGCTGATTATTTAGATACGAGTGTGTTAAACGAAACTTAGAAAAATATCTAGAGCTTAAAAATTTTTTGAGATTACCTGGAGAAAAGAAAACTGCTATACCTCTCAATTATTAAGTGAAATGTGTAAGGAGGATGCCAACCATCTTTATTTTATCTTCTTAAAATCGATATTAAAAGATCTTAATACTTTGAATATAGTATTTCAATTTAACAACATAAACATCTCTAAAGCATATAAAGACTTAATCATATTTATAAAATCTATACTAAAAAGGTTTTTTCGAGTGGAATAATTTGTAAAACTGGATGTCGATAATAATATAATAAATGAAGTACAAGATATTTTAGGTTGCAAAGAAACTATCCTCCCATTAAGCTTTATTAATTTCGGCTGCGATTTTAAAGAAAAAATTAAAACTTGTAATATTGAACATGATTGAATTCAAAACGTTCTGTCTAGATGCCTCAAATTTTTGATAGGTCTTTCAAAACAAATTATGAAAAGATTTCCACAAAACTTAAATATTTTTAGAAAGCTCCAACATTTCAATAAAACAAAATTTAACTGTACCTTTGAAGGGCGGTGCAAAGAGTTAGTGAAGCGCAGAGCTGCCAGGGGAGAATAACTGGATGTGAAAAGCCATATACATATGTGCACCGTGCTTCGTTCTGACAGGACATAGACATCTGATTACTGATGATAATGCGTTTACCTAGTTGAAGCGAGCGCATATATGACCTAGAATGCGCGCTTGGTATTTGTACCTTAGTATTTGTACCTTGGTATGCTTAAGACTACTGGATGTAGTCTCAAGCATCTCCTAGCCTAAAGAGCGGATCATAACCTTCCCGTGGTCTACTGCTGTCACTTAGTTATAAGTACTATTATGATTAAGCCCGAACGGAGGTACCAGTTCCGTTAAGGGCCTGCATGCAAGGTTCATTGGAAGTACTCATGATCTTATGGTCATATTATACGAAACCATACCAATTGGGTAGCCGACATTGCTAACTTGGTACTACGGGGTTGAGGAGCCCCGAATAGCGCTGCACTTAGTAGCAATATTCGCCTCAACGTGGAGAAAGCCCCCTTGTGGGAGCATCGTAGTGGTTAGCCCATATGCGGGCAGAGAGAAATTGTCTGAATCTGCATGACTTAGGCGAGCATTCTTCTCTAAACAGAGTAGTTTGTTCTTTTGTATATCTGCATACTGCGTCCGTGAATTTAATGGATGGTCGCTTATTAATGTATGCTTAGGGATTGGCTTTCGGCGTGGTAGCGCAACTCCACGCCGAAAACCAATCAACCGGGTGCCGTGATCCAAGGATCGGAAGATATTTTAGGTAGGTCTCGTTTCAACCAGTAAGTCCAATGTGAAGCATGAACTGACATAAACTGGTACTTCTGAGACAGAATATAAATATATATAAATATATATTTTGCCTCTCGAGGGCGTTGATTGTCGCTTGTCTTCTAATCCGTGCATTAAGACTGCCGTGAGATTAAGCCATAATGGCAGGTACTCACGTAAAACCCTGACAGCTTTCTGTACCTTTGAAGATCTGCCATTAGAGATTGCAACAGAAAACAAATCTCAAATAAAAGATGAATGGGAGAAATGTACACTGATTAATTGGAAACAAGATTTATCACAACCAGAAGATTGTATACAATTTTGGGCATTTGTCAGGAGAATTTAACTAATTTTGCCTTAAAATGTTTAACTTTACCATCTAGTAAAGCAACAGTAGAAATAGTATTTTCACAAATGAACTTAGTTAAAACTAAAATTCGTAACAAATTTAATCTACATACATTAGAAGCAATTCTTTGAATTCGCTCAAATGTTACAAAAGAATCATGCTGAAAAAACTTTGTCGCTACAGAAAAAATGTTAGAACTCTTTAATTATGACATTTATTCTAGCATAAATCCTATACAGACGAAGACACTGCTCTTGTTGAACTATTTGATTAAGCATTGCGAATTAAGTATGTATAATGTGATCTGAATATTTTTTTGAACTGATATTTGTTTATATAGTTTTACTATTATTTATTTTCTTTTGAAAATTGTTTATTTTTTAAATAAAAATATAGATTTATATGTTCCTATAATGTTTTTAATATGCCGATTATTTTGCGATATTTTTTGCTACTATGTTTTACAAACCGGCGATTTGGGCTACTCATCATCAACAAATAGGAAACTTTGTTCTTAAAAATACTGGCAACCCTGTGTATAAGGCTGTGGTGTTTGGTGAGAAAAAGGGATGTGTGGGCTTTAACCATGATTTACAAAAACCGAATTAATCACAAACGAGTATTTGTATGGAAATATGGAAACACAACTCAAGTCCCACAGTTTAAATTTTTATGTTTGTTGTAATTACACAAATCAAATTTCACTTTTTATTTCTCTAGTAATTTTTTTACTTTATAACTCTCGATACAATTCTACACATGAAACTATTCTTTCGACTAAAACTTAATTAATTTGACTCACTCTATTGGTAAAAACTAGCTCTGCCAGCTCTCAAGGCTCAAAAGTAACTCAACTTATTCTACTGCACACGATATTAATCAGTTTATTAAAAAATAATGCAGAATCGGCTACGCGTAATTTCTGTGCCAGAATTTTTTGAAGTTTCCAAGATTATTTTTATTATTATTTTTATTTCCTACTTCGCTTTGTTTACCTGCGAAATAGGTCATTATTACGAAGGTAAGGCACTCTGCAATAAATTCTGATCAGCCATTAGGTCATTTTTTATTTATGCTGACCGGGCATTGATAAGTGCACGTAAAATGCTTTTGTTTTATTTACATATGGATTAATATATAACATAAGGAAGTTTTAGGAAAACGTTTTGACATTAATCATCGATAAATGATGAAATGATTATACAACAAGGCAGAAATTCCCAGTAAATTTCTAAGAAAAAATTGCTGCTTTCCTTACATCAGGTCCAGACATCGCTGATTTTATTTTGGAGCAAGACATTGCTGGCTTACCCTTTGGTTACGTCTGTTCTGCAGTAGTAGCGCCTCTACAACACAACATTGTACTAAGTCAAATTGCGTTTCGCAATCACTATATCACAAAGGTTTAAGCTTATTGCCAATTGCTGCCCTACTGTTTTAGGGATACTGTATAGAATCTTTGGTTCTATCGTCTAATCCAAAAAACTTTGTTGTCTATCTACATTCTTTTTTTTTTTTTGTTTCATGGAATACAAAATAATTATTTTCATCTGAACTTGACTTGAACTAATAGACAATATATGCCATTTTATTATAAATAACTCTTTTCCCGAAAAACACTGTTATCACCAACTACGCTAACGACAAACTTTTGATTTTTTCTTCTGTTTCTCTTGCAATTGATACCGTTATTACTTTTGGCTTCTTCTGTTTTATAGTACATACAGGGTGTCCTGTAAGTGTTGTGATACCCGAAGACTATGGATAGGTTATACTTAGACGAGCAAAAAATTGCAAGGGTTGGGGGAAGGGGGAATCATAACTGTTTCCGGGATAACGGGACTTAAAGATATTTGGGTATGTTTTTATTGATCACCCTGTAACTTTCGAACGTTATATCCTATGATGATGATTTTAACTTTGGTGGATAGATAATCGCTGGATCTTTCTAATGGTCTATAAATTTTTGCCTTCTTTTTATTCGTTTTTTTTTTTTATTTAACTACTATATTTATCAAAAAACACATCATCAATACCAATTTTTCATATAGCATTTAAGAGGCACAAACTCTTAGCTTTGAAATGACCTATCACACTCTGTACCGAAAATGTAACCCTCTCTGTTTTTTTTTTCATTTGTTCTTAAGCATGTCCAGCGAAAATAGCTTTAAAAGTTCAATGAGTGCCAGAAAGTAGACAATTATCTTTAGGAAATGACATTTTTCAGCCATTTTCGCTAAATATGCTTAAGAAAAAGTGCAAAAAACGCAGAAAGGGTTACAGTTTCGGTACAGAGTGTGATAGGTCATTTTAAAGCTAATGTCTTGGGATTCTTAAATCCAATATTAAAAATTGGTATTGATGACGTGATTTTTGATAAAAAATAGTATTTAATTGAAAAAAAAAAATGAGTAAAAATTCCGAAATTTTACTTTGTTGAGCCATAACTTCACAACAGAACGGAGGAGGGAAAAAATCATTACATCATCATCATGGGGTATAGCGTTCAGAAGTTACAGGTTGATCTAAAAACTCATATCCAAATATCTGCAGTTCTTAAAAAACAATTGTAGTACAAGTAATTGTTGTTTTATGGTATGGGACCTGGGGTACTATCATAGATGGCACAAGAACTAGATGTCGCACGCAGTACCAAAAAAGTATACAAAATTTATATGGCTGGGTGGTCCATTCCGGAATGGATCGCAACATTTGAAATGATTTATACGTCGAGTGATTCATATTTTTTTGTATCTAAAGTGTTGAGGAAGTCGATCAAATGTATACAAAACTCTTATTATAAAAACATTTCCTTTCGGCACGCTCTAAAATGTATTATGGTCCATTCCAGAATGCACTACGCATTTCAAAATCTGTATACTGTGCTCTAGTATGCCATGCAACATCTTGTTCTTGTGCCATCTATGGTACTATCTACCTATTTATAATAACCCAACCTTAATATATGTATGTCGATTTATTCTGAAGTATTCTGAAGTATTTATTCGGCACCGTACTTGGGATCTTTCATCCCTCTAACTAAAAAAAGGTATTGCCGTTCTTTTAAAGGTTATACCTACACAGGTTTTTTGTTTTTATTCAGAATTGATTGTTAAAGAAATTATTCAGCTACCCTAGTTGACGCTAATAAAAAGGGTCAGCCAAAAGCAATAAAATTACTTAAAAAGTTAAAATGAATTTCTTTCGCCCCAGTGCAATTTATTTGATAATTAAAATTCGGTACAAAAGGAAACGCACAGTGAAATGTTTCATTTTGATGAAAATGAATTTCTCTTCAAACCAGAAGCCAGTTATTCGCATTTAAATGCTCGTCATTTATTCGAGTCAGGAAAATCCTTATGCAATAAAACTAAAAGCTATAAAAGTGCTCGTTTCTATATAATAAAATGTCCTTCAACCGAAACGGCAGGAAAAAAAAATGTGTTCAAATGTAAAATATCAACAACAAAAACAGATAATAAAAGACGGCGGCAGCACCATAACTCACACTGCCATTATCAGTATAAAAGGGATTCAGACTAAAAAGAGCTTTTGCGCAAAGGAGATAAATGAATGTTAAGCTACAGCTAAAAGGTTGTTAAGGTTATATGGCTTAGAATTTCTATATCCTAACTATCAATGTTATATACTCATAATATAAGCCATACCGGTTAAGTTAAACATCTTTTGGTTAGTTGTGGTCCATAAAACCAGAGATGCAAAATAAAATGGAAAAATTGTGGTCATTTTACGTAGGTATCTAAAGATTCCATGTATTTGGAAGGCTCCACCCTATAACTACTTACATTGTTTCAGTATAAGGCGAGGAGCAGTGATGCTTACTAGGATATTTTCTGCCGTGATGGTGATTTTATTCCTTGTGTGTCTCATTTGGATTTTGGTTTATGTCTGAATATTATGGAATCACTCGAAGGTTATTCCTTATTTACTAGCATTAAAGATTCTTTTTATATTCGCTTGTTACCCATGAATGGAATTGATGATATTTTACTACTGAAGTGATTTCGTTTTTATAAAGCTGATTCGACTTTTTTTTTCTGGACTTATTGGAACTTTTATTTGTTTCATATCCATAGACTTTTGTATGATAAAATCTATCATAACGGAATTTTATCAATCAATACCATTCAACTAGTTACTAGTACGTCCAATTATGTGGTATTTTAGAAACCGTGATCGCAGTTTCTCTTTACGGATTACAGTGCCTGACATATCCTTGTTAATGGCATCCTGTAATATAACACATGAAAACATCGCAATTAAACTTAGAACTTTCCATATCTTCTTTTAATATATAAAAACCCAATGTCCGCTCAACCAATTTCAATGAAATTTTTGAAATGTGTTTGGTTGATTCCAGCTTGAGAGATTGGATAGTTTTAAACACGATAGATGGCGGTGTTGGAGAGACATAAAAACCTGACAACGCATAGATATGGAAAGCTGAAATTTTGTACTTGGCGTTTTCATAAAAGTTAAAAATACGTATTCAAAAATGGACTAAATCTGGCATCTCCATCGAAGGGTTGCCATACAAATATTTCGATTTTTAGTATATATTTGGAGACTGTCTGACAACTAGTACACGTAGAGAGCTGAAATTTGGTACGCGATGTTTTGATAGCAATAGCAAATAAAAATTAAAAAAACGGACGTCATCGGGCAACCGCTTCTTGGTGTTGCCATACAAAATTTTGGTCTTTCATTATATATTTGGAAACTATCTAAGAACGCGTCGACGTGAATAGCTCGGCGTTTTTTTTTAAACAAATGTAAATTTAGGTTCAATAATGGGACAAATCGGGTAACTATTTCGTAGGATTTGCCATACAAAAATTTCTTTTTTAACTGTATATTTGAGCACTGGCTGGAAACGGGTCGACCTGGAGAACTAAAATTTGGTACATGGTGTTTTCATATCAATATTAAAAAAATTACAAAGATGGTCGAAATCGGGCGTCCCCTTCTTGAAGTTGCCATACAAAACTTTAGTTTTTCACTATAAATTTGGACGCTGCCTACCGCGTTGACGTAGACAGCTGAAATTTTGTACACGGTTTTTTTTTAAAGTGTAAATTAAGTTCAAATATGGGACCAATTGGGCAACTCCTTCGTATGGTTGACATACAAAAAAATTTGGTAAGTGGTGTTTACATAGTAATGGTAAATAAAATTTTAAAAATGGACTAAATCAGGCTACCCCTTCTTGGTGTTGCCAAAACATTGGTTTTTCACTATATACTTGGAAGCCGCCTAAGAAGGCGTGGAGGTGAAGAGCTCATGTTTTGTACACAACCCTTTCTTGGTGTTGCTATACAAAACTTTCATTTTTCACTATATATTTGGATGCTACCTACCCCGTCGACGTAGAGAGTTGAAATGTTGTACATAGGTCATTTTTAAAAATGGGAAATTTAAGTTCGAAAATGGGACCAATAGGGTAAGTTCTGGGTCGCCATACAAAAATTTCGTGTTTTACTAAATATTTGGGCACTAAATATTTGCTTGAGAACGCGTCGACGTAGAGAGCAACACTCTCCCACACATATAAGTTATATGCACGCACACACATACATGCACACACACAGCTAAACCCTAGAGTACGGATTCACGCGATCGAACTATTAGTACTGTTCGCTTCATTTATAAATCTTTTATGAAAATGTTTCAGGTGTTCTTTTGTGTATCTTTTGTTCTCTTCTGTTCTGCTGACACAAAAGAACACAGCTATTATTTCTTTCAGTCTTATACCCTAGACAGACTGTGCCCATAATGACTTAATTTAAAATTCAGTCATTTCAAGGATATGAAATGGTGACAGAGTATGGACGAAAATTATTTCATTTGGAATGTCATTTACAGTTTCTCAATGTGAGTAAAAATCATGGCAGAGTTCAATAATTTAATTAAATGCTATCAAGAAAATTTGCCAGTATTTATTGTAGTTGCAAAGCATTTAGTGGAAAACAATTTTTGTTATTTAAAGAGACCAAAAAGATAAGAAACCGGTAAAGAAATTTCTTTCATGATCAGCTGATGGCTGTCACTGCTAAGTTTATTGGAAAAAATTTCCACTTTCCAATAAATTTAGCTCATTTTAATGACGGTAGGTGGCACTTTTATTGCAATTTCACTAAATGGAGTGGTTCATTTGAAAATGAAGCGAAATGTGGGCCAAATGGGTCCTTGATGGATTTCATTTGTGTTACACATTACATATTTGACTCCATTTAATTAAAAATTAATTCATTATGGAGACAGTCTGTCTAGGATATTATACTTTCAACATTTCAAAGTTCTACTTATCTGACAGTCATTGGAACGAAAGCGTCATCACGTTTGTATATTGGTTTCTTTGCTACTAAAAGCAAACCCATTGGGAAAAATGGGAAAGCCTGACTTAGATAAAGTTTACTATCGACATTACCTGGAATGCATTAGCAATAAGTACATGAACATACCTTAGGTTTAAATGGTTTAGGAAGGCAGGCGTAATGTTGTGATGCGTCGTGTTTTTGATCATGCTATGTACCTTTCAGGGAATACGTAGAGAAGGCATACGTAATGAATAGATATCTTCATTCGTGTTGTTATCGAAAAGATATAGAAATTTGTGCAGCTATATTTGCAGAGGCTAGTTCGAGGGAGTGCGTGCAGGTCGAAAATGAGTCACAGAGTTTCATTGTTTTTCTAAGAACAATGAAGGAAGGAAAAGTGCATGCAAATGGAAAATATTATAATTTGTGCATTATTTTAAAAGAAGTGGATTATTTTCATTTAAGTACGAGATTCGAATAAGTGAAGACGAAAGCAGGAAAAATTCTTCCCTTTACCTCTCAGTGAAAACAGGTAGAGTGTTTCCTTCTACCTTCTAAGAGTATAAATTGAATGGTTCTTTGCAACATTCCAGAAAATTCATGCTTAGTGGTTCCATTCAGTACATATCATGCAGAGATAAGGAGTGCATAGCCACCTTATATACCATCCCGTCGTAGGCTATCAATGAATTAAAAGAAATGATAATACGGCGTACAGTGGAATGTTGAGGCGGTATATTACACGCTGATCTCAACATAGAAATTAAGATAGATGGCTCAGGTATTTTTCACACGGCATTCCAAGTATTTTTTGGTGCTGGAATTCCACAATAAAAATGGTCTACACAACTGCCTCCTCGAGCACACTGACTAGAATCAGTTCAATCAATCAATCAAAGTCTTTCACACACGATTAACGAAACAAACGAATTCTGACGAAATTTTAAACTGAACCGACATCCCGGGATATTTGAAAAGTTTTTACGTACAGGCTTTTATTTGGGCCTAGTATTCACTAATGTCTTTAATTGTACGAATGACCATTAACTTTAGATTACGCGATGTCGGATAATTATTAACAGCTTGTTGCCCGACGGCAAGCTGTGTTCTTCTCTGTTGTTTAACAATTTTGGGGTGTGTGGATTTAGTGGAATGGGGAAGTTGGATGGGAGTGGGAGGTTGTGGAATGCTAGAGATTTCTCTAACTTGTTGTGAGTACTAGAATCACTTCTTTGGCCAACTGACTTTATATAGTCTATGGCGGGAGCTTTCCAGTGGTTGATTCTTCCACTTGTGTAAGTTGTTTATACCAAGAAAAGCTTCCAAGCATTTCTGGCAATCTTTTCTGATTTTGGCTTATGCATATAATAAATTGTAGGTTATGCAACACGTGGTTTTGGCAGTTTTCTTCGAATATCCCAATGGCGGGCTTATTTGAATTTAAATGCTAGTTTAAAGTTATCACTTTGTTACATACATGAATTTATAGGAGAGAGACACACTGTGCTATATAGTGACAGTGATGCGGTACGTAGTAAGTAAGTGGAAACTAATACCCTTCATCATAATCATGTTAGTTCGACTATTCACAGCGGGACGCTTGGCACTGGCCGCATGGTATCGTGTAGCTAGTATATAGTTAGTGACTCCATTATTCCATATTTAGAGCTACAGCACCGTTTAGCCTTATTCTTGCTGCTTGAATCATGGTAAACCTTAGACAACACATTTCTGCTAAGGGTAACAGTCAGGCTAGCAAAAATGCTCCTAAGATTGTATATCCAAACATTTGCACATCGTGTACGCCTGTGCTGCGTTTCCTATTTCTGTCGTCCCTCAGGAAAAAAAAAAAAGCAAAAACCAATCATTCACCCCACAAAGTTCAGACAGCGAGACATGATAAATTCAGATTATGAATTTTCTAATATATCAAAGAATAAGAAGTCATAAGAATATTCGAGTACCTACAAAGCGGATATTTTTCTCTTTGCAATGAAAGTGTTAAGGTAACCAATCAGAGAAAGAGACATGAAATTTTCTCAACATATTCCATGAAGAAAAAGGGCTTTGTTTCTACTACCACATGTGACCTCTATCCAGAAACCAGTACTAACATTGTGCATCTTAGGAAAGAATAATAATAAGAATGACTGGAATTGTCATGAGCTCGGCTGCAAGGCTATTGAAGCCTTTAAAATAATAAAAAACAAGCCGAGTTTATGTACTAAGCCTTAGAATATAGAGATAACAGGAAATGTTAATACCTATAAAATTCGTGTACATGAGCGTGGCTTTTCATTAATAAATTTCTCCAATTTCCCCTATTCAAAGACCCTAAACTTGAATAGGGGCAATTGGAGAAATGTATGTTCAGCTGCCTACATTTCAAACAGCTGAGAAACTCCCTGATGGGTACTCTGGCGCAGTGACAGCGACTAAGAGCATTTTCGGTAGGAGCAACCGCGGTATTTTCAACGATATATCTTGTTGCCTCGCTCTCTATGTTGATTTTACTACACGCCTGTACTGAGCTCTCGCACAGCGACAACAGATTCTAACACAACCAAAATTAGACTACATTAAATTTGGCTTATCATACACTTCCTGTACTCTTTATATTCTAAGTACTAAGGATCTCAAATATTTTTACATTTGATATAACAGGAATAACAAGGCACACTACTATTATCCGGGACTTTCCAGAACGCATCAGAGTGCATATGTGAGCAATGAACACACACAATGTCAAGTAACAGCAATTAGTGGACCCTTAAAAAATTCTCATGGCCAACGTTAAACATAAATTGAGCCATATGAAGCAATTCTGGTCTCAAAACTCGTTATCCTTTAAATACTTTTAGGATATCTTTTCAAAACTGTCTAAAGAAAATGTGAAAACAGATTTCTTTATTCTAAACTCAGTCGACAAGAGAAAGAAGACTGTATTAGCTTTAAGGCAATCGTTTATGACTTCCTAGATAAGAATAGAGATGAATTTTACGTGGAAAGAGTTACAAATATAAGCGAAGATTTCAATAAAATACAATACGTTGCATGATGTTTCTGAAATATCACATGCTTCATATCTCATATATATCTCAGTACATTAAAGAACTAGATGACAATGTAATCGGAGGAATAGGGTGAGTATTTCCACCAAGGCCTTCTAATGCTGCTTTTATGATAAATACAACGAGATTATGTAAGAAAGCTGATATACGAAACCTGATGAAGAAGCTTTCTTTCACAAAATATTGCTCTTCTGGGTATAACATTTCAAAAAATAACACCGATTTTCTTCACCCTTAAGGTGGAAGCGATAAAACACAATCGTATTGCCTTATACATAATTAATGAAATCTTATGTAACCGCAAAGCGGGAACATAAATAAATTTTGACAGTTTCTTTCACGGGATAAACGTTGGTAACCACTCCATTTATTCTTCTACAGAGAAAATAGTTTACTATTTCAATAATTTCAAGCGCATATTAAAAGCTGTGTTCTTTTGTGTCCGCAGAACAAAAGATACACAAAAGAACGCCTCACACATTTTCATAGAAGATTTAAATGAAGCGAACAGTACAAATAGTTCACTTCAATCGACAGAACAATTTGGAGCTCTAGAGAAAGGTAGAGAAAAGAACACTGTTAAAAACATTTTGGGAAAAGAGGAATTCACGGACTCATTACGGCTTTAAAAAGTGAACGGAAAATAATTGCCAGAAAAATACAAAACTGACGGCTATACACTACAGAATTTTCCTTCAGTTTTCATTCCATAAAATTGATGGCAAATGGGAACAAAAATAGTGTTCCATAAAACTGTCGTTCTTCATGTCACACATATTAAGCTAAAAAATGCTCAAGTGAGAACAGTTTTAACTGAGATTATGCATCTTTTTTTATATTATTAAGCCGAACTCAGGGGTTACCCTATGATGTAAAGCACAACATGCAGGAAGGAGGTAGGGACATGGATTAAGGGACATGAGGTACGATGTATGTGATTCTTAAACTTTCGCAGATTATAAGCCCGAGAAAAAATAGAAGATGATAGACTGTTCTACATTTGCAGATTTCGGGATAAAAAAAATTATGACGGAATTCTACTATACGAATATGCGCGGCTTACTGCGAGAGTATTGCGTAAATTAATTCCTTTACATGGGATCAACCTAGATATTTCATCGGAACATTAAACATGCACGTGACGATAAATGAGGTAAAGCTATCCAACATTGCGACGGTGCTCGAGTGAATTGATATGACAAGTTATTGTCAAATCGTCAATGAGCTTGAAGGTTCTCTTTTGAACAATATCTAATGAAGCCAGGGCTGTGCAACTAGCCCCGTCCTGGACATGGGAATTGCATTCCATTCCAGGTCTGAAATTAAGACTTGTAGAGGAGCGCTAGATAAGATGAGCTGAAATATTTCTTACACCTTTTCAGAAATTCAAGACATTTCGACGCCTCTTTGGCAACAGAGAAGATTTGATCTGTGCAGTTTAACTTACTGGAAATAATAATACCAAGAATGCATAAAGACGGTGTATCAGAAATCAGTGCCCCATTAAAATAAACCGGAGTGGTTGTTTTAAATAAATGATACAACTTTAGGTCGTAGACGCATTGCATTCGGCGCGATTCGAATTACCCTAACCGAGGAAAATTTCAAGACCGTTTTGATGTAATCATGCAATCTCGTTTCACACATGCTGCATTTTCTCTGGAGTCGCAAAAGTGTAAAAGGAGTAAGAGAAGTCAAGAGTACTGTCAAGAACTATGGATTCGATCGAACGTAAAGGAAATCAGATCATTGATTAAAATTAAGAAGAGAGACGGGGAGATAACAGAGCATTGGAACGTAGCATTTATAGGGTGAGACTGCGGTGTATATCCCTCTAATACAGCCCATATTAGGCAACCAGATGAAAAACATTCAATCCATAATAGAAAAGGAGGAGATAGACTAAAAGCTTTAAGTTTGGCTAAAATGGCAGGATGCCAAACTATATGAAAGGCCTTTGAAATATATAAATAAAGAACTTTGAGCTTACCAAAATTGTGAAGACTACAGATACAATGTTCCATAAGAAAAGTCAGCAAATCTCCACGACATACATGCGGCTTCGTTGACGCTAATCCCCTTAACAGCCTAGAATATATCTCCCGTGCATACGCATGTGTATTGGCTCTTGTACACATCCACACGAGTTATGCAAAACATATTCCTGTGAAGTGAGTGAAAGGTGACAATTTGAAGCGAGTCTTGCAGCCAAAATATTATTGCCGGCCGAACTCAGATAAAAGAAAATTAATATTTTCCATACGTAATAAAGGGCTTTCCAATAAGAGGTGTTATTTTGATATTCAAAGAAAAATTCCATTTTTTGAGATAAATGATCGGATCTTTATTTCATTATAAAGAGGAAGGTATGCCGTTAACAATGGAAAATAACATCAGCCAAATGACCACCACGACCACGCCTACAGGACCATATCCTTTTCATGAAATTTTTCATAACCAAATCGCAAAGTGGCTGCCCTATGTCCTCGATAGCCTCACGAGTTCCATCTTTGAGGACTTGAATCGACGCTGAGCTGTTGGCGTAGACCTTCTCTTTCACGTGGCCCCAAAGCAAGAAGTCGCAAGGTGTTAAGTCACAAGAGCTCGATAGCCAATTGTGATCACCTCTTCGAGAGATACACGGTCCGGAAACTTTTCCCGTAAAAGTTCAATGGTTTCGTTGCTTGTATGGCACGTAGCGCCGTCTTGTTGAAAGTAAACGTTGTCCAGATCAATACCATCCAATTCCGGCCATAAAAAATCATTAATCATCTGTCGATAGCGCAATCCATTCACCGTAACTGTTGCTCCAGCCTCATTTTCGAAAAAGTAAGGTCCAATGACCCCGCGGGACCATAAACCGCACCAAACAGTCACACGTTGAGGATAGAGAGGCTTTTCAACAATAACTCTTGGGTTTTCCGAGCCCCAGATGCGACAATTTTGCTTGTTGACGAAGCCATCGAGGTGGAAATGGGCCTCATCACTCAAGATGAGTTTTCGATGGAATTCCGGATCATTTTCATGCATTGTAAGGACCCAATCAGCAAAGACTCGACGTTGTTGATGATCGACCGGCTTGAGTTCTTGTGTTAAATGAACTTTATAAGCCTTAAGACCCAAATCTTTATGCAAAATACAGTGTAATGACGTTTGTGGAATGCCTACTTCCAAAGAACGACGAGGAATGGACAAACCTGGGTTTTCTTCAACACTTTCGGCTACAGCAGCAATATTCTCGGCTGTTCTTGAGAGACGTGCACGGGTTTTATTCTTCACATCACTAACTTGTCCCAACAGCTCGAATTTTTCTACCAATTTCTGTATTGCGGTCCGACAAGGTGCTTCACGACGACCCAAAAATGTTCGAGTTTTACGAACCGTCTCTGCCACATTTTCACCATTTTTATAGTGAATTTTAATAATTTTAATGCGTTGTTGAATCGTGTATCGTTCCATTTTTGTTAATGGCGTAGTTTCTACTTGTCAAATGTCAAAAAATGACAGCCCGAAAAGTGACATCTACAGAAATAGCGGGCTAATTAAAATGACACCTCTTATTGGAAAACCCTTTAAAAACCCATGTTACTAATTATTAAGATTTAAAATGGAAGAGCAGGAAGGGTAGAAAACTCCACGATCTTTCGTTATTGTTTCAAAATTTTCGAATTTCTATACCCAATTGAATTAAATATTCTACATAAGTAGATTTTTTTCTACATCTGATTATATGATTGAAAAAATTCGAATTTCGAAAATTACTTAGAATAAACTTCGAATTTTCGAAAATCATGGAAACGCATTCTTTTGCGTTATGCTCACTCAGAATGATATTATAGTAGTATACAGGGGTATTTCCCACAAATACTGACTGACTCCGACTCTACTTCTCTTGTTATTTGATATAAAGAAGGGACTATTACTTGAGAGGGGAAATATAGGTAGTATTTGTCTGCATACTGAAGTTTAAAAAACAAATTACAGAAACTGATCCGGTGATGATACTGAAATTACTTGATTTGGATTGAAGAGAATAGATGTCATATTTGAATTTTATATTCGAGTTGTAAATAAATAATAAATTTAAATAGGTTAAAGCCACTAATACCAAAACCTTGTTTTCTAACAATTAACACCATTTTGTCATCATCCGCAAAGTCTTTCATGAACTATATACCTTCTACTATACTACCCCATACTACAGTCAAATTCTCTTTAATCAAAACTGCCAGTCTTAATTGGGTTATTAGGTGAGAATATCCGCCAGAATTTTTTATACAAGCTCTATAAATGCAGTGTCATTCCCGACTAAATACATACCAAGTAAATGTATGTACATTGTACATCCATATTAATATAATTCCTACTCCTTTAGTATAAACACAATTAAAACTTGAAATGCAAATTTTACCGGGTGCATTATGAAAGGATTTGCACTTTCTCCATCACAATCTATTTGGAAGCTTTCCAACTTTCTCAGAAACGTTAATTTGAATCTCCTTAAACACATTTAAAACGCGCAGTTAATTAACGTGAAATTCTCTTTTCGTTACAGTTTTGAAGTCCTCAACCGCATCCAAGAAGGACCAAAAGGAGTGAAATTTTCATTAAAATAGCTTCTACGCTGTATTTAATTGAGTGAAAACTGTGATGATCCGGGCACAGGAGATATGGCATGATGATGATGAGCAATGTCACCTAAATAAATGCTATCGTAAAAGGTGTCAGACTTACGTACATATATATATATATATATTAAACGTAGAATATTTAAGACTTGGAGGAGAGATTTTGTACATATACATATATAAATTTACGTAATATTTACTTAAAAATGTTTAAACATAGGGTAAAGATATAAGATGTAGCTATACATACGTATTCCTGTAAATTTATTATAAGTGTTGCGTTTTTTGTTATTATTATTTTTAAGTGATAAACGTACATAGATATAGCGAAAATCTTGTACACACAAAATTATACTAAATGAGCCCCGTTTGGAGATTGTATTTATGCAAAACGACACCGAAATACTTTCCAAATAGCTAATTTTGTGTGTACTTGATGTAAATATTTTTTTTTTTTTTAACTATGCTTAAGTTAGTAAGGCAGATAGATCAATTCATGTAAAAAATATAATTAAATAAAATGAATACATGTATGTGTGTATGTAAAATTAATCTGTTTAAAGAAGATATTGCCTAAATATATTATCTATGTATACATGTTTATTGTTCATGTATATATGTGTATGCGTGTATGTAAGATAAAATGTTGATATGAACAATTGCTAAAATTATTGAAATAAATGTTAGTTAAAAAATATGATTTGTATTTTTCATTTTTCTTTTGTAATCAACCTTTTCTCATATTTTTGTCAGGGGGCTATCCACTAGCATGTCTGCATGTAACACCTAAAGGTATGTCATACTTATTTGAGGTATTCGCATGCAAATTTGGGCATACTAAATGCCCATGTTGTTGTTCCCAGATGTCCTTGAAAAAGAATGTCACCAATTGCCTTATTCGCAAAAGGTTTTTGATCTGTAGGAAGCTGTCTGTACTCCACCCCCAAATTCTGGCAGTTATTTCCGCTCATCGCTTATGCTTTGAAGATGTTCCACAGTCTTCTCTACATTACAAACGCACGTCGTCGTTTCATTCAACTACTTTTCTATCAAATCAAACGAAAACATATTGAAATTGAAAGATTTTCTAAAAACGCGTAAACGTGTGCGCGTTTAAAAAAGGCTTTCAATTTAAAAATTCACTTTCAAATGAGAAAATAATTCGTATTGAATACTTTGACGTTCAGTATGATAGCTAAAAGCATTTGGATTTTTAATAACCTGTCTGTTGTTCGTTTTGAAAGCAAAACGCCTTCACTTTGATCGTCAACAATTATATTATTTTTGTAGCTTTACTTCAGTTCGTTCACACTTCGAGTCTGGAGTCTGCTTTTCGCAACTTAAAGGTTTTCTTTTAATTTTGGTTGAATTTGACTGAATTTGGAATAGAGTACATTAACAAAACACACACTGTCGAAATTTTTCACGGTTATCATAAGAATTATAGAAAAATTTCAGGCAAATTGAAATTGTGGCAGAAACAAAATTTGGTTCAGTTGTGATGTGTGTATGTGATTTTTTGGAACGTAGATATTAAATAATATTGTGTATTTCTTCGTCAAAAAATTACAGCCGGATGTTTGAACTGATGACACTGGGTGTCCCTCTGCCATTAGTTGACATAATCAGTTACCATCAACTTCTTCATCATAAACATATTTTTAGTGAAATACTTATACACAAGTATATAATGTACATAAGTTTGATAAGTGAAATTTTTATCATAAATAAACAAGTTTTCAATTAGAACTCGAAAATTTCCAATTTTTTTATTGAAATGAACGCAGGATTGTTTGATGTTAATATTTTCAAACGTTTCAATTTTGAACGTGTATGAAATTCAATCTGCATGAGAAAACAGTTCCATTTCTTGAATATTTTATATGTTTGAAATGAACGCAAGGTTGTTTGATGTGAATATTTTTACAATCAGGATACATGCGTTCAATACGAACGTTTGCTAATTGTTAATACAAACGTTAAGCGCCATTGTGCGCCGTTTTAAACAATCACTTCGTTCAACTTGAGATATTCATTTTTCTCCGTATAGAAACTTAGTTTTAGGATCAGACATATGTACTTTCGCTGCTCTCTCTGATGTTTCTCCCTGTAATTTTTTTTTCTCAAATATATTTTATTCGATCATGTTAGTAAATTTATTCGCAATTTTTTTCAGCTGCCAAAAAATGAAGAGGAATGGAAAGAATTTGGAGAAAAATGGAATTTTCCTAACTGCATCGGAACCATCGATAGTAAACACATAGAAATAAAGAATCCTGAACATTCTGGATCTTACTACTTTAATTACAAGCACACTTTCAGCGGTATGTTGATGTTGGTGCTAATGGTAAAGTATCTGACGGTGGAGTTTTTACTAACTCAACATTCTATGAAAGATTCGAGGAAGGAGCTCTTAATATCCCAGACTATGACGACTTCCAGATACCAACGAGAAATTTAAATTTGTTTTAGTTGCAGACGATGCTTTTCCTCTCTGAAACCATATTCTAGGGCTGTATTAAATGCTGAACAACAATTTTTTAATTATCGTTAATCGAGATCGCGACGCATTGTGGAAAATGCATTTGGCGTTTTATCTTTTAGGTTCGGAGTTTTACTATCTTCTATTAGTTTACACAAAAAAACAAAAAGGCAAGTACCATTATATTGACTTGTTGTTGCACAATTTCCTTAGAAAGAGAAATGAAAATGTGTATTTGCATCAAGGTTTCACCGTGGAAGATATTAAAACCAGATATTTAAAAAAGAAACGTTACTGGAGGTTTGAAAGTAAGCAGCTACTGGAATCTCCTGCAATATTATAAAATCTAGTTGGTCAAAATACCATCATGATATTTCATAGATGTCGTCAATCTCGGCTCCAGATTTTTTGCTCTTCTTTTTTTTTTCTTTAATTCACGACGGTAGCTACACCTTAGACTATTTAATTTTCTTTTTACATTTTGTCTATTTGCGAGTGGTTCTATTTCATTTAATTTAAGAATTAATTTAACGTAACTGTCATCTTTTAGTTGCTTATTTTTGTAACTGCCATCTTTGACATCCCAAAATTATGGTAAACTTTTATATACAGGGTGTCCCGTAAATCGACATCAAGCCGTAATCGGGTGATAGACCAAATCATAACAGTTCTTTTATCAAGATAATTGATGTTTTAGTTGGCACTTGATGGAACTTATTACTGGTATTAAACATGTTAAAAAAATTGAAACACTTGTTTCCGTTCCACAAAATAATTTATTTTTTAATTTTAATAATTAATTAAAGTTTTTGCGACGCGTTTCGCCCTATTTAGGCATCCTCAAGCTCTTGCAAAAATTATGAGACTGACTCAGTATAAATTAAAATTATAGCCGACAGTTATCGTTTATACACATATACATACATAAGTGGTATTACAATATCATTTTAAGTCAGTGTAAGTATCGTAATTTTTATTTCGTTATAAAATTTGTTTTAGGGCTGTTGTTGCGGAAATCTAGCTGATCATTAACCAAAAATGAGCCTTTATCTTTCTCTTTTTTAATTTCTAATATCTCATACCTGTCTAGAAATTTACCTCCACATAAATTACGTAATAGTTTTACATTGTCAATTGATGTAATGTGACCTAGGTCGATTAAGTCTTTACATAGACCAGAAGTTGCTCTATTGTTTCTCGCTGCAGAAACGTGTTCAGAAAATCTCGTTTTTAGTGACCTCTTAGTTTTTCCTATATAGATCGCATCACAATTATTGCAACTTATACTATATACCCCACTTTATTCAATGTCCACAACTGTAGGCTTAATTTTATTATTTATTAATAATTTACCCAGTGTTGTATTCGTGAAGTAAGCCGGTTGAACATTATAATTTGATAGCGTTCTGTGTATTTTTTCTGACACTCCTCCAACATAAGAGATCTTTTTCCAAATCTTACTACTTTTGTTTTGGATCATAGGAAATGCTAGTCTAAGAGCAGATGTTCTAGATTTCTGTTTTAATATCTTGTAAATGAAACTTTTGGAATAACCATTACAGGTTGCTATTTTAAAAATTATATTAAGTTCTTTCTTAAAGTTGATCACACTTAAAGGAATATTAACTAATCTGTCAATCATCGAATGGAATGCAGAACTCTTAACGTTAAGAGGATGATTAGAGGAATATGGAATTACAGTGTCAGCAAAAGTTGGTTTGCGATATATTTCGTTGTCAAATTTTTTATTTTTTATTGATATTGTGATATCTAGAAAATTTAATTTCGTACCTCCATATTCTAGTGTAAATTTAATATTGTCGTCTAATTTATTTAAAATACTATTTAAAAAAGATTAAGTTGTCGCTCAGAGCCCGTCCATACACAGAACACATCATCAACATGACGATACCAACATAAAATT
The DNA here is from genome assembly GCA_963924295.1 of Dioctria rufipes. Taxonomy (NCBI): domain Eukaryota; kingdom Metazoa; phylum Arthropoda; class Insecta; order Diptera; family Asilidae; genus Dioctria; species Dioctria rufipes. The sequence continues at coordinate 158,083,946 of OZ002743.1, read as the reverse complement.
TTATTAACTAAATCACAGTTCTTATTAAAAATGTTATGTTCTATGAAGTCCATGTAGAAGTCAGCCAAAAAAGGCGATAGAGAAGCACCCATGGCTAAGCCTTCTCTTTGGATATAGAACTTGTCATTAAAGTAAAATTAGTTTTGATTTAAGCACATATTCAAATATTCTATAAGTTGCGAGACTTTAATTTATACTGAGTCAGTCTCATAATTTTTGCAAGAGCTTCAGGATGCCTAAATAGGCCGAAACGCGTCGCAAAGACTTTAATTAATTATTAAAATTAAAAAATAAATTATTTTGTGGAACGGAAACAAGTGTTTCAATTTTTTTAACATGTTTAATATCAAAACAGTTACCAGAAAATTATAAAAAATCTAAGTCATGTATTTTTCAAATTATAGACATTTGTTTTGTTTTCGAGAAAATGTACAACCTGTGATGGTTTTTTAGCTCCTGTTGGTACAAATCTTTAATTTTTTTCAATTTTATTTTACTTATGTAATCCCGAATAGTGCTCATGTAACCTGTTGCTTAAAATTCTAAGCCAACTGTTGCAGCTTGAAAGAAAATGTCACATTTTGCCGAACCAAGAATAGAAAATTAATATTTCACCCAACTTTAACTGACTGTAATAAAAAAAAAATGTACTACGCCAGTTTGGCAAGTAACTTTAAAAGTTGACGCAATTAATAAGGATTCTAAAATGGTATAACACTTGCTACAATATTTCTTAGATTACGGAAAAAAAATTTTCTTCAAGAAACTCAGTTTCGAAAAATTTCTTTTCACTTATTAAAAATGATTCTAGTGTACCCAAAGCTTTCCGTAAAACCGTAACTTTAAGATTCTAGTTTTAGTGAGACGGAGAGTCATTGCACGAAGTGTGAGTGAGACAGATAATGACGCTTTTGAGTCGAATTTAGGACAAATTCTCCTTAAGTTTAAAATTAAACACCATTTATTTAGATGCTAAGATTTATTATTTACAAAAGATGTTCAAACTGCCTTTCTTCAGCTGCAATACAAGTTCGACATCTTTTTAAGAATGATCGGGTTATCAGACGGGCAAATCTTCCATTGTTGACAATTTCAACTGCTTCCGTAATTCTGAAACTCATGTTTTTGTAAAATTCCGTGAACTATACTTTTAGGCACTCCTGTACTTTCCTGGATTGCACGTACCGAAGTACTTGGGTCTTTTTCAATTGTTTGAAGAAATACGTCCTCGTAAGGTAAGGAACTCTTCCTTCACCATGTACTTGATTTGGAAATCGGCCCTCTGTGGAGAAGAGACGATGCACATTTCTAAAAACTCAATGATTTGACGAGCTAGGGTCATTATCTTGCTTACTCACATTTCATGCAATGACTCTCCGTCTCACTCAAACTAGAGTCTTAAAGTTACGGTCTCACGGCAAGCTTTGGGTACACTAGAATCATTTTTAGTTGGTGAAAAGAAATTTTTCGAAACTGGGTTTTTTGAAGAAAAAAAATTTTTTTTTCGTAATGTAAGAAATATTGTAGCAAGTGTTATACCATTTTGGAATCCTTATTAAATGCGTCAACTTTTAAAGTTACTTGCCAAACTGGCGCAGTACATTTTTTCTTCATTAAAGTCAGTTAAAGTTGGGTGAAATATTAATTTTCTATTCTTGGTTCGGCAAAATGTGACATTTTCTTCCAAGCTGGAACATTTGGCTTAGATTTTAAAGAAACAGGTTACATAAGCACTATTCGGGATTTCATAAGAAAATTAACATTGAAAAAAAAAACAAAGATTTGTAACAACAGGAGCTAAAAAACCATCACAGGGTGTACATTTTCTCGAAAATGAAAAAAATGTCTATAATTTGAAAAATACATGACTCAGATTTTTTTTTATATTTTTCTGGTAACTATTATGATTTGATCACCCGATTCAGGCTTGACGTCGACTTACGGGACACCCTATATATTAATAAATTCACTCCAAAATTGCTTTATTCCACCAATAACTGCTGACATTTTAATTTGAACGCACGAGTTACGTTAGTAAACCTAAGTAACTTAGAAAATAAAAATTCTGATCCAAACAATTATAATTTAGAATGCATAAAGCAAAGCACAGAATACATGAATAAAATAAATATACGAACATGATTCGTATAGACAGAGTTTCGTTCTCACAAATGAAAAAAAGTAATATGATATGAAACTTACCTGAAAAGACATAAAGCAGCAGAAATTAACGCAACTTACCTGAAAAGACAAAAAGTAGCAGAAATTAACTGTGAGAACAGTCGAATCAGCATTCTTATTTTAAAATATGTAATTCTTAAAAAGCTAGAAAAAAATATCAGAGTTAAGACAAAGTCAGTCTTAAGACCGGAAGAGAAGTAGAGTTCCCTCTAAAGAGTGGATGTCGGACAAGCATTTTTATTGCTTTCTATTGTATTTGAATTAGAATCAAAGTTCTAAGTGTATTGTAAATTTAGTTCTTTAATGAATTTGTATTAGAACTAAAGTTCTAAGTGTAATCTAAAATTTAGTATTTAATAAAATTGTGTTGGAAGTTCTAGTGCGTAATTTTATTTTACTTTGTTTACTTTGTTTTTTTGTTTTTCTTAAGAAAGAACAGTAAATAAATAACTCACGCACTCTTTAAAAGTAACTGATGTATGCGCAAGCATTGCCACCCACTGATATATCAGTATGTCATGCAAGTAAGTATGCGTATACGGCATGATGGATATTAAAATTTTTGGATTTTCATCATAAATGCATGCGCATGTCATCATACCTATCCATCCACTTGCTAATCTGCATATCATACATTGTGTATGAAACGCATGTATGCTAGTAAAGGGACCTTTAAATAATATCAAAATAAAAATAAATAATATTGTAATCAACAGAAACAATGATTGCAATAAGTATTCAATTTAAGAAAATTCTGTGCTGACCCCGGGGCGATCCAGCTCGATGTTGACATTTTTAACCAGCTGAACCGGCTTAACTATTGAAAAAAATAAAACACGTGGCATTGACGATACAATCACACATAGATATGCACGTTGTTTGTTGGTAAAACTTCTGCTAAAGAAAGTACTTTTTAAAGTGGGAGTCAAATTGAAAACTTCATACGGTTTGCTCGCGTAGCACGAGTATAGGTACAGGTACAGGTTCTATACATTAAATTCACCCTTTTGCAAATAAAATTCACCCTATTAAAAATAAAATTCACCATTTTCAAATGGAATCAACCCATTTGCAAATCAAGTTCATTCCTTTGCAAATCCAGTACTTTTACATATAAATTATATTTAAAAAAATCATGAAATAATGTTAATTACATAGTAAGAAATCAAAATTTTTATTATAATTCATACAGATACTTATGGAGATGAAGGTATGTGTGAAAATGTACCTTTCTTAGATTTAATTGAACTAATTTCATTTCATTTCAGACATTACTTGAACAATATTTGACAAAAAATTAACAACTTACACATAATGATCAACAATTTTTAAATTTAATTCAACCTATTATTATTATTATTTAAATAATTCATCAATGTTATTAAGTAAATAGCTGCTTTACGTCTTCTATTATCAAATTTGTTGTCATCTGGAGTATAAAATTCCGACAATCAGATTGACTGATAAAATCGAGGCTGTCGTTAATGATATCCACTAATATTACTTCAATGTATTGGGAACTCAAATGTTGTCCACAATAATTTTTGGCTGAATAATATTGGTGAATTATTTTTATAGAATAACGAATACGTTGAACTATATCTAGAAGAAATGTTGAATTACATTTAAAAAGTGAAGACTTAATTTGAAAAACGCTTTGAATTACATTTGAAATAAATATTGAATTTAATTCAAATTTGTTGATCGATTTGTGTAAGTTGTTAATTTGTTGTTGTCTATACTTGAAGCATTCCTGAAATCTGTTGAATAGAAATAAAATTATACTAATTAAATAAACAAAATCACGATTGACAGTTACCACACCGGCTCTCCTCTTTTATGCTTGAGGTACACAAAAGAAGTGTATGGCAGGGAGGCAGTGGTAGCCAGCATGCCTATACAAAAGGGAAATCGGTACAGTCGACACTAAATGCAATGGTGTCCGTTGTTGAGAAATCCATAGAATATGAGGAATACACTCTAGGTGATTTCCTGGATATTGAGAGGGCCTTCAGTAATGTGAAGACGGAGGTTATTTATAATCGACTGAAAAGGTTGGCAGTCTATATGACTGGATCAACTCAATGTTTCTCAGCTAAAAGTTTAGCTCAGGTGACGCTATTGTAAGAAGAGTAGTCTATAGAGGTATACCGTCGGGGGAGAGGGCTGCTTTCACCACCTCTGTGGCTACTGGTAATGGATGAAATCCTCATCAAGAGAGAGGGTTTTATTTTAAGGCATTTGCCTACGCGGACAATATATGCATCCTGGTAATTGGCAAATTTCTCTCTACTATTAGTTAAAGGTTCGAGTATGCGCTTCTTAAGCTGGATAACTGGGCCAATAATAGTGAATTGAGGGTAAACCTCTCGAATACGAAGCTAGTCCTTTTTACAAGAAGAAGGTGGATTCAAAGTTTGAGACTTCCAATGCTGGATGGAAAGGATCTAACTCTCTCCAGCGAAGCAAAGTATCTGGGAATCATATTGGATTCCAAGCTGATCTGGAAGGCTAACTTGGAAGAATGTGTTAAGAAGGCCAGTGTGGCCTTCTACAGGTGTAAGAGAATTTTTTGTGGTAACTGGGGACTTAAAACCAGGGTGATACAGCCACAGTTCGCCCGATCCTCTACTACGACTCCACGGTCTGGTAGACGGCACTGACGAGGAAACTTGACCTAGATGTGTGCGCACCACTCCCACAGCAGCATTGGAGGTTACGATGGATTTACTGCCGCTAGATCTTCACTGCAGGAGTGCAACGGAAATAAGCGCTGAAAGGCTTAGAGCGGGGGGTTGGTGGACGGAGAGGAGTTTTGGGCATTCCAATATACTCCGAAAGATAGACTGTAGTGATTGCAGCATAGAAACTGACTATCAATTACTTTTCCAAACTTTTGATGGGGGTGTCAATATTTTGATGCGCACTAGGAGTGACTGGGATGGGAAAGGATGGTGGTAACATCCGATATTTCTATTTTTATGGATGGGTGCAAAATAAGTGCGAGCACAGGGGCTGGAGTTTACTCCAGAGACTGACATCAAGAGTTTTGTAGACTGCCGGACAAATGAATTGTGTCTATCAGGCAGTGCTCGTAGCGATTTACCAGGCGGTAATATTAGCATTAAGGCGCTGGATGCTGTGCTGGATAAATCAAAATTGGTGCAGTTATGCAAGACTGGTCTAGAGGAACTGACTACATGGCACAAGGTGACCCTATGCTGGGTACCTGGCTACAGGGATATTCCAGGCAACGAGATGGCGGATGAGTTGACCAAAAAGGGCTCTGAAATGGTTAGCTACGCAGAAATAGCGTATGTGAGGATCCCGATTGGAGCTTTAAAAGAGGAGATCGTCAAGAACACAAATCAAAAGGCAAAGCTACGGTGGATCAATAGGGAAACCGTACCGTACGCAAAGGGTAACAATGGGAACCCTATTACTAAGACTTCGCTGTCCGTCCGTCATCAGGTTGTATCTCATGAACCGTAATAAGTAGATAGTAGAAATTTTCACAGAGTGTGTATTTCTATTCGCGATATAACAGCAAATGTAAAAATTAAATAAATTTAAAAATTAAAAGGGGCCCCCATACAAGAAACGTGACTTTTTCGACGTTTTTTCCCTCGTTTTATTCTTAATTTTATTATTATTTGGGCTGTATCTCATTAACCGTAATAGATAGACTGTTGAAATTTTCACAGAGTGTGTATTTATATTGCAGCTATAAAAATATATAATATAAATGAAATTAAATTAAAAATTAAAGTGTTCCCCTATACAAGAAACGTGATTTTCTCGGCGGCGTTTTTTTCCTCGTTTTATTCTCATTCATTATTATCATAAGTAGGCATTTTTTCTTTTTCAAATGATTTTCAAATGACAGCATTATTATTATTTTTTCAAATGACAGCATTATTTTTTCACATGACGACTACTCTTATTTGAAAATATAAATAAAAAGTACATAGTGTTAAATTATGTACGATGGTACGGAACCCTTCGTGCGCGAGTTCGACTCGCACTTGGCTGGTTATTAAAACTTTATTTACTATTGCTATGAAAAATTTCAGTTCTCTACGTTGACGCGTTCTCAGGCAATGTCCAAATATATTATGGAAAATGAAGGTTTTGTATGGCAACCCTACGAAGGAGTTGCCCGATTGATCACATTTTCAAACTTAAATTTACTTTTCTTTTAAAGCCGGTGTGGAAAATTTCAGAACTCTAAGTGAACGTGTTCTTGACACTTATCATGAGAACGGACCGACAGATGGATCAGACCACTGACTTATAAAAATTGACTGAGCGATTTGCTATTTCATGTGGCATAAAAAATATTGTGTTTCTGTATATCACCGTTAGAGCACCCTTTAAAACGTTTGCTACATAAAAACATGTAAAACTCAACCAATCAGATAAAATTTTACATCCGAAAATCGAATTAAATTAAAAAAATATATTTTCTTGTGTTCAAGTGATATTTTAATCGCTTACAAGCACTCTTATAAAAAATTAAACTCATTGTAATTTTAATTTTCAAAAGGTTATTTTTACCTGAATCCTGCGTATGGGCAAGAGAGACGGAGCATGGTAAACACTATATTTACCTTATTCTTCCTGCTGTGATTGCATCTGCAGCCAACATAAAAACATCAAATGGTATACGAAAAAGTTTTGTGTTGGCAGCTCCAACTCTGCCATAGGGCGTAAGAGAAAACTATAAAACTTGTGCCATTCTGACCTATAAGAAAATGACAATACGTTCAGTTCATTATTATAAATCAGTGAATCAGACGGCCGGATATCCAAAAATCAAAATAACTTTTAATATTATGCGTTGGTGTCCAATCCATTTTACTCTACCATAATTATTTCTAGGCGATACAAACGGAATGACAAACTTAGTTTACTCGATGATTTCATTATAATCATTGAATAAACAGATGAGTCCTTACGGAATGAGCGACTCTTACTGCACATTACTTACGGAAATCTGACATTTAAACTTAACAAAACTTGCTTACCGACGCTTAAGGTTATTTTGGATATGTCTATTAAATTTAAAGGTAGCGTTCGCCACACTTCAGTAGCTTGCTTACGAATATGGTAATTTTGTTTTAGCCTTATATTGGAGGAAGGCATTGCTGACTTGCTACGGCATCAAGTCGAGGGAGGTATCGCCGATTTTATATTCTAGCGAGGCGTTACTGCTTGTTCTACTTCCTTTGTATTTGTATGTATTAGTTTGTCTATGCTCTTACGGCTTGTCCCTTCAATCCCTTGTCCATACTTCATTTGCAGAGCTATTAGCGCCTGAGAGTGCGTGAGCACAAGAAAGCATTTTCGCAATCACTAGATAGTTTATACATACATAAGGATCTTACCAACAAGTTTTCATGCGGCAGAGGTAGCGTGCTGGCACATCTAAACTGAGTCTATCCATTAACAGGCTACTGCCCATTAAATTGTTTTTCTCCATCTATCTAATTCCGTCTGTATAAATCATCGAGATGATATGATTTTTCCCTATACTTGACAAATATGTGTCTTGTAGACACATATCGCTAGATAACAGAGCTGCCACCCACACAATGTCAGATTTAATTGAAAGTTCGAATGTGTGACAAGTGTGCTTATCGTCTGGAGCTGGCTTAATTAATTATTATCAGAGTCCTCCCCTGTGCCCTTCACGAGATATGCGAATTAAAATTTTCATGAAATGTCCTTTAAAGTCTATAACTACGTAAGTAACTAATCGAATTTAATGATTTTAGTATCATTTACCACTATCACCACCACCAAGAAAATTAAATGAATAGCTTAGATCCATTATATGCAGTTAACAAATGGAAAGTTAAGCGGGAACATATTATCATACAAACCTTCTGTTCATCCTTTGTAATTATTCCCAACTCAAATGGGTTATAAACTTATTCCTTGGCCAATCTAAACTTTTAGCAAAAACTATGAGATATCTCATAGTCGGTAACCTTGAAACATATTCTTACTAGATATCTAATAATTGGCAGTGGATGGGTTTAGTTGGCAAGATGGCTTTGAATCGAGTTCCTTGTCAGGAAAAAGATGTATACTCTACCATAGTTCGGTCTCCAAGCCTTCTTTAGGACGGAAACGGACAAGGGAGACACCGAGATATGTAAAATCATATCTGCCCCTCTCATGAGTGAATTGGGAATACATAAAAACTAATCGTAGCCATATGCAAACAAAATTTTCTAACGAAAGTTTTAAATCTATTATAAGACCTCGTGTGACTATGATCGATACAGGCTGGTGTGCCTCAGGGCTCTCTTATGTCTCGGTCTTTCTTCTTAAATTTCATTCAACTTAGCTTCAAAAGAGAGATTTCAAGCTGACTGGCGATGTGGCAATAACTTGCCATATCGACTAGTTCCAGCACCACCACAATGTCCTGTTTCTATATTTCGAAATATATGTTTAATGTTCTGATGAAATATCCAGTTTGATCGCTTATAAATTACTTTCTGCAAGCAATACTTGCACTGAAATAGTAAAATTTCATTATGCTTTTTCATCCCGAACTGTGCGAATGTGGAATAATCTGCCATCTACTGTCTTTCTATTGGCTTACGATCTGCGAAGGTTAAGAATTACTTTGTCGGTAATTGCGCTACTCTCATCAAGTCCCCTAATCATTTCCATATCTGCTTGCTGCCATGCTGTGCTTTGTATCATAGGTTATCCCCTGTGCTTAACTTAAAATTAATAAAAAAAGTTGGAAACTCAACTTATTTTAATAAATTTATTGAGTATCCCAACAACACATGAGGAATATAAAAGGAAAACACTAATCTGAGCACAATAAATAATCTCTAGAGAAAATTTCCACGCTCCAAAATAGGAATGAAAAGATTTTCAAATGGCAGGGAACTACATGGACATAAATTTTCATACAAATTTTCACCCAAAATAGAACATGATCCCAGTAATGTCCATCAAAAGAAGGCAAAAAAAAACACCAAGCATCTTTAAAATTAACACGCTCTTCATAAAGGAAATCCTTTAGCAAAGTACTTTTCCCTCATTTTAGCATCCCATGAACTAAAGTGTAGGCTATCTCGACACAAATAGATGAGACCACTCAAGTTGGACGTGTTGAAATTAATAATTAATTCCTTGAATGCCATTAAGTTGTACATATTTACGGTAATAGCAACATCGGCACTTTTTTTGCTCCTAATGATGTACGTGCCCCAGGGAGAGATGAAGATATCTTTTTTTTTAATTCATGAACTTTGAGAAAGGTCTTACCGTGAATTAATACGAGTCACGGTGCTTATTATCATGGCATTGAGAGGAAATAAATCCTTGTCCTGATTAAATTTCAAATAATCGGCTAGTCTATACCCCATGGCGTTTTAATATAGATGTTGGGATTCATATTGTTTGATTTGAGTTTGAAAACTGAAAATCAACAATCGTTTGTTATGTTGACCAAATAATAACTGTGTATTTATGCCGGTTTAATTGAATTTCTCTTATTTTATGTACCTATGTTACATTTTAGATACAGTGAATTTAAGTTTTTGAATTTATTTGAGATACCTTAATGAAATTTTCGAGGCCAATACATAATTATTCATATTTGAAAATTTCTAGACTAAAATTTAATATTAACGAGATTTGTTATTTTATTTATCTCAGTGCTTTTCTAAATATTGAATATTCTTCAGAAGTTTTTGTATGCTTAGCCAAAAGATTCAAATATCTGTGAAAATTTCAAAAAGTAATAAAATTCATAATTATAACAAAATGCATTCACTAAAGGGTAAGCGAAACATCTGACATTAATTTTTATCTTCAGTGTTTCCACAACACTTCACTTGAATCGATCGAAATATTTTTTTTTTATTTGGATAGGCTTTTTTATTTATGGCTCTTTTAAACATTCATTATAATTAGATAACAAGGCTGTAAAAGGACTAAAAGAAGGCACTAACTAATCTAAACAATAATATATAGTATAAGTCAATAGGGACAAAAGCACTAACATTCAAAGCCACAAGGAAGAAGATGAAAAACAAAAACTGTATTACTTGTCCCTATTTTGACAATAGGGTAAGTGGCAGTTCCAAGAAATTCCAAATTTCCACAAATGCTCTAATAAAAGTTATTTCCTAAGCGATCGAAGATTCCAAATAAAAATTTTGTAATTTTGCAACGATACCAAAAAGGAATGCACGAACGAAAAAAATTTACCCGATATCGTTATAGAGTCCCGAGAGAGCAGCCTTTAGTATCATAGACCTATATACACTGCTATCATCATCCCTCCAGTTCAAATCTCTAATGGAGTATTGACCTTCCCACAACACTTGCAATGGCTCCAAATCTAGGAGAAGGCTCGTGCACTAGTGTTGCAAATGCAGTGGACTGTTATCACCAGTAAAAGACAAGCGCTCAGTCCTACACCCATGATAGCATTGCCATGTGCATTTGAATGTGTGAAGACGTAAACGTCTCTTCAATCTAGCAACGAAGTGGCGCTTAAGTGCTTGTTCGTAGTGTTATGGGTCAGTATCAAAGTCAAAGTCAAAGTATGCTTTATTGAGTCTAGATTAGAGTATAATTTTTGTTGGATTTACATGACTTCTTATCTTAATAGCTAGTTGCCTGGCTTACAGATTTGCCTGGCTTACATTATTGGAGTTCACGTTTGTGGTTAATGACACAGATCATTAGCTTATATTTCTTAACAGTTTAGAATTGCTGCTTTAAATTTTATTGGTTTTTACACTTGCTCCCGGTGTATATTTAATAAAGGTTGTCTCTTTGACACTAATCCTAACTTAAAACTTAAAACTAGATAACGCAGCAAGAGCCAAGACTCTATACCTGTGTTGGTATCGAAAATAAGAATAAAAATGAGAATTGAAATTGAGAGTTCAAGAATTAAAGAGATTAAGGTATATGCTATATGCCTAAATGTATAAATGTATAGATGTGTGGAAGAAGCAGCATACAGGCATATATGTTATATATCCAATTGCTGCCCACACATGTATACATTCCTGACGGAAATAAATTGTATTACTATTGCTATACATATTGTGTGTGATAGGTATCACGGAGTGACTTGTCGAAAGACACGTTATAGACTATTTAGGTGATCTTATATTTATTATGACTATTGCTATTTTTACCAAGTATGGTTAGTTACTTATCTTAGCATAGCTAATAGCCTCCTTATCTGAATTATCTGTGTAGGGTAATTGCAACAGTTGTGTTACTACTAAATCTAATGGACCTATTTCCAACTAAAAGCCTGGTTAGTTCATAAGTTATGTAAGTTGTGTAAGGACACTTATTGATCACATATTTTATCACTGTCAGGCTTACAATTCTGCCTGGCTTACATATTTACATTATAACTTTGTGAATAAGGATTATAAATTATATATTATAGGTTATGTATTATAGATTATGGTTTCACTGCCATGTTATATGCATGGTACGATTCCATACTTACTAAAAATAATTACTTTATATTTTTAGCTAGTGAAGTGCCCACCTATCTATGACCCACCCAGCCTGTGTTTGCAATGCACCGTATAAAAACACACCCGGCGATGCAATAACAAGAGAACGGAAAAAGAAAAACAAAACTACGTCATATTTCAGCTAGTCAACCATCGAATCCGCCACAAAGATGGCCTCGGCAATTGATCCCTTTATTAAGAGCATAGAAAATCCTTGCGGATTTGGATATATTAGTTTCCGACGCGAGTCCTGCTACCCCCTGTAGTTAGAAGTGGTAGCCTTCACGTAGAAGGGGATCCTTAGACCCCGTACTGACTCCCTCTGGAGATTCAGACGGGAGCTTGCGTGTAACATGTTTACAGGAGATATGTAGTAGTTGTCAAAAAAAGAGTCGTTGATGTTTGATGATATTACGTTTTTGATTAATGGGTTATCATGTGTATTGGCTTTACTGAGAGTTCTCTCGGCCAAGCCCAATAAGTAAGTTAAGAGGGGGGGAATGCCGGCATCCCTGTACAGGCTCGCATTGGAGAACCATTTGTGACAGTTAGGCCTTCTGAATTTGCCAAGGCAGTGCCTGACAACCTTTCTCTCGAAAGTTTCCAATTCTTTAGCAACGTTGGGGGTTATTTGAAACCACGACGTAAAGCCGTAGCTTATGATTGGCCGAATTAATGTTTTGTAGATGAGTAATTTCGTTTTCCTTGACAGAGCTTTCGCATTTAACAGGGGTCTCAATATAGCTGTCGCTGCTTTAGCTTTTTTTAAAGCTTTCCTCGCATGTGGATTGAAACGCAATCTATTGTGGAAATTAATTCCCAGATATTTAATTTCCTCTTTGAGTGGAATGAGACTGCCGTTTACCCTAAGAGAGAGGCATTTGCTTTCCCTTACTGCTAAATGGTGACCCCTGCCACTTGCGTTACGGAAACATATGAGTCCACTTTTTTGCTCGTTTATTTTAAACCCCCAATCATTGTAGAATTTGTTTAGAGCAGGTATGAAATTTTGAATCTTAGTTAGAGCAAGATGGGGCTTTTCATCCTGTGCTAGAATTAGTGTATCATCTGCATACATGATTGCGGCCGGGCTGTCCGATAAGAAGTTTCTAAGTGGAAAGTCGTAAATGAAAATCTTAAAAAGCTTCGGCCCAAGTATTGACCCCTGCGGTACTCCTGAATTTATCGGGATTATGTTCGACGTCTCTTGAGCGATAGAGATTGTGGTAAATCTTTGGCACAAAAAACTATCTATAAGTCTGATGATCTCCGGCGGGCACCCAACCTCTATCATTTTGTACAAAAGACCCTTATGCCACACCCCATCGAAAGCCTTTTCAAGATCGATATCAAGCCCCACAGTGCAGGTTTTGTTTCGCAGATTGGTCGTGATTTTATTTGCCAGCGTAAGAATTGCATGGTCTGTCGAGTGGCATTTTTTAAATCCAAACTGATTGTTTGGTATTGTCTCATGTTCTTCGCAAAAATTATCCAGCTTGTTGGCTATTATTCTTTCATATAATTTACCAAGATTGGAAAGAAGGGCAATTGGTCGAAAATCCTTTATGTGTTTAGAGTTAGCTTTTTTTGCTATTGGAATTAGCCTGCCCCTTTTCCAGTCTACAGGAAAGTAACCGTTGTTAGTGCACTGATTGAATATGATTGCTAATTTAGTGTCTAAAAGTTTGGGGCATTTCCGTAGAATATAATTAGATATGTTGTCGGGACCGTAAGATTTTTTATTATTGAGGCCGGCTCTAGTCTCAGCCACTTTTAATAGAGTGGTGAATTTACTCACACAAATATTAGGTGCTAATGCTGGGTTGGTGCAGGAGAATTGAGTTAGGGTTCGCCCCTCGTTTTCATTATTGAATGAGATGAGTTTATCAGACAACCTAGCCTGCAGCCTTCTGTCCTGGTCCGGGACTTTTTCTGCGTATAAGTCAGCATAATAATTATGAAAAGCCACTAACTTTTCCTCTGAGGTTACGAGCTCCCGGCCTAAGTGACTCAGGTTACTCATTGCAATGTTTGTGCCAAAGGTTTTCCTTCCTGTGATGCGATTAATTTCCTTGAAGGCTTGCGGAGATGGATTTATATTGTTCAATCTTTTTTGGAAAGCTTCGTTCATTTCCATTTTAACTTTTTGCCTAATTATTTGGCTTAGGCATCTGATTCTGGCATTGAGTTCAGTGTATTCCCTATTGTTCCTGTTTAGGTTCCGATGAAAAATTCTTTTTTGATTTATTAGCCAAACTTTCCTTGTTTTAATTAGTTTTATGGTTTCCCTTGATATGTTATTGTATTTGTGGTCCGCATCATTTAGAGTTTTGGAATGCCTCTCTGTACAGTTGATAATTTCCCTAGATATAGTTTTTATGTATTTGTCTATATCTGTATTTGGTAGATTTTCACTCATTGGAATGTTAACGCTGTTCAATTTACGATGGAGGTCGAATCTGAAGGCCCCCCAGTCAGTTTCGGCGAAGCTTCTGTAGGTGCGAAGAGCCATTGGGATCAGAGCGAAATTATCTATTATAATATCAGCCAACAGACCAAAATGGTCAGATGGGGATGCGATCGTGCGGCAAGATGCGCTATTCCTACTATCTACCGAGTCCAGTAATGTAGACGAAATCAAAAAGAAGTCCAGCACCGATGCCGATCTTGGAAAGGTTGGTCCAAGAGGAGCCAATATATCAAGGTTTAGGAAGGGGCCACTGTTTAGCCAGTTCACTAATAAATTCCCGTTTCTGTTATTCAGAATATCACCCCACTTGTCATGCCTTGCGTTAAAGTCACCGCCTATGATGGAAAGATCGAACTCCCGAGTAAGTCGGTAGAGTTTGTTTAGTTCATTAGTTAATGACGGGCCAACATTACTAGGGATGTATATACTACCTATTAATAATTTTTTAGAGATACCGCGCATATCAATGAATGGGATTACAGCAAAGCAAGATGAAAATATCTCGCTACCAAAAGCCACTTTCTCAAAACTAATTTTTTCGGCTATAATGATAGCCGTACCTCTACCCGCGTCGTTTCTGATAATATTGTGTCCCTTAAATGACACTTTATGTCTGTCATTTAGTCGTGATTCAGATATGAAGGAAAAATGGGGCTTGAAGTTAGTCAGCATGTCCAGAAGAGAAAGTCTTTTGTCATGCGAGATGAGGGAGTTTATATTAACAGACAATATTTTTAAAAAGTTCTGCATGTTCATCCTAGGATTTTAGCAGTGAAGTTGAGATAAGCTAATGCTCTCTCTTCTGGGGACGTGATGGTCTTATACTTGGGCCAGAATTCTTTAATGCTCTTAACTAATTCTGTGAAAGACATATTAAATAATTCCTGGGCTTCGCTCAGGTATTCACTAAGGACGTTATTGTCCGCCCCTCTTGATCTATTGTTATTAGGTGTCGCCCCTCCCTTCAGGATGTTAGCGTAAGAGGTGTGAGAATTGATTGGTATTCCCACTGCCCTACTCACAGAGTTCATTCGCTGCGCTGACTTCTCTTTAACTTTATTGCTCATCATTACCCTTTTGGCTTTATACTTTTGGTATTCCGGGCACCCCTGGTAGCTAGCTGGGTGATCGCTCGCTAGACAGTTGGCGCACTTAGGAGGTGGTCTTTTATCTTTTTCAATACTTAGGCATTTTTCAGAGATATGCTTGTCCCCGCATAACACGCATCTCGGCGTGTATCCGCAATAATCCCCGGTGTGACCAAATCTTTGGCATCTGAAACATCTAATTAGGTTACCCGGGCGTTTTCTCTCCCAGAATATTCTCTGTCGAAGTATGTATCTAATACATAGCAGCTTCTTTATATCTTCTGTTGAATCGGCTTGCACCACAAACATGTTTAACGGAACCCCAATTTTCCTCGAATTAGGCGTAGAAAATCTGTATATTTTAGATATTTTAACTTCAGGACATTGGGACGCAATATCTGCCCCTACCTCATCTATTACCACATCACCGTCTAACCCTATAATTAGAATTGAAGCTTTCCTCTCTTCCTTAGGCGTGAAAGAGAAGGCATCCACAGCCGATTCTCTAAACAGGGCCAAGAGCTCCTTGTGCAGACCCGTATGGTTGACGAAAATTTTCGTCTTCAAATAATCCAAATTAACGAAATGGAACCTAATATTACACAGCCCCATTTCGGCTATTTTATTGTTTATTATTGACGTTAATAGACTTGAATTTACCCCAAAAATAAAGATAGGTGGGCACTTTTTCGGTTCTTTCGTTATAATATTTGTAGTTTTATCATTATTATTAAAATTATTAATATTATTAATATTCTGTCTAAGATCTACATTTACACTACCTCTACCATTTTTGTAGTTGTCCTGCAGACTCATCTCGTGTCCTTCATCGTCGATGACCATATCATCCTCTTCGAGTAGTGCAAATTTATTGCCGTTTGCGTACTTCTTGCTTATACTCCGTGAAGGAGTCTCCTCGGAGCCTCTTCTTTTTCGCCGTTGTTTCACAGTAGTGAATCCATCTGCCGCCTGTTTTAAATTATTTATAGTAACAACCGCTTGATTGTTATTTGAATTGGAACTACCCTTACCTGATAGTTCCCTGCGTGTATTCTGCGCATCTATTGCCGACTTCTCGCCAGACGTAGGTGCTGGCTTCGTTTTTAACTTGGGGCTATTTACAGCTCCATTTACCCCTTCTCTCCAAAAGGCAAAGTTCTGCTCCACATTTCTTTCGATTTGTTCAATGTCCTTGCTCGTCAATAATTTGGAAGGGGGAATCAACGGAATCGACCCCCCTTTTACTCCATCACTTTCCAGGCTCATGTTTCGGGTGGTGCTTAAGGCTTACCCGTCCTTATCGGACCATCGCCTAACTCCAAAGTTAGTATTCCCGCCAAATCTGCAGCGTCCAAAATGACCGGCGCCAACTTGTGATTGTATACAGACTGTATGTATGTATATAGATTCTCGGAAAATGTTTATTATTTAATAATGCTAAAAAGCTTAAAACTCCCCTAATGAGAACGAAAACGCCTCAATCAGGGGATGATTCACAAATTTTCTAGCTCTGTTCTTAGAAAAGCTCTTTATATATCGTGAAAATGAAAATCTTAAATTTGCCACAACGGCGTCCCAAAATGGCGACCGAAAAAGTTTGCAATTGCTAGTATCGCCTCTGCTATATTTTCACAGCGCAAAGTTTCTATTTCTGCTTTTCACTACCTACTGGCAATGTAAAATCACTTTAATCCACTTTTCAAAATT
Organism: Dioctria rufipes; assembly: GCA_963924295.1. Classification (NCBI taxonomy): domain Eukaryota; kingdom Metazoa; phylum Arthropoda; class Insecta; order Diptera; family Asilidae; genus Dioctria; species Dioctria rufipes. The sequence continues at coordinate 158,066,976 of OZ002743.1, read as the reverse complement.
TGCTCTGACTATTTATACAACAAAACTTTCTTATTAATTTGTAATTACTTCGTCGCAGAAACACTCACGAACCTTACTCCGCAAGCACCAAATCTCGAATCCCAATGGGTCAGTATCCTGATTCCCATCTTTGACTCTCATATAGTACAAGTGAATTGTAGATTTGGCAAGTGTCAACACAAAGCCAATCAAACAATTCACCCGACTATAAACATTTGGTCCCCATGGAAACGATGTCCTAGTAATGCTGAAATTCAGGTGGATCAACTGACATATGTCGCGCACGAGTTTCATAAGATCTTACAAAGCTGGGTAAGTGAAAAACCTGTGAAACAGGGTGCCTTCACCAGCATTAACTGTACAGGTCCTCTGAACTCGCCGGTCAATATGTGACAACTGATTAGGATGCATAAGACTGTGATGCAACAATTTGAATACTACATGAACATCTTTATAATAAGATGGATAACTGTAGACTACTCTGCAAGTTATCCCACCCATCACGCCTATATTCACTTCGAGGTATTTTGCCATCTGTTGTATCCTGTATACTCCGGAGGTCTTATTGATATAAGCATGTCACGGAACACACGTATTGTAAGTGTACTGAAAGGTGTGTTTGATGCGGTCTGTTTAGAAGGAAACCATCTTCAACCTCAGTCACTGGTCCCGCGCAGAAGCAGCCAGGTCGTGTAACTGTGGAGAATTCCTTTGTGTTCGGCAGTTTCCGGGGATATCAGTAATATCTTCGCGAACCGTTAGTTGATGCGTGTCATCTTCAAAACCCCGAGCATTACTGAATACTGAAACCGCCAATTCAGGGTTAAACCTGATTGGAATTGACGCGAATTAAGTGTACCGTAGAGCATTCCACTGATTTTGTCCTAATATGAATCGTTAAGATTAAATCCTAAGGCCAGTCACGAGGATAGGGTGGTCGAACAGAGAGCAGGTAGCAGTATTCCCCTCCCAGAACATTCACCCACAGTTGAGAAATCAATGTGTCTCTCTGGCAAGGCACTCCGTAAAATGCACGCACTTGGAGACACTTTGATTTCACCACCAAGTTAGTGAGTCCTAATCCACCCATCTTGACTGGCAGACAGAGCGTGTCTTCAGTAAATGCATCAAAAGGCGTCTATGGCTTTTGCTTGAAGAAGTCCTACACAGCCTTCATCAAGCGTTTCAGACTTTAGCAGATGAACAATGGACGAGATAATAAAAAAATTTATCACGACTGACCTTCCCATTAAGCATAATGGAAATAGTCAAATATGCCATGAAGATATAGCTCTAGAGATTCTTTCCTGAGCAAGAGTATCTGTACGATTTCTCCACCTTCCACACCACAAACAACACGAGTGACCGGAAAAGCTTCATTTCTTGTCACGAAAGTAGAAAAGTCATCCGCATAAGCCAACACAAGAGGACTCACTTTGATATAATGCAGATGGACTAAATATTCTCCGAGCATTTGATGAAGTTTCACCAGTAGCGACTCCAATGAAAGATCATATAGCATATAAAGATGTGATGTATGTGGAGTTATATGACCTGGTATTCTACATTTTTATGATCATATACCTGACAATGGACAGCCCTGTATGATACCTCGATGAAACGAGATAGGAGCCAAAACTTGTCCTTGATACTTAATCAAAATCGCTGAATATCTGTACAGTCTCCCGACGATATCGAGCCACCTACGCGGAGACCCAAATGCCTCGAGAGCAGTCAAGAGATGCTCGTGCGAGACGCTATTAAAATCGTACCCATTTTTGTACTTTTCTGTTCATATTAGGCCAGCAAATGTTTGGCTACCGTGCTGTTGTCGTGTATATTACGCCCAAGTACACACACTGACATGTATATAAATGGACTGACTGATCGCCTGTTTCATGTGACACCAATTTTGATTTCAGAAAGTATGCTCTCACTGGCGCTGTATTTAAATTATTTCGGAATTTACTTATATATGTATGTCAGTGGGATTTACAGAACTTACCACAAAATAATTTGGGACTATTTGTATTGTTGCATATTAATTATAAGGCGAAGGAAGTGTTTTACAAGGCTATTTTGGTTGAAAATACCGCTGAATCGTTACAGTTCAGTGGAAAAGTATGCTCTCACGGAAAGAGACAGGAACATGAAAGTGGTGCCATTTGATTTCGTGCATTTTTGCTTCAACGAACAGTCCCTTTATATGCATGTCAGTGGGTACACAATAGGACAATTCCGGGTGTATTACCGAAGCAATCACTGAGCGGAGTATTGCCTCTAATGCTTTGCAGGCGACTTTGTAGTCCACATTGCATAGGGATACTGGCCTCCAGTTTGCCATCCTCTATAAATTAGCTAATCGTTATTAGCATACGTCAAAGATAACAACTAAATCTGAGAAAATTCAAATTAGAAAAGCAAAAGTGTAAAGTGTATGAAGTAAACGTGTTCAAAATACTATAACTAATCTCTGATTAGCTAAATAAAAGTAAAGAACAGAGAGAAAAGAAAAGACAGTTTTATTACCGCTATGTAGATAAAGTGTAATAAATTATTAAGTTTAAATTCACACTATTTCAACCCTGATGAGTTTTTTTTTAAGCATTGACGGCGCATACTGCGTGCTAAATGAAAGCGAATTCCACAATCGTGCTACCTGAACTGGAAAAGAACCCTCCATTATCAGTCTTCGAAATCTTTTAATTATGATATTGCGATTGCAAGGAGATAATGGCGTATAAGAACATCAGAGCTTCATGCTTTAGATATGCGGGTAGACAGCAACTACGAAGGAGATTTTTATAAGCTGAGATGTGAGCATACCTTTTGAGACCAAAAATAAAACGGATGCAATAATTAAATGCTACTTCTACTCTTCGGAGACAGATGCAATCCAATTTGCGATATATTATACTTCCAAAAGTAAAGTGGAGTCAAATTAATGCTTTATAGCTTCATTCTAATGTTTGTAGTTAAAATTTTGCGCGATGCCTAAATCTTTGCAACCCAGGATATATTTTACGAAAAATCGAGCTTACATTATCGCAGCAGCTCATGTCTTGGTTCATGATAATACCCAAATTTACAACTTTTTTAAATAAGGTATAGCGACACCATTTAAAAACTCTGGAGGGATGTCATCTATTACTTACCACTATAGAAGGCGATAGATTTCGACTTTTTGGGGTTAAGCAACAACTCATTTTGCGAAGCCCATTCGGTGGTTTTGCGGAGATCGCGATTAATACGTTCAATACAATCCTCTTAGAACCCCAGAAGTCTGCTTAGGTATACTTACACATCGTCAACGTACATGTGTATATTACAGCCATGTACTAATTAAGGAAATAGGTTGATGTAGAGTTTGAAAAATAATGGGCTGACAATTGAGCCTTGGTGTACACCACATAGAGTGGCCAGCAAGCTCGATACCCTTTGACCAACTCTGATATACTAATACCAGTCATGGAGAAAGTTGCTGACCAACGATATTACAGAAGTACTGAAATTGCACCCTAGAATAATTTGCATAGTAGAAACTTATGGTCAACACAATCAAAAGCCTTCCAAAAGTCCAGTAGTACTAGAGTTGTGAAATTGCCTCATCAAGAGCAGCTCTAATATCAGTAAATACTTTCAGTACCGCAGTCTCACAGTTATGATATGATCACAATCCTGATTGGCATGGCGAAAGTAGCCGATTATTCTCGACATATTCGACAATTTTCAAGTATATGAGCTTTTCCAACACTTAAGCTGGGATAAAACATTGATAGGACGATAATCACTTGGAATTTTTGGAGAGAAATTCTTTAGTATCGGCAAGACCGAGGCAATCTTCCAGCTTCGGGAATAACAAAAATACATTAGGTTCGTGTTCATAATATGCAAGATGTATTTTGATATATGCGGAAGCAGCAGGTTAATAAAGCACGAATGTTGATTAGCCGGGCTTATTGCTTCAGATTTTATAAATGGAAGAAACTAGCTCATCGGAGAAAACCGCACGAAACGAAAAGTCACCAATAAAGAATGTGACTGAATGTAACGTAAAGCTATGTTATTATGGTTTCTACTAGACTAACCGTGTAGTGTTTCAGTGGTGGGACTGTTGAGAGCAGTAAAGAAGGAATTGAGCCTTTGGGGATTATAATCACATTCAACTTTTTCTCCCCGTAAGCACTCGCCTTCCGGAAATTTCCCCATACAGTTTTAGTATAAAGATTAGGATTAAATTTTGAGCTGTGATATACATACTTAACACTTCTTTGGCTGCAGTTGTCTTGTTGCATAAAATCTAGAATGATTACGTTTGCAAAATTGTAAAAAAATGGAAAGTGACAGCTAGAAAATCATCAAAGAAGATTAGAAAAAGCATGGGAGAAAGAACTGAACCTTGCGGTATATCGTTGTTAATTATAATTTTATTTATAATATAATATAATTTATTTATTTATTTACATCGATCAGCCGCAACTCGAACCAGAAAGATTTTAAATCCATTGGGAAAGGCATGGGCTCAGATAATGCCTAATGTTCGGTTAAAAGTGTAGGATGCCAGACTTTGTCGACGGCTTTCGAAATATTTAGTGCACTGATGTTGGACTACACAAAACTATGGAGACATTTGTACCACCACTCAATGAGGAATATTAGTAAATTTCCGATTGGGTATATCAAGCAAGAAAACTACCTATACTTGCAGTGACTGATAAGATATAGAAGTTAGTTTGTTCATATTTCATCAATTTGATATTAATGAGCTTTCTAAGAGAATTAGAAAGAATCGACGTAAAGTTTTTGCTTATTTCCTAAAAATAATCAAATTTCCATGCTAATAGGTGAATAGATTGAGTAGAGACTGAGCTTCGAGAGACACCTGAACTTAGGCCACTGCTAAGCTCATGTACACACAAGCTCATAAATTTTTGTCGGACACTTCATGTAGTTTATTGAAGAAATTAGAGCCGAGATAATTATATCCCTTAGCACCGAGTAATGACATCGGAAATGTGTCAATGCTTTGGTCTTTTCCCCACACTCTTCACATTCTAGATAATCAGCCAGTCTCCTTATATACAGGTATCTCCTAAGAGAAGGAGGTTCAATAACAATAAAGACCAGAATTTCAAAGGACGACTTATTTAGTCGCAAGAGTTTTTCGCTGTAAGATATCCCCACAATCCTAAGACTATTCTGCTCGCTTAGTCATCGATACTGAGACGATAATACTGGCAATCGGTCCAAGCCATAATATTGAAAGTACGGTATGTTAGAGAAACTCCCCTTAAAGAGAAAAAAGCCACCAAATTTACTGCAAGTTTATTCAATTTTTAGTTACCCGATATATCGCTGTGACCCAACACCCAAAGAACAACCTCTTCATTATAGTTAATGGTGATTTAAAATTCCATTATCAGTTTGGATGTGAAAAACAGATTCTTGGCGATATACCAGAACTGAGGAGATACCTTCCACTTTCATACTTGCCTTCATTTTAATTTAGAGGGCCATGAAATCGTTATCGAGATATATATGCTTTTCCATTTAGAGCTCTTTTCGAAAATACGCCAGTCTTAGCGTTGTCCTTCAATTTGGAAGGTGAAGAGCTAGAGTAGGGTGTGTGACTTCCATTTTGCTTATGCTGGAATTTCCGTTTTAAAGTTGGTCTATTAGCATATTTTCTAGGAGCACTGTCTTATTGATATCAGCTGTGACCAATTGTACAATTTCATATTTATGTACTCTCGTGCTATCCTTAAGATGACTGTAGCCTCCTCTTTATTTATCTTAATTTACCACGTCTCTAATTTTATTGCGAGTATTTTGAGGTTATCCTAAATCACCCGAGTACTTGTTGACCTTATTGCGACACATGCATTAAGTATGCATATTAGTTGAACAATAGTTTAAAATCTGACCATGATTGATAAAATTCATTGGTTTCCGCCACACTAAAGCTTTATGAGTTAAGATGAAGCTGATATTCCTAGTGTATATCCAAAGGATCATCCGAACCCACTATTTCAGCTTAGTTTTGTGTCTAGAAAACTTCTTAAATATTTCGCTGTGTCCTTTATTTAGTTCCAAACGCGTAGAGTCAGTATAGACGTCAGGTTCATTGCTGGAATATTTCTTTCCTTCGTGAAAGAGCAGAGATCGGCTTTCAGCGGATTTATTCTAATGTTGAAATTGTAATGCAATTAGTTAACTAGTTAGAAAATATTTTTGCAGAACTTCGTCTCGATCTCGAAGCTATTAGTTACTAAATCTACCAGGTCTTCCATGAAATTTACGACTTTATTTCGCCTCTCGGTGAACGTCAGTAAGCTATCGTCAATAATTAGAACCCAAAATAATGGTAATAAGAAGATACCGCCTGAGGGTTCCATTCTGGGCTCTTTACATCATAAATTTCCTACTCAAATCAAAAAATGTTATTCTATGTTCAACACGAGTGCAATTTAGTGCTTGAAGGCTTAATTCATTCCGTGTTTAGTCAACGCATCTGTGTAAAAAGATATTTTTAAGAGCAACTTCTACATCGATAAAATTTATACTGATTGGAAAACTCCTGTCGAATGGAACATCATACGAAATACCATCAACCCTAGTAGGCTTATATACCGAGATTTTTTTAACAAGAGACCAAAAGCCATTACTGCAGTTTCGACTAGAAAATATTTTTATGTTTAAGATTTTTGCTGTCAAATTGGAACTTACCTCTCCGTTCTCTGAATAGCACAATTGGAGGTGTTAAGTGCCAGAAGTTCAAAGAGAGCTCTAAAATTGATTATATGAGGATCCCGATCCGAGCTTTAAATGAGAAGATCATCTGGGGCGCCTATCAGAAGGCAAGCCTTCTGTGGATCAACACGGAGACCAGCTGTATTGCAAAGCAATTGTGACCTACATATGACAGGAAGAAGACAAGAGAACTCCAACAGAACAAATACTAGGAATCATTACAAGGTCATTGGGCCATAGGACCATGCTAGAAGACTGGGAATAGTGGCGAACGATTTCTGCAGTGGCGAACGATTTCTGCTATAAGGATTCGCAAGGAATCGAATACGTCCAACATGTACTTGTCAGTTCTAACACTTTTATAACTAGGCAGAATTACAATAAACATCCGAAACCACAAGATGTTAATAATAATTGAATCAGAGCAGTTCCTTCTCAACGAAGAAAAATAGTCATTCCAGTGTGGTCATTTTCCACAACACAAATGAATAGGAGTGCTTCTCTTTATCAGAACAAGGTGCACCAATCCTGTTTATGTTGGATTTTAATTAATTTAATTCAATTAATTAATCTTCTTGTCAGGCTCTCCGTCCAGATAGGACAGACACTCAGGGCTCTCACCAACTCCCATCAGTTCAACATTGTTTCCTTCCGAGCTCCATAAGAAAATCAGACATATTCCTATTGGGCCCATCAACAAATAGTTTTGAGAACCAAAGCCAGCCCTAACTAAAAGATCAGCCCTGTCATTCCCCATGATCCCGATGTGACCAGGAACCCACAGAAGGACATCTTGTTGTGGATACACAACTTAAATCCACAGACGACCTGCAATCTCTCAGTAACTTAGATGTTATCCGAGGGCCAATCAGAGCCATCAAGGCTGCCTGACTATCCGAAAGTATAGCAATGTTCTTCCCCTTGATTTGCATATCAAAGGCTATCTTCGCTGCCACTGAGATGGCGAAGACTTCAATCTGGAAGACAGTGGTGTGTCTTTCAAATGAGTACTCCATCCCAATGGCAGGTTCAGGAAAGTAGACACCCGTTCCAGGTGCCTCATTAGTGAGAAAGGCGTCGGTGAAAATATTTTAGGGCGGACCGGGGAAGGCTCGATTATGCACTTTCCTCAGTCCACGATTCCCTTACAGAGAAGCGGAGCCCAAAACGAAGCTCAGATACCGTCTTATCATGTGGCATACTGGCCAGAGGGTTTTCCAAGTTCAGTCCATATGCCAGAGAGCAATGAGAACAGCCAGTTGAGCCGTCCTCCCAACATTCCGATGAGCGCAATCTGTACACAGAACTTTTGGCATCTTCCTGAGTGGCAAGATCCAGGGTTGGCAGATTAAGTAGGACCTCAACAGCAGCAGTAACAGTCGATCGTATGGAGCCCGTAATTCCCAAGCAGGCAAGCCTTTGCAGGCCCTTCAGTTTCCTGATCACAGTCCCCACAAACGTCCTGGGCCACATACACAAGAGGCATATGTGAACATAGGTTTACCGATTGAGGTGTACATCCGAGCGCAACACCCTCGGTCTCATGCCCCGTGTGCAGCCAAAGGTTCTCCTGCATTGAGCGAAGACCCTCATAGCCGCATTAGCTTTTTCCTCTTCTTTAATAGATACTCTTTATTAGAAAATAATTTTTCAGCAGAATGATTTAATTAATTCAATTAAATTTAAAAAACAGTTAAGCGACCGAGCCAAAAGTTTGAAAGTCGCCCGCCGATTCTCGATTGACTGCCTCGGCGATCTTCTCGGGCCACCACACATACATATTTCTCGCTCCCGACGCCGTTCCCAACTCTATGCGCTGATCAAGCGATTTCGCGATTTCGCTGCGGGCAGCAATGCTCAGCGACAGCAATTTTTTAAATGAGAAAAACAAAGTGTACAATTTGCGAACTTTGTATGTATGATGAAATAGTTCCTTTATAGAGCGTCCATATTTGCACGGATATGCTTACGGCCATAATGTATACAGATAGGTTGGGCATTATGAGTGCGAATTCATAATATCACTCAAACTCTCCCATAAATTAATGGAACTAACCGAATCGCATCAGTTATTGTGCCACACCAGTTTTATACTAGAATTTTGACTAGTGGACTTCAGAGAAGACATAAAAAATTGACGTTGAGTACTAATCCCGATGATATGTTTGGAAAACAACTCAAAGAAGTTAGCATATGTGCCCAGTAAACAAGTTCGGATATCCTACAAATTAAAGGACTCGCTAATTCTACACGTTAGAGTTTCTGTAATTGAAGAATGTGTTGAAGAATTATATAAACGTTGTAAGCACTGAAAAAAGCTACTAAAGGATTATTGCTGGGCATAAATATCGTATATTAAGGGTTATATCTCAGTTAATAATATTTTAAGGTTATTTTTAGAGTCATAAACGTTATCTTTCAAATGCTTGCGCTACAAACTTTTTTTTTAGCTTTTTATTATTGCCTTCCGCCTTAAAATAGGGCAATTCTCAACTATACGAGGGATTACGGATTCTGTAATATTATGCCCCAAGCAAGCTTACAAAGGCACACTTGGTTATTTATAGTTACTGGAGCAAATTTTGTTGGAATTAATCCGTATTTAACTTGCTTCTACTTTTACTGAATTAAAACTCAGACACTGGACTCTCCTTTTGCTGTGAAATTTTTTCAATTGAAATGGGTTTATTCAGAAAATCCATAAAAAGGCATATTCTCAATTCCTATTACGATTGCTAGCTTATAGAAAACATGGATTAATTCCATTAAGGGTTTTTCATACAAACCCAATATTCAGTCCGCATTAAAAGTCTTATATATGGTATGTGCATACGGCATTGACATGTTAAGTGAAAACGACCGAACTGAAAGCTGCTTTACCCCCGCCAAAAACCTCTTGTTAAAATTTACTAGTGTGGAAAAACCCTCTATCAAAATGGGGCAAATACATGAGTTATGACATTCTAAGTGGATGGAAACTGGCAAAATAAGATAAAAAAAAAATTCGATTTACTTCCAAGTACTTGGGACGATGATGCTATAGCAAAATTTATTGATGCCCTCAAGTTAAAAGCTATAAATTAAATTTCAAAATGTAATCATTTATGGGAGGGGAGAATTTAATAATAAACGCATTAGAATGAAAAATTGAGCATTTTGGTGGTTATCTTTTGGTTCGTTATCTTTTCCAATTCATTCCCTTATTGTTGCAAATATTAAACGACTGAATTTTTTCCTTTTCTTATGAATATTTTGAGAAGCTTGTTGTTAGGAGGTTACTTATTTTCGCTTAATAAAAATTTCGGTTTATGGAAATATTTAGATTTTTAAGCCAAATAAAACTCCGTAAGGAGAACACAATAAGAAAATTTCTTGTCAGACAACTTATAATGTGTCCACCTTATCGTAAGAGCTTATTAGAAAGATTTGAAGGCAGAACCGTATCTAGGGGTGGGGGGAGCAGGGGTAGCGGTAGCTCTCCCTGAATCATATTATCAAAATATGGCGCCTTCAAAATTTAAGCATAAAAACATCTCCTGAATACCTGATTTTCGTATGATATGTACGGCCGAAGATGGGGAAAAGGCTGGGTAGTACTCCTGCTAAAACTAGCACCTTTTTTTTAATACATTTTTTTTTAGCACCACGTAGTTTTACAGTCCACGAACTCAAAATAAAGAAACGTATTCCGTTTTATTTTCTTCTTTTAGAGAAATTATCACATGCTATAAATATTACTTAGAGGATAAAAACTATTTAACTCTTTCTATTCCTTTTTTTTCTAAATTTCAAATGACAAGAAAGAACCAAGAGATCTGAATTGAAACAAGCAGGCAAGATAGCGTGCGAATTAAATTAATTAATAATAGAAACCCACTTGTATTTTATATACAGGGTGTCCCGTAAGTGGACGTCAAGCCGGAACCGGGTGATAGACCAAATCGTAACAGTTACCAGAAAAACATAAAAAAAAATCTAAGTCATTTATTTTTCAAATTATAAGCATTTTTTTTATTTTCGAGAAAATGTACACCTTGTGATGGTTTATTAGCTACAAATCTTTACTTTTTTCAATTTTATTTTTCTTATGTAATCCCGAATAGTGCTTATGTAACCTGTTGCTTTAAGTTCTAAGCCAACTGCTCCAGCTTGGAAGAAAATGTCACATTTTGCCGAACCAACAATATAAAATTAATAATTCGTTGAACTTTAACTGACTGTACTGAAAAAAAAATGTACTACGCCAGTCTGGCAAGTATCTTTAGAAGTTGACGCATTTAATAAGGATTCTAAAATGGTACAACACTTGCTACAATATTGCTTAGAATACGGAAAAAAAAATTTTTCTTCAAAAAACCCAGTTTCGAAAAATTTCTTTTCATCTACTAAAAATGAATCTAGTGTACCCAAAGCTTGCCTTAAGAGCGTCTACTTTAAGATTTTAGCTTGAGTGAGACGGAGAGTCATTCCATGAAGTGTGAGTGAGCAAGATAGTGACGCTAGCTCATCAAATCATTGAGTTTTTACAAATGTGCATCGTCAGGTAGTTCGGTACATGCAATCCAGGAATGCATAGGAGTGCCCAAAAGTATAGCTCACCGACTATTACAAAAACATGAGCTCCACCCATACCATGTACAGAGAGTACAAACCCTGCTACCTCGGGATTATCAACCTCGGGTTGCATTTTGGCAAACGATGCTACAAAGACAACGAGAAGATCCGCGATTCTTCGAGAAAATTTTGTGGTCGGATGAATCGACATTTAAAAAAGAAGTAGAGAATCCGAATTTATTGAGATAAAATAGATCTCAATATCGGAAAAGTCATAGGACCATTTGAGTTGCCAGAGGTCTTTAATGCTGAAGTTTATTTAGATTTTTTGCAAAACCATTTACCTAATTTACTGGAAGACATGCCACTAAGTATTTACAGAGAGATGTGGTATCAGCAAGACGGCTGCCCAGCGCACTATGCCCTTTCAGTTAGAGAATATCTCAATAAAGAATATCCGGACAGATGGATAGGGCGGTCTGGTATGATCTCGTGGCCAGCCCGATCACCTGATCTAAATCCCTTAGATTTCTTTTACTGGGGAGCAGTACAAGAGAAAGTTTATAAGAAGTCAATTGAAAATTTAGCTGAGCTTCGGCAAAGAATTACGGAAGCAATTGAATTTATCAACAACGGAACAATTGCCCGTCAGATAACCCGATCTTTTTTAAGTAGATGTCGAGCTTGTATTGAGCTGAAGGAAGGGAGTTTGAACATCTTTTGTAAATAATAAATCTTAGCATCCAAATAATTGGTAATTAGCATCTCTGACTCGAAAGCGTGACTATCTGCCTCACTCACACTTCGTGGAATGACTCTCCGTGTCAATCAAGCTAGAATCTTAAAGTTACGCTCTTAAGGCAAGCTTTGGGTACACTAGAATCAATTTTAGTAGGTGAAAATAAATTTTTCGAAACTGGGTTTTTTGAAGAAAAAAAAAATTTTTTCCGTGTTGTACCATTTTAGAATCCTTATTGAATGCGTCAACTTCTAAAGTTACTTGCCAGACTGGCGTAGTACATTTTTTTTCAGTACAGTCAGTTAAAGTTCAACGAATTATTACTTTTATATTGTTGGTTCGGCAAAATGTGACATTTTCTTCCAAGCTGGAGCAGTTGGCTTAGAACTTAAAGCAACAGATTACATAAGCACTATTCGGGATTACATAAGAAAAATAAAATTGAAAAAAAGTAAAGATTTGTGGCAACAGGAGCTAATAAACCATCACAAGGTGTACATTTTCTCGAAAACAAAAGAAATGCCTATAATTTGAAAAATACATACTTAGATTTTTTCTTATATTTTTCTGGTAACTGTTACGATTTGGTCTATCACCCGGTTCCGGCTTGACGTCGACTTACGGGACACCCTGTATATTAAATTACGTGCAAGGTGGAATTAGTTTTTATGAATTTAACAGTAAAGTGGAACGCTACTTATTTTTTTTTTTTGCGTGTATGTTCCGTTGTCTTTTTGTCTTATTAATTAATAATTATTCTTTTCCGGCCCAGGTTCCCCCTTATTATTTTACTTTTTATTCCTCTGCCTTTATTTATGTTCAATTTTTAATTTATTTACTGCCGGCCTTTTGAACTGATTTTTTATTTCCTTCTTCTGCTGACCTCTGTTTTTTTTCGACTTTTTTTGTTTCACTATCCGAACTTGACTAGTTTTGTGCTCGACCTCTCACTCGCTTGTTGATCAACCCATCTTCGACTCATTGACCGCTTGACTTCAGCTCTCTCCCGTGTAACAAATCTGAATTCTAGCGGGAGTCTATCGGAACTCATTTCCCCTCCCAATACTGAAACATGCAGAATTCAAGCAGAACATTTTTGATACTCATAAGTTCCTAATGAGACACATATTTCTGTAGTCATTAGAAATCGCTGGCATAACTAATTTTAGTAATGTTCAATATCGTTTATTGTAATTGCTAGATATTGACATTAGCCAGTGAATCGTTACTGCAAATACAGATTCTTCACTTTATTTGAGTACGGACACAGTACTGAATATCAGTAAAAATCCAGTACTAGGCTACATAGCAAAAAATAAATTTTGCACGTTTTTTACAATGCCTGTATTTCATACGTCTTTTTTTTTTTGTAATATCATCCTTCTCACAAAATATTATATTTATGAAATTTCTATTGAATTTGAGATTAACAAGCTTTTCTCAATATCACTTGGATTTGAACCTAGGTCCCCACAATAACAATCCCGACATCCTCCCGGCTACATTTATGATTAGTACTGTAAGGAATATTGTCTCATATATTATGAGTGTAGAATTCTTAATTTCAGTACTTAACAAGTATTGATCAAAATGTATCTGTCAAAATTTTTAGTGGTGAAGTTTACGCTCTGTGATGTATTTTAATTAAATACTTATTCAAAAATTAAAAATAAACAATAATAATAAAAATATTTAAATCTGAATATGGTGAAGATTACAAAAAAAGAGTAAGAATATTTCTTCAAACAAAATTTCAAATATCGAAAGGGTGCACAGGATTGCTGCCTCAAGGATGTCGCCGCGACAATCTGGGAAAGCGGCATGATCAACCCTCGAGAAAAACCCACCCGAGTAAATAATTAGCACTGATCTGAACTCGGCTGGCTTGTTTGAGGATGAAGACCAAGATTAAATTTCTGGTTTTGTCATTCTAGTTATGGGCGAACTAGCGAGTAGAGTGTAATGCTGCACATGTTGTTCGACTAAAATAGATGCTGAGCTTTCATAACAAATATCTGCTGAAAATAACCGATTGTCGAGGTTATGTCATTTCTATCAAAACAGAATCTACCCTTTCGTAGACATCGAGAAGAAAAGGAATATTAAGATGTGTAAGATCATTTTTGAATCTGAAATTAAGAATGTCACAAAAGCAATTGACGAACCTGGCTTTAATCGATGTTAAAAAAAAAATTCCTTAAAGTTAATGTAAAAGAATGCAGTATTGGTCAGGTGTATTCAGACAGAGTTTCTCATTTGCTTATTATATGGAAAACATCATTGTAAATCAGCAAAATATTAGTTTTACAATTCTTTTTTCAATTGTCTACCAAGCCCAATTAGTTTTAGTGTCTGAATAGGAGAGGGGAAGAAGAATTCCTTCACTTGCCCTTTACCGCGCGCGGTACGACAGACGTGAACCAGTTACCTGTCTTTTCTTAGTTTCCCTTAAAGTGGCATTTTGGCAGGCCAAATATTATGGAACTGTCGACAACGGCTTACCCTTGTAGGGAGCCCTGCCAAGGACCGAAATGGTATACATGGAGGACGTACAACACGTGACATTAAAAAAAATTGATTCACTTTATTGCTCCTGCATACAGGGGCGGATTTACCAATAGGCAGAGCAGGGTGACGAATTCTCAATTGATGAAGTAAAAGCAAACAAAATCGAAGTCGATCTACCCGGCAGGGACGTATTCAGAGTTATCGTTTCAACGTCATAATCGATAAGTTGATTACGGAACTACAAAAACGTGGTTCTGCTTACGAGAACTTGAGTAAAAGTTTGACCTTTTCATGAAGATACATAGCTGCAATCTCTAGATATCCGCGAAGACGCAGGGAGCTTGAAAGCCTCGTAATAACAGATTTAGACGGGAGTTTGGAAAACGAGTGTCGGTCCTGAAATTATACAAGTACATCCTAGAAAAAGGCTTTTTGTGCATTTATCCAAATGGGGTAATAGCGCTGAGGATATTGTTGTATACACCAGGGGCAAACTGCTCGGCAGAACGGTCGTTTTCAGCGCTAAAACAAGTAAGGAACTATTTAAGATGCACGACAGGAGAGATCAGGCTCAATACACTCTCTGTGCTGTATATAGGATCAGAAATAATGCAGTCTGTGGACTATAATGAAGTAATCCGTTCGATTGCAGAGAGGAAAGTTCGTCGCATGACAATCTAAGCGTATGCTTACAACCAACGAGCTTCCTTTGCATATAACTTCGTACATATTTGTGATATTTATAAGTCTTCTTGTTCATTTCCTAAGGTCGATGTACGTTAAATAAATGACATTTTTGTTTTATTTAATTTTTTAAAAACAGGAAGCCTGTATTAACCGCCTAGGATCCCTGGGTCGACTGCTGTCGGCTTCGGTTTTAGCCAGATCGACCGGTTTTTTTCATTTCCACGAATCCAAAAGATGATTACTTTTTTGTCTATAGACAGAAAACAGCTGAAGTTTCGTGCGGCAGCTCCAGATTAGTTTCGATTTAAAGTTTTGAGAGGACCAAGCAAGGAGTGCAGCTCGGGAGTGTGAACAAATATAAGTAGATATTGGAGTTCTTGCAGCCCCTGTTTAGACTTTCCTGAGCTCAAACCTATATAGCGTAGACTCCTGCCTTAAAAATGGAAAGTGAGGCATCAAGTGAAATACGAGTTCAACTTTTGGACCGACCCCTGCGCCTGTTTTATTATCTTTCATGGATCTGTCAAATATCTTGCTTCTCTGGTTAATGGTTTAATCTTTTTCAAAAGAAAACCTTTTGCCGGAAAAAATATAATCATCTGACCATTTCCTTCGAAGCATACTAGCCGCTACTTCCCTCTGGATAATGTGGTATAGTTGCTGTAATCCACTTCAAATGCTCATTAAGCATACGATATGAAGGCGCCAGTGGCCAGTGGAAAATAGTACACCGCAAAAAATAATGTACGGTTCCCTATATTCAGTGCAAGGAATTTCCGTAAAATAAGTCTAGTTTTCCCTTAAAAATTGGCAATATTCCTTTCGGCTACCTAAAGTTAATTAAATAGAACATAAAAAACATATTCTGGGTAAATTTCTTTTCAAATCATGTATAGGACCCTTTTTAAAAGGAATTTTTAGATGCAAAGTATGTACCTTTACCTAGGCTGTATTATTTCCCATATATTTTATTATTTTGTGACCATAAGTTCTGAAATCGTAAAACTAAATCGAATAGAAATATACTCTCGTTTGGTAAATTTTGAAAAATAATATCAATTCCATAATGTTATGGAAAAACGAAACCCTTCACTTTAGTAAAAATACCCCAAATACAAGGCATACATTATCTTGTTATAATCCGATGCAATACGCATGTGTTCACTGTGTACAGTGTTATTCTGACCTTTGTGTGGTTAAGACGTGCGCGAATTAATAGTTTTAAAAAGTGCCTTCAAATTTTTAAGAATGCAATAATTTGTTATGGATGTATTATGAGAGTGAATTTACGTGGACGTGAAGTCCCAACTGTCAGCATAAGCTGACAGATCACTCGGTGGACAGCGTTGACTGCAGGGCGGCACGCTAGCACCTCGGCTATTGCGGGAGAGTTATAGGGGGGGGGGGGGTTAACTAATAACCTGGCGCTGCCACCTGCCATAACCAAAAAATAATCGTCCCTGACTCAAGCAAACCGAGCACACAACCAGCCTTGAAGGGGCTCATACACCACTCACTTTACCTTGTAATGAAGGCGCAGATCTGATTCCATTTTGGCCGCCATGCCCCATCCAACCAATGATACTGAGGGCCGTAAGTATATCAGTATCTCTTTGCTGACCTGGAAAGAGAGGAGTAGCGGACCTGGTTGACCCTCACACTAAGATGGCTCCGGGAGAGTGAGAGGAGAAATGAAAAATACTCACGGCATAGTTACGTTATAATCGTTATAATAATTTCTATTAGATAATTCCAACAAAGTACTAAATTGCTTTGCTACATTCAGTCTAATAAGGATATAAAGTAAATTCAACAAATACTAAATTATTTCGCTACATTCGGTCGAATAATGCTATAAATTATAATATTGTATACATCGAGAATGGAATCCAACGAAAACCAAATTAATTTGCTAACATTTTATACAGGGTGTCCCACGTAACGTGTTCTCTGGGCTTTTTTTTCGAAAATGTGCGGAAACGAAAATGTTATGTTGAAAATTCCAGGTTAACCCTTTGTTATCGAGATATAAGGTCTCAAATTGTACTCTATGTACCTACCGCGTTTCTTTGCCGTTTTTCTCGAAAATGCACACAGATATCATCGAAGTGCTAGTAACAAAAGCTACCCATCATAAGCCGGGCTATCTTTTGGTATGGTAAACATTACAAAAAAAGCACACGAAAAAGGGATATCTTCGGTTTGGTCCTTATCGTCCTTAGAGAGATTACATTTTGTCATCAATGAATAACTGCAAACCAAATTGGAAAGAAAGTGGAATATGGTCTTCGTAAAGAGAAGGTCATACAATTACAGGTATGTAATATGCGAATGCGACCAAAAGGCATTCGAATTCCTAAATGTAGCTTCATCGGTAAATACTATATTATTGAAGAAATTGGTATCTTCTCGTAGTTTCTGTTGAGCGCAGTTGCGAAATTGTGCTCTACTACTGAAATCTCTTTCCCGTTATTTCTGAGAAAGGTATAAGTGATAGGGGTGCATTCTTAATCCTCTCAGCGTCCTTTGTATGGTAGTTTTTGAGCATCCAGAATCTCGCGATATTTCGGTAATGCTGACGTGAGGATTTCTAGCAATATGTTGCCGAATAATGCTGGTCCTGGATCTTGCTCTCGTTCTATTATTCGCAGTAAGTGTTGCCTAGTTGCGCACCATTTTTCGGGAAAGCGTTCAGCATAACTCCTTGCAGTTTCTGCGGCATTACGGTTATATTCCCCGTATGTAATCAGCAGCTCTACCAATTCACTATTTGTAAGGCGCGACATAACAAGAATATTTATATCAAAGATCAAACTTAGAATAAAATTTGAATACTGCATATTACCAATTTATCCTATTTCAAGCGTGCACTAGGCCAAAGTTGGATATACTTAAGTATGAGCACATTAGGTACAAGCCTACTTAACTATTGTTTGAATTTTCTACTTGTATCTGTATCTTCTGCCTCCGAAGTTTACATTAACAATAAAAATAAGATAATAATAATTTACCTAGAAATTGAATGGGGACGAAATTCCGGCCCTTTTATCTCAGAAATTATGACAACATATTACATACCTGTAAATGTAAATGATTCACCTTCTTTTTGTGAAGAATTCTCAGTAGGTATACCACTTTTTTTCTAATTTGATTTGCAGTTATTCAATGTAGCCAAAATGTATCCTCAGAAAGGACGATAAGGACCAAACCGAAGATATCCTTTTTCCTTGTGGTTTTTTTTTTTTAAATGTTTACCATACCAAAAGATAGCCCCGCTTATGATGGATAACTTTTGTTACTAGCACTTCGATGATATCTGTGTGCATTTCCGAGAAAAACGGCAAAGGAACGCGGTACATAGAGTACAATTTGAGACCTTATATCTCGATAATAAAAGGGTTAAACTGGAATTTTCAATATAACACTTTCGTTTTAGTTTTATTCGCTGAATTCAAAAATGTAATCTAAATATATCCTTACTGAGGACGAAAAGGACATTTTTAAATATATCCTTTTCCAAATCTTTTTTCAAGTACTTTGGCTACGCCAAAGGATACCTTGACTAATGGTATGTAGCTTTTATTATTAGGACTTTTTCGATATCTCTGCACATTTTCGAGAAAAATGCCCAGGGAACACGTTACGTGGGACACCCTGTATACATACTATAACGAGAAGGGAATTCAACAAAATACTATATTACTTAGATCCCTTCATCCCTTCTGACCAATATGGGCGGATCATCAATCAATATAAATATATATACAGGGTGATTCAGATCAAGATACCTTCCGGTATACCACGCGATTCCTTGAGGTAAGCTGATCAAAAAATTGATCCACATACCCCCCCCCCCCCCCCCCGAAACCTTGCCATAGGAGCTGTGGCCAGTTGAAGATTTCGCCAATATTCGTGAGAATAAATGAGTATAACTTTTGAACCACCCTATAGATTGTACGTGGAACAATTTTGTGATCAGCTTACCTCAAAGAATCGCGTGGTATACCGGAAGGTATCTTGTTCTGAATCACCCTGTATATATGTTTCAAAATGGTTAATTAAACATAAATTGTCACTGTACGCACGTTTGCTATCCAGGTGATTATGCAGTACATATATTATCTACAATAAAGTTTTCGTTTCCTATTCATATTCCTGGTTACCTAAATAAGGGTATGACAAATCTCCTGTTTCCTGATTAAATAAGTGTCTTTTGTTTTGTACTCATTTTAGACATGGCCGATAAGAACCATTACCACGTAATAAAAATCAATGCAATATGTACAATCTAAAATCAATATGATGTATTCAAACAAAAATTTGGCAGCAATTTGGTTGATGTTGTTGGTAGTCCATCGCAGAGGCGCCTCCGTGATTGTCCATTCATACCACTATTGAAACGATTATGGTTAAAATGTTTAATTGCCATATTGTATTATTGTTCCAAAAGGGAACCTCATACTCGTGTTACCTGCTGGTCAAACTAATATCTAAATTATGCAGTCTTTATAGCTTAATTTTAGTTGAAGAAGTTCGCACGGACAATTTATATGTCACTGAAGGGTGATGTTCGATGAAAAACTAGAGGCGTAATGACTCCTCATAGAAATTTAGAAATTTAAGTCACAAACATTCCCACAAGACAGAAACTCACAGCTAGAATTTTCTTCCAGTTAGGCCAAACCTAAAGTTACCACAGCGTACTATATAGCTTGCTACGTTATCAGGACTCTTTTCGTTACAGAACTGTGCAGCAATTTACAACAATTGCCTTGGTACCTCGTTCAGCAGTCTCCGATCAGGAGGCTCATGCTCAATATTAGTCTGCCACGAACAGAATGCGGAGCTCCGCCTTATAGCGTCCAGGGAGAACGTGCCCTCTTTGGATAGATTACAAGTATCGTACTTTTTATTATTTTAGCTGGTTTTCAGCAGCAGTCAGGTTATCTTGATTCATTAACAGGGGTATTTACAGCCAAATTTTTCCTCCTCTCGGGGTTCACGCTCGTCTTTCCACCAACGTGCGAAGACTCAGCCACTAACGTGGTAAATTTTTAGGTTATGCGTGTGTCGATTTAGCAATCTCACAACAGCACGCCACGCGCCAATTTTCTCGTTCTTGGATTTAGCGGTCGGCAACTTTTTACAATGCATTAAACAATAGCTTGTCTGAGCACACAACTTTTATATCTCTTCAAAAACTTCTTTTTGCAGTACCAAAATTTCTGTTCTCCATTCACTATGTAACGAGACTAGTTTGACAGAAAGTGTCAAACTCTCCTTTTTCGTTTTTATTCACCTTTGTTTTGTTTTCTTCTTTTACCGGTAGATGTCAGCCGAGTAACTAGCAATTTTTATGGTGCAATCACATGCGACCATAACAAATTGTGAAAACTTTAAGTTATATACGGTACCACTAAATAATTGTGAAGAATAAGAACAATTTGTGCAACAATTCATCACTCTGTGCTAAATTCTATGTCTATATTTTGTTTTTTTGTTTGAAATAAACTTGTTTGTTTTGCTTTGTACACTCATTTTTTTCTTTAACCTATTCCTTAATAAAAAAATGAATTATTTATTAAAACTTAATTTGAGGGAAAAGTACTACTCATGGAGGTGTTTGTGTCAATAAATTAAAGAGATATTTTTATACACCAATTGTGCAAAATATCATTAATTATGTCTACAATTCACTATACTTTATGTTTATTTCCATCTATAATAATGTATTATTTACATATGTTTAATAGTTCATCGAACATAGTGCATTGAATTTTCCCATGCTCCTTTGGAAAGAGTTCCTGCATTCGGCAGAAAATTACTCAATACGCATCTACTTATGCCCATTTATCATAGGTACTTCAAACACTTGTTTACCCTTAATTCATTCAAAAATTTCTCTAAATTTTACGGATATTTCCACAAAATTTTTCGAAAAATTTACATTAATTTAATAGTGCATTTAGTTAATTTATTGAATATCACCCAACATATATGTAAACAATTTCTCTTCTCCAGATAGAAAATTCATTAAAGCCAATTGAATTCCAACTCCCTATAGATAGGTGAAGCTTACCTATCTCCAAAACCGAAAGTGTACTTCTCCTTCAAGTTAGCGAAATATGCCTGAACTTTGTGGCACAAATTGTTGCTACCGAATTTAGGGAAATATGTTTTATAGTGTACTTTTATTTATGCAAAATCTGAAGCAAATATAAATTTAGGAAATTCAGAATGCGATCGAGGCATCATGTAGATTACCTATGTCCCACAAGAGATTACAGAAACTGACAAGGTATGGTAATTTTATTTCCGCCAGCATCAGTTTATATGATCCAATTTCGTTAATTGAAATTACAAATTATATATGGCTCTAATAGATATTATGTTGCGATTATGGCGCCTATATAGGTAAAAGAAATTCCAGTAATAAATCTCCTCATTATGAGTTGAAATAAGAAGATCTTTTTTTTTATTTATTTTCACACAAACCTCTTTTTCCATTTCTTTAAGGTCAAGCTCCAACAATTTTCATATATAATCCAGCTTTACCCATACATCGAGACACTAATGTAATCTATACCCTGATAGCACGACTTCAGGGGTTACTACTACAATCATAATTCTTTTATTCTATCGGTGAAACTGCATGTACTTCAGCCCGTAAAAATGTACTGAAACACTACGGAAAGCTACACGCATAAAATGAAACAAAACGCAACTCCCGATATGTTCCGTCTTCCACATTATTGCATCATCTTTTCAGGGCTGATTCAGTACTCACAGAAGCGGTTTAGTTCAGTATTCATAGAAAGATAAAAGTATATTGATAGATTTGTCCCATTATAATTGGTTTACATCTCTTCAGGGCTTTTAAAGTAGTCTTGAAGTACATTACATTAACAAATTCAGAATTCGTTTCCAGTTAAATCCATTGGAAGTGCGTCTGAGTGAAGCGCATTTCACATATCAGTAATAAATTGGTAAGAATTGAGAAACATATTTTTAATTATAATAAAAAAAAGTTTTATAATTTCAGACAATCTATCGTTTTAGAGGTTCACCAGAGTCAATTGACAAGCCATTGACGCAATGAAAAGACGATAACTGGAGATGTACTGCTGTGAAAAGGGCTCTTAACTTACTAAATTTAATTAGTAAAGTATTATATGTATTAAATATATTTAAAGAAAATAGATTTCTTTATTTTGAAAATGGTGTGATTCTCTTCATTAGTTCAAAACTACTGAAATATGCTTGAATATTGTGGTTCTCTTCCCTACTTCAAAACTACTGAAATATGCCCGAATATTGTAGTTCTCTTCACTGGTACAAAACTACTGAAAAATACCTGAATATTGCGCTTCTCTTCATTGGCTTAGAAGTACCGAATACATCCCCCAGAGACTACAGCAAAAAAGTAATGAAAAACTGATGCTTCCCTCCTGAAAGTGCGGGGTTTTCAGTTTTGGTGACGCTACCTGTCCTGCTCTTACATACGCAAATAAATCATTTAAAAACGCGACAGTGGTTATTTGTGTTAGTGTTTACCCCTGAATTTTTTCCCGACTGCCTATCCTTTTTCACTGGAGCTGGAAGGCTTCGGTTCAGGCCACCTGAAGTACATTTTCAGTACTTCTGTGCTATCAGGGTATTATATAGATAATGGGTTAAAAATGCTGCTATTATCATCATCTATCTCTACTAGAAATTGACAATTGTTTTTTGGACAGGTCCGTTAATCTAAAATCTAACTGCTTATAGCATCCAGACGTTGGCCACATTTTTTCCTACTACCAAATGACCTGACATGTATCTAAAGAGATACATTTCTTCTTTTGGAACCAGCTACACCTTCATTCTCTTACCAGTAAAAGTGAAAAAAGTGGTTGTAGATATTTCCGTTCAATCTACTGTTGGTCTCCTCTGCAAGAAAATCTATCCCGTTGAAAATAAAAACCAAAAAAAAATTCTGATTCTGGACTTTTTGAAATAAATGTTTAGCAGCTGGCAAAAAGCACTCACACCACTCAAACTTTTCTCTAGAACATTTATAAGCAAACTTGATAGGAAAAATCTTAAAATAGATACTTTGATGAATATTATGTGCCCACTATAACCAGCTTACATAGAATAAAGTAGCCATCATATTTGGTACTAATTGCTTTCCAGCTTAATGCCTCTTGATGATAAGTTTTCAACCAGGTAAAGGTTTAAAATGAAAATTTCAAAGAAGCAGACAAAAGTTAATACCACTCCAAAGAAAAAGAAAAGATGGAAAAGAAAATCACTTTTTTTTTTAGGATTCTCCTCCTGAAATGGAACATTTTCATAGCTTCAAAATGGTCCACACTGCTAAGGATAAATTTCAACCAAAACATCAATGACATTGCATTCCCGCCCGACCGGTTTATTTTTAATTAAACTGCCTTAATCATCAAGAGTACTTATCTTCATCGTTAGTTATATGAATCCTTTTAGTTACATGTGCGTATGTGTGTGAGTATGTGTAATATAATCTATACTCATGACTAATGCCTCCGACAGCTAAGACTTGCCCCAATTCGATTTGATTGATTGCAAGTTGGCATAAAGTTCCCTACAGGAGGGACATAATGGCTTCTTGCCCCGCTGAAACTCGGGAACAAACTTTGTCATCTCGAGTTTTTGATTAACTCGTCAACCTCATCATCGTTCTGTTTACTTTTTTTTTGCGGCATCATCCTATGGTGAGTTGTTGTTGTTATTGTTGTTGTTATTGCTCCACGATACACATTCGGTCATTTCTTCGATATTAGAAACTTTTACGACACATCATCATTTAATCGAACTTATAAAAGCATCTCCGATTCCATTTCTCTTATCTGAAGTTATATCATCCATCTATCCTTGTGGCCGTAGCCAGCCGATAGTCTTCATTCAAGGAAAAAGGATGACGACCTTAATTGAGTCCATATCTGTCGATATTTCTCCTTTATCAAAGGCAAGCTGCGGGTATTATCATAATTCCGTCTCATTAGCTTAATTGAATTCTCTTTATTGACATTTTGAGGTTTTAGATTAAGATTACAGGGAAGCGTGTTTATATAGTGTTTCTACCTATAAAGTAGATGCTCCTGCTTAAATTACGGTGATAAATTCTGGAGAGACTCCTTTGTCAAATAATTACACCATCGAAGTAGGAAAAAATTTTTATGATTATCACTTTTACAAGGAGTGACTTAAATTTTCGCCTTTTATTAATTATCTTTAAAATTTTTAAGTTTATTAATGTTGATGCTAATTTTAATATTAGTAAGTACTTTACACGGATGGTTCCAAATAGGAGGAAAACAATGTAGCAGACCTGTCTTGTGGAAAACCCCGTGTACAAGTGGATGTACACCTCAAAAAACAAGTCACGATATTCCAGACTGAAATCAAGGCCAACCTACTAGGAGCGAGAAGGTATCTTCTTAACTCAAGTACTAAGAACAAGAAGAACAGAAGAACAACCAAGCAACTATCAAGGCTTTGTCAAATCCATTTGCTACATCCAAACTGTGGAGTGTAAATCTACACTGAATTCCCTGTCTTGGTTTACGCACTAGGTACCAAGTCACTGTAATAAAACGGAAAAGATGGACGAGCTTGCTCATCGTCATATGTATAATGATGGCTTAGACTGACTGCCAGCACAATCGTTCTTGGTTAAATGGCCCTGGTGCAGCCAGAGTGTATTATCTTTTTTCAACAAAAGCAACAACTACACCAACACACTCATCCCAGTAAATTAAACGGGACAGTTCAACCAGCCACTGCTACTCAAGTACAGCAAAATCGAATCAGTCTAGTTTCAGTCTCGCCGGAATCGATATCATTGTGGATATCCGAAAATAAAGTTATAATTGAGTAATAGTCAAGAGTTTTTTCAATTAAAATCCGATCCACATTCCACATCCTTTACAAACGCGCAAACATTTTTTGGTGCATCGGCCGGGAATTATCGCGTGACAACGATAGTACTTGCTTTAGGAAACGTGTACGCGAATACCCGCTTAATTTTCCGCGCAAAACGGAACTGAGCTCTACGTACTCTTATACGTAGCATAGCGCAAAGTACTCGCTTCGCTACAATTTGTGGGTTTGTGAAGTGCAAGATTGTGGAAAAGGCGCTCGCCTTACTGTGTTAAGAGGTGCTTGCTTCAGACACCGTAAATTATTGCTAATAATTAATCAGTGCTTGCTGCATAGAATAAGACCTATTGTGATCCAAGGTTAAACTAAATTGCACGTGTTCATATCAATACAATTAACACTGCAGCATTTTTTGTGAATTGTGATAAGCATCAGTGCCCAACGATTAACCTAATCATTGCTTGATGATTAGGCACAACAACAAAAATCTGAAAAAAAAGGGAATTTTTTGCAAAACGCGACTTGCGTTCAACACTTAGTGAAATTCGTATTGATTTCATCCATAGATGAAACCTTGTGCCTCATCATACGGGATACTTACAAATTGAGTTCTAAAACCCAAATTAATCAATAAATGCATGATAACTGTGTTCAGTGCGGTAACTCAAAAGGGTAATGTAATCGTTATACTACATACATATATGTACATCTAAGTATAACAATACTCTTTGAAACTCTTCACAGTGCGAAATAAACGGTATAGTGACAAATACGAATAAACAGTGGACTATCGATTGGTGTTTCTTGTTTCATGTGAAGCGGTGTTACGTATAGATCGACAGAATTGATTTGGATATTTTTCACACAGCGTTACAATAAATCTCGGTGAGTTTGTTCCATTTATTTTATTTAAAATGTCTAACGAGAAGGAAAGGGGAGATGACTCTTCTCTGGAAGAAGCACCAGATACAGAGCAGCTAGTTAACGACCTATTACGTAAAATCCAAGTAGTCAGAAAGCATATATCAAATTTTATAAAGAATTTCAATAAAACGGGAAAGCAAAATCATACATTAGGCTTCGCTCAAGGACGCAAAGATCTATTAAATAGCTATTGGTCAAAATATACCGAATTACATAATCAAATTCTTGAAATTGCTGATGACTCTATACTCCAGCAAGATTACTTCGCGAATGATGTTTATTCGGATGTGGAAACTTCATATTGTGAGAAATTGGGATTTTTGAATGATTATATTACATCCAAATCAACTTCCTCAACCCCGCTACTCCAGTCTAGTAATGCTGATAACCTTAATAATTTTACAATTCCTCCGTCCACAACATCGGTCGTTATAAATCAATCAAATCTTCCCACTATCAATCTTCCGCGCTTTACGGGTAACTATGTTGAATGGCCATCCTTCAAAGATATGTTCACTTCGCTCATCGGCACAAATAATAATCTAACGGATGTTCAACGATTACAGTATCTAAAGTCAAACTTAGGCGGGGACGCGGAAAAGCTTTTAAAAAACATATCTATAACGGAAGCGAATTATGATTGCGCATGGAAGATTCTTGAAGAGCGATTCGAAAATAAAAGAATCCTTGTTAATGTTCTACTCAAATCTCTAATGTCTCTACCTTCCGCCTGCTCAGATTCCAGTTCAGATCTTAAAAGCCTTTTAGATGGGACTATAGACACTTTAAAAGCTCTTGAAAATCTAGGCAGACCCGTTAAAGAATGGGATGACTGGGTCATCTACCTGACAGT
Organism: Dioctria rufipes; assembly: GCA_963924295.1. Taxonomy (NCBI): domain Eukaryota; kingdom Metazoa; phylum Arthropoda; class Insecta; order Diptera; family Asilidae; genus Dioctria; species Dioctria rufipes. The sequence continues at coordinate 158,040,061 of OZ002743.1, read as the reverse complement.
GCAGAAGCTAGACAGCAAAACACGTCTTCAGTGGGAGAACTCCATATCGGAAAAGGAATTCAACCAAATATCATTTAACTTACTCAAAACATTTCTAGCAAGCCGAATCAGAGCGCTTGAATCGGTTGCCGTGTTATCAGATCATTTAACCAGCACAAAAGTTCGTCCAGTAAAGTTGAATTCTGGAATTTTCAAACCAGAACGCAAGGCTCATGTCACCACTTCTAAGCGCAAATGTCCCCTTTGCTCAACACCACACCTCTTACTCTTCTGTCCTAAATTTCGAAAAGAAACGGTGGATGAAAGGCGTAATTTAGTTTCTAAACACAAAATTTGCTTCAACTGCCTTTCAACCGAGCATCTAAGCACCGCTTGCTCTAACTCCAAACGATGTCAAATATGTCATAGTAAGCATCATACTATGCTTCACAAAGATTTGTCTGTAAGATCCGAGTCGTCAAGCTCAGCGGCTGCTTCCTCCAAACCCGCTATAATCAGCGGTCCACCTTTCGGAATTTTCGACGGTATCATCACACACGGCGAGTCGTTCTTCTGACAAAACCTCGGTGCTACTAGCAACTGCCATCATTACCCTACGCAGCTACAATGGAAAAACTCTTCGAGCTAGAGCATTGTTGGATCAAGGATCAGAAGTTACACTAATGTCAGCTTCGCTGTTATACAAGTTTAATCTCATCGGACAAAAAATAAAGATCCCCATAGCTGGTGTCGGATCCACTTCAGCAGGCGTTGCTCGACGCATAGTTTCGCTTGAGCTTCTGTCAGATGTAGAGCCTAACTTTGTTCTTCCTTTTAAAGCTCTTGTCCTCCCCAAACTAACAAGTGACATTCCCCTGCAGACAGTAAAATCATCAGATTGGTTGCACATTAAAAACCTGCGGCTTGCAGATCCAGATTTCCAAAATCCAGGGAGCATAGATATCATCCTAGGAGCTGATGTCTACGCCCTGCTACTTAGAAATGAAGTCCGTCACGGTGCTCTTGGCACTCCTACTGCCCAACGAACGGCCATTGGATGGATTCTATCTGGTCCCATTTATGGAGAAAATAATGCAACCTCCAAGCCTGCTCAGAAAATTCCTGCCTGCCTGCACACGCTCTCAAGTCAAGACCTTAATGATCAACTAGCCAAGTTTTGGGAAATTGAAGAGGTGCCATGCTCTAAACTAATAACCCCGGAAGAGGAGGAATGCATGCGGTACTTCAATGATACTACAACTAGAGACCCCTCCGGAAGATACATTGTACGGTTGCCATTATTGTCTTCGGAATATTGTCTTGGAGATTCACGAAGGGGTGCTCTAAAATCCCTACAACGAATAGAGAGCCGTTTTCTTCAAAATCCCGCTCTGTGTAAAAGTTACACCGAATTTATGACTGAGTACCGAGAGCTCAAACATATGACAGAAGTTCTTCCTCAGAAAACCAAAACAGCTAGCCTCATTTGCTATCTTCCACATCACGCGGTTGTACGAGATGAAAGCATAACTACCAAGCTCCGCGTAGTTTTCAACGCCTCCTTTAAGACATCAAATGGTCGGGCTTTAAATGATATCCTGCACGTAGGTCCTAAATTGCAGTCAGATGTGCTTTTTATCATGCTCAGGTGGAGAAAGCACATGATCGCATTTTCGGGAGACATCGAGAAAATGTATCGCCAAATTTTAGTGCATGAAGACGACCAAGATATGCAGCGCATAGTCTGGCGAGAAAACGCAGATCAAACTCCAAAGGATTTTCGATTAACTACTGTGACATATGGTATGAGTTGTGCTCCATATCTAGCCATCAACACCCTTCATCGACTAGCAGAAGACGAAAGGGAACAGTTTCCTCTTGGCGCTGCTATCATTGAAAATGACACCTATGTCGATGACGTCCTCTCAGGTGCTGAAGATGTTCCTAAGGCTTTGGAACTCCAACGTCAACTAATTGGGCTTCTAAAGACAGCTGGGTTCAACTTGCGGAAATGGGCTGCCAACAAATCTGAAATCTTAGAGAGTCTAGAAGACAACATGAGGCTACATGATCCGTTGGAACTATCTCTAGATAAAGGAGTTAAGACTCTGGGATTAAAATGGCATCCATCAAGCGATGAATTCGCCTTTCAGCTGAATCTGAACCCTGACGAGCAGATCATGTCCAAGCGCGGCGTTCTATCTACAATCGCTCGATTATATGATCCCATTGGCTGGCTGTCTCCTGTAACGGTCGCAGCCAAAATCTTCTTACAAAAACTGTGGGTAGCCGGCCTAGAATGGGATACTTCCTTGCCAGATAACTTAGCAGCTGACTGGCAAAAGTTCTGCTTGGAATTACGTTACATCGAAAGCATTAGGATTAGCCGGTGGATAGGACTGCATTCAAATACACTTTTCCTTGAACTTCACGGTTTCTCCGATTCTTCGGAATCTGCATATGCTGCAGCAGTTTATGTTCGAGTAGGACATAATTTTGGAAACATACAAGTGTCCTTACTTACAGCAAAATCACGTGTAGCTCCTCTGAAACGAGTCACTATTCCTCGACTAGAGCTGTGCGGAGCTGTCTTACTGGCTAGACTTATTGACTATGCTCGCAAGGCGTTGACACTCAACGACATTCCCGTTTATACATGGACTGATTCTACAACTGTCCTCGCGTGGATCAGATCACATCCTCATCGCTGGAAAAGCTTTGTTGCGAATCGCGTATCTGAGATTCAGACACTATTGAAAGGAAACTCATGGCGTTATGTCCCCACTAATCAGAATCCTGCTGATCTCGCAACAAGGGGATTAACAGCGTCCAATTTGCTTGACAATTCTGATCTATGGTGGCAAGGACCTGCTTGGTTATCTGCACCTTCAACAAAGTGGCCTGCAGATTATAGTCTACATAACAAGGAGCCAATTCTGAAAGAAGAAAGGAATGTGAAAGCACATCACACATCAACAACGATGGAGCAATGGGATCTTCTTGAGCGTTACTCTACTTTGAAAAAACTTCTACGTGTCACTGCTTACATCATTCGCTTTCCCTACAACTCCTTAAAGGATCGCGCAAACCGTCTACTTGGACCTTTAACTGTCAATGAAATTGATGGCGCACTAAAATATTGGATAAAATCTCAACAGTATCTATTATATGGAAAAGAAATCATTGCATTGAAGAGCCAAAACTCAGTTCATCCAAAAAGCACAATTCTAAATCTTCAACCGAGACTCGATAATGAGGATTTATTAAGAGTTGGAGGTCGCTTACAGAACTCGGACCTGGCCTTTTCTGAGAAACACCCATTAATTCTATCGAAGACCTCTCCACTTTCAACTCTTATCGTTCGTGACGCCCACTTGGCTACCCTGCATGGCGGTGAAAAGGCAACGTGCAGTTATGTTCTACAGAAATATTGGGTAATCGGTCTTCGCCGTTTAACTCGCAATATCATCAAAAGATGCATTGTCTGCTTCAAACTAAGAGCCACAGCTTGCTCTCAAATAATGGCGGCGCTACCAAAAGAACGAGTTTCACCTTCTCGCCCATTTATGAACACAGGAGTTGATTATGCAGGACCTTTTTCCTTAAAAGTCTCCAAAGGTCGTGGTAACAAAACCTTCAAGGGCTATGCAGCATTGTTTGTATGCTTCTCTACTAAAGCCATACATCTGGAAATTGTCAGCGACGCTACAGCTGATGCTTTTATTGCAGCATACAAACGATTTTCCGCTAGGCGAGGCATTCCTAGCACAATGTTCTCTGACAATGCGACAACTTTCGTCGGTAGTAGCAGGGAGCTACAAAGGAATTCATCGAAGTTCTGGAAGCAGTTTCATGAGAATGTTGCCGAGTCGCTGTCTATCCTTGGGACTCAATGGCGCTTCATTCCTGCCGCTTCTCCGCACTTTGGAGGCTTGTGGGAAGCCAATATAAAATGCGTTAAACATCATCTCCGACGAGTAATTGGCGACACCATCCTCACTTATGAGGAAATGAGTACAGTTTTATGTCAAATCGAGTCATGCCTCAACTCGAGGCCTTTATGTCCTCTAAGCAACGATCCTACAAGCTGTGAAGCTTTGACCCCAGGACACTTCCTTATTGGAACCGCGCTAAACAATGTTCCTGAACCATCAACTCTGAATACACCAATCAACCGTTTATCACGTTGGGAGCTCCTTCAGAACATGACAGAAAATTTCTGGAAAAAATGGAGTCAGGAATATCTTCAGCATTTACAGCAGAGGTCGAAGTGGAACGAATCGACTTCGGAACCCAAACTTGGTGACGTCGTACTGGTAAAGGAGGATCGCTTGCCTCCCTCTCAGTGGATGCTGGGCCGTGTTGTGCAACTTCATCCTGGCTCTGATGGAAGAACTCGAGTAATTACCCTTCAAAGCAAGAGGTCTCTATTCAAGAGACCTATTGTAAAAATCTGCGTGTTGCCAATCAAAGATGAGCATGCTACTATGTCATCCTAAACAAGCACTGGAATTCTAGCATTCCAGATCGTATATCTTTAAAATTAATTCTTGTATCTTTCAGTAGTAAAACGGCTGACAGAAATTTCCGGCTTTCTGGACTTCGCCAAGGTGGGCAGTATGGTGCAGCCAGAGTGTATTATCTTTTTTCAACAAAAGCAACAACTACACCAACACACTCATCCCAGTAAATTAAACGGGACAGTTCAACCAGCCACTGCTACTCAAGTACAGCAAAATCGAATCAGTCTAGTTTCAGTCTCGCCGGAATCGATATCATTGTGTATATCCGAAAATAAAGTTATAATTGAGTAATAGTCAAGAGTTTTTTCAATTAAAATCCGATCCACATTCCACATCCTTTACAAACGCGCAAACAGGCCCCATGGGTAGAAATACAAAAGAACTGTGGATGAAAGTTCCTGCAAGCTCAGCGAAGCAATCTTAAATGCGCTTAATAAGCCTACGCTGAAAATCCTTGTATCAAATCGTACGGGACACTCACTTCTGAAGCTTCACCTACACAGGCTTATTGACAACCTTGTATGTAGAGGATGCGGAGAGGAAACCGAAGCGGTGACTCATTTTCTCTGTCAGTGTCCTGCTAGACTGAGGAATCTGGGCTCGTACGTCCTAGATGAACTGCATGAAGCGAGAAGGGAGGATTGGTTGAGAGCCAATCCCAAACTTCATTAGATCATCTGGCTGCGATTTATGAATAATTCCTTATAAATCTGGAACATTAGCAATAGGTCCAGTAGTGGCCTAAGTACAAGAGAGACCTTAGGGTTTCTCAACCTCTTCTCAGTCTATTCATCCATCAAGTATTTTAGGACTTATAAATACCTGTTGTCCATATGTACTGCATGTAAGTGTACAGTGATTTCTTACTTGCTCGGATGGTGTTATATTACAACAAGATAATGGGAATTGAAATTAGAAAGGAGGCAACATAGTAAGCCTTAACTACATATATTTTCACACTGAGGTATCCCAGTTCTACAACTGTTGCTGCATTTGTCTATCGTTCGACATTACCTTCTCTGAAACATTCACTAGTAATCAGAAGTTTGGCAAATTTCGACGGCTCTTATAAAAATACTTGAACTTATAAGAATCATACAATGAATCCTCGGAAAAATTGATTCAACAGTGATTAATTTGGTTTTTGCTCAAACATTTCCGATTTCCACCTATGTTTAACATGAAAAATTTAACCGAATGGAAAACTGGATGCGCTCTTCAGAGAAATGGAAGTTTCCTATACTGTTATTGTTATAGAAACCCGAATGAATAATACAGGTGTTCCGTTCTACTTATATAAGCCACGAATGGAAAATACTCTTTATGCATACGAAAATCTTTAAAAAAAGAAATTTCAATGCAAAAAGAGGGCATTTGAAATAAGCAGGAACCGTATAATCGTCAGTATGGCTTGGTTACTGCCTGCCGTATACGCCAAAGCAAACAGCCAAGCTGACCTCATATATAGACTTAATATATATTTTATGTGTGAATTATATGAGGCGAAATACTACGTATTTATTTGAATGCCTAGCAAGATTTAGCCCTATACCTTGGCATTTACGGCAGGCAGGAACCAATCCGTACTGACGATTACACGGTTCCTGCTTATATGAAACGCCCCCTTTTTGCAACGAAATTTCTTTTTCAAAAATTTTCGTTTGCATAAAGAGTTTTTTCCATTCAATTCTCGAGCTGGACTTAGCAGCAAACTGAGTCAATTTCAGATTGACTTATTTCGCTATGAATTTTCATAGCAAGACTCTCGATATAACCTTCACCAAGCAAGTCAGATTCAGCGTCATTAATTCGCGACCAGTTTTTGAGAGGATTATTATCCGAAATAACAATATCGTGATGGGCCATATGAAAGCTAAAAACTAACCCTAGCAAAACGGACCTTAAAAATCATATCGTAAAACAAGCCAAATAACTGTCAGTCGCAATTGGAAAAGTATACATAGAGGAGAGAAGTCATTGAGAGTAATCACCATCTTTGATGTGCTGCGGCTAGGATAAGCTAAGAATTTCGTATAAGTAAATAATCGATATCGGAGTCAAAGCTGGAACATACTAAGTTTGTCTTAATATATACAAAGGTCCTATACCGCCGAAATGTTCTAGTATCTTTCAAGCAAATATCCTATCTACATAATATCGGCGGTAATTCCAAAAATTTCAAATATATTACGTGACACCGAAATTAGAATTTATATCAAGCTGCAATCAAAAGCAATCGACTATTTTTATATTCCGAACATACATATTCTGAAAAATTCATTAATCACCATAATTACAGATAATCAAATCCAAATGTAATCGATTTCGTGTAATGTCGCTGACATATATTCCCATTTTATAATATATATTTATCATACCTTCAGTGCGTTTAGTTCGTGCGATTTTTGAACAAAATCCAACTATAATCAAATTAAGCGATCCACACAAATTTGATTACGAAAACACTAAGCTACCTTTAATGTGGATACTTGAACATGAGGGCCATAAAGGCAATGAAAATGCTGACGGCCTAACTAAAAGACGAGCGGAAACCCCTTCTGTTGGACCAGAGCCATTTTGCGCTACTTCAAAATATTACTTCAGAGCTACTCAAAATAGTTGGGAGCACAAACAAAAATTCCTTTATTGCGAAAAGCTACAGGGACTTTGTCAGGCAAAAAAATATATCGGCACCTCTGGCAAAAAAGAAAAACTCATTAGGAGAATAGAGTTCAAAATGATTTACAGAGCTCTTCTCAGACTATTGCCCATTGAGGTATCACCTACACAAGATGGGCTTGGGTGAGACCTCATCTTGCCGGTTTTGTCAAGATGCTCATGAAATCTCAAGATACCTACTCTGCATCTGCGAAGCATTGGCTAGGCGGAGATTACTCCACCTCGAACATCCTTTTCCATCACCATACTACGTATGAAACCTATGTCCCAGAATCGAACTACACTTTCTAAACAGTCTGGGAGTAAATTTAACGGGGACTCACAATAGATCTTTAAGGGGAGGTTACCGTCGAGAAGCCTGAAAAATGCATGAACTTTGGAATTTTTTTCTTTACATAAAATAAATACTTTTGGAAATGGGTTTTAACGTATTTTATTCTTCTATCAATGGAGAGTAAATTCTAATTTTATTTATAAAAAAAAAATCCAAACTGGCGGCTTCAGCACTCATCAAACAAAACCGTGCACGGCGTGTTTTGATCTGCGCGGGGCGCTCCGCAGCTCAGTCAATTCATTCGAAATAAATAGTGTTGAAAATGAATTTCTTTCAATTGCGCAAAGATTCATGTGAATCGGTTCATCCGTTGAAACTGTAGAGCGCCCCGCGTGCTGAAACATTTACCTAATTAAAATGAATTTTGCTACTACAATTTTTTTCGCCGTTTTTCTAAGTGACACATGTTTTCAAAATCATAACAAGAAATTTCGCTAAAATAAGAAACAAAGTCTGAATTATGATGGGAGCACACAGCGAAATTTTAAATTTTTACTCCTTTTTCTTTTTTTTAATTACGAGTGAAATTATATGAAAAATAAAAACAATCAAGGAAGTACTCTGGCGTATACTACCGTAACCAAAGTTAGCTAAATTCCCTATCGATTTCAACTGTGACTACAATCAAATGAAATTAATATTGGAAAAATTCACTACGGTTAGTTATAATGGGAGAGTCAGCGAAAGTTATCGAAAAACAACTTAAAGCCATTTCGCGACCTTGGAACTCCCGAGTTCTAACTGACATTTTTGAACAAATTGAGCTATTTATGTGGTTATACTAATTCGGCCATGCTCTTTCGATTAAAATGGTCCCCAAAGTTGTATCTCCAACGGTTTAGCAGATATTTCATGCTGTCTAGTTCTATGTGAACTCCAAACGTATAAAACTTGGTGCAATGAAGTTCTAACTGCTGGTCAGTTAGAACTCCAAGGTACAGAACGTCTATCAAGCCATGCAGATACGACTTTGTGGCAATATTAAACACACTAATCGAACGTGGCTCTCTGGCGTTTGCGTAGTTTACACTTGTTTGCATTCACTCGCAGTAGTTCGTGGTGTGAACACGTTATACGTAAAATTCCTAGTTAAAGTGTTTTACCTTAATTCATTGCATTATAACAGGTAAATATAATATTATAATTTTAGTAAAGTACTTAAAACTGGTAATCGAAGAATTGTGAAGATTTTCAATGGAAAACGTAGGGTTCGAGGAAGCTCACAAGTCTTGCGTTTTAGGTGGTGAACTTGCTGATATAACTGGTATAGACTTTCAGCAATTAGGATCACGTCCTATTTTAATAAATTTGCCAGTAGCCGGTGATGAAAATAAGGAAGATGTTGTTCTTGGAGAAGCTCTTTTCGAATTCGATTTTCCCGCTGCAGTGGAAACAAATATTACTTCAACGGTGGGCATTGAAAACGACCCTGAGCAAAATGAGGAAAATTTAGCCAAACCAAAAAAACATGTACTAAAAAGTGAAAACTGGATAAGGAACATAAGAAAAAGGGCTTACCAGGCTGGGGAAGAACATTTGAATGCCAGGGGAAAAATAAGGAAAGAAAAATGTATTATTGATAAGAAAAATTGCATCGAAAAATGTAAGTATAATTGTGGAAAATTGGTAACAATAGAGGAGCGAAAGTCACTTTTTAAAAACTATTATAAATTGGAACAAGTTGGAAAGTACCATTTTATTTCAAAAACTACGGAAAGATACTTAAAAAACAAGAAAACGAATAAAAAGGAAAGCTCAAGAAGGCAATACACCTTTGTTTATTTTTTCGAAATAAAAGGCAAAATAATTCAAGTTTGTAAAAAATTTTATTTAAGTACATTGTCTATTTCTCAGAAACCCATATATACGGCCCAATTCCTTATTTAATTCACTACAGTACAACCTACAATGAAAATTAATTTACTGAAGTAAATATAAAACCCATCGGAACGCAGAGAAATAAAAGGAACCCTACTAGAACATCGCTCAACAACTTATTACTAGATCCTCCTGTCATCAGCAATAAAACTGAGATTTCAACACACAAGAAGAACACTTAACAGCTATGTTTCCATACATGACAACACAAGACATATGCTTTTATAAAACTATTTTAAATATAGGTAAGAGTAAGAAAATTTATATTTGCAATGTATATTTAATTAACCATTACAATTTTTTCTATTTTTGTAGATCGAAACGAGGACAATGGAAGTCAAGGTACACCTATAACAGAATATGAAGGCTTGAGATCATCATCTCCAGCTCTCAATTTAAAAAAAACGAAAGAAACCGAGAAAATCGCAACAAAAAAACAAAAAGGAACTGAATTAAAAGACTTATTTTTTTTATAAATGTATGAACTTTGTACCTTACTAGGTTATGTAACTTTTTTCTTTTGAAAAAGACCTTATTTTTCTGTTTAATAACATTTTTTTTATTTAAGCCAAATTTATATTTTGTGAACAGTCCTGCAACGTCTCCAAGGAAAAAGCCCTTCCATTTCTTTTTTGCATTTACTTTTTGGTGTAACATGTTCTTGTTATTCTTTGTTTTGTTTGTAGCTGAGGAATTCAATTCATATTTCCAACAACATTCTATCGTCCTAAGTTTTTAAATTTTATATAACTTTCTTTTACGTGAAGGTATGCCAATTTTTGTAACCGCTGTTTTGCTTTTTCAAGTTCATCCGTACTTTTATTGGAAGGGTACCAGTGGTCCTTCTCCAAGGTGAACTACTCTGTATATAATTTTTCTTAATAGATAACGAACCTTTTTAAAAATGTTGCGTGCCTACTTACATTAATTAATTCTTTTGAAGTCGATATTTTCCTAAAATTAAAACCCTTTAAAAAGTAGCTAAAAAACAATTTATATTTTTGAATTTATTGTTGTTGTTATAATTATTTTTAATAACTTCCTTTCCGCCTCATTTTGTTTGTAAACTCGACAATTGTAGGTATACTTTTAAATATAGTGCTTCTTATCTCTAATACCTTAATTCAGTTCATTTATTTTTATACGTTTAAAACACCAACAGGTAGTTAGAACTTTGCATTCTATCCAAAATTGGGAAACTAAATCGCAAAGTGCTAAGTGACAGATACAACTTTGGAAAATTAATTTATGTGACTTAAATTTAGGTAAAGGTACTATCTGATTTTAAAGAATTGCTATAATATCTGATGGGTTGAAATAATTCGTACGGAAATTTACAGAAAAGTAAATTTTATATAGCACTCAAATTCTGTGTAGTATGAGCGGAAATTATGAATTAGGAAACAAGTTGTAAGGAAATAAAACTTTGACGTCGATTTTCTCGAATTGATGCCTCGATCAGTTAGAACCCGGGAGTTCCAAGGTTGCGATTTATGTACAGTTATTTAAACGGAGATTAATATTTTCGTTAGCAATGTTGACTTCAATTTCCGTAATCTAATTATAGATTGAACTTAAGTCTTTTCTAGTTGGTCCTTAAGCATTATCGCATTCTTTTAGTAATTAAATTTTAAATGAAAACCGAAAAGTCCGACAAATAAAAAATCACAAAAATTCTATAACAAACCAAAACTGTTTGTGCATAATCTCTGCACATACATAGAATACTTAATAAGAAGTTTCCTTTAGTAGAATATATTCTTACCCCGCAACGGTTCATCCCTCTACTAACATATCATTGCAATAGGGTCTGGTTGAACAGTAGCAGAGCATGCATAAAAAAACAATAAGATTCACCACAGTCAAGAAAAAAAAAATTCTAAAACTTGTTTGCAATTCCACTTGCTATAGTACGAGTAGATTGCGAAAAAAAATTTTAAATATTCGCTTCATATTCAAATCAGGATCGTAGGATTTTTCCTTGGAGCATATTTTCTTGATTCTTTCATGTTTAACTAGGACATAGATGATTTCCGCCACGTAATTCGATTTTTATAATCCTCGATTTTTACTAGTGAATGCCCAGGGCTGGGTATACGTTAGTCGGATAGGTAACTATGCTCTTATCTATAAGTTCACGTCACAAAGACATAAAGTTTCCGACATTAAAATGTAAAGAGAATTTATTATGATGGGAAAAACGTTATTCATGAGTGCTTTTCTGGCATCACAATTAAAGAAAATCAAATTTTATCTTTTATGATAAGTACTCATATAAAATGTGCGGCATTTTCTGGATGAATGACTGAAGCTGGAATAAAATCTTTTATTTATGAACATTGTGAATTTTTAAGGATTTTCTTTTTTTTGTCAATTTAATAAACGCTGCTGATTTTAAATGGATCTAGGAGTCTTCTAAAGGGGTGGCAGAAACGCAACACAATGTTTAATTCGTTTGTGATAATCCATCGAATTGGCCTTCTTCATTTACTTGGTTGATAAAATATTAGAGCAGCCTAAAAGCATAAACTCTTATTGCAATGATGAGAAGCAGCCCTAACGCATTAATTCTCATTGAAGTAACTATTAGAGCTCCACCTTCGGATAGGGAAATGGGTTGCACATTCTTGCGATTTGGATCTGCATCACTTCAGGGTATTGCAAGGTATTACAAGCAGGCATATTACAAGTTCCTGAAATTCGATTGGAACTGCAATTTCGCTCCAATTTAGAATTTATTTGATATGCGAGGCCATTTATACGTAAATTTTCACATGTAAATTACTATTGAGGGTTCGCGGGTGTAATAGCACTTGGCCGTATATTGTGTGTCCACATATGTATAATTGTTCAATAATGTTGCATGCTGCCAATGTACTACAACCGAAACTCTAAACCATAATAAAATGCAATGGAAGTTGGATGTTAAGGTAAATTGGGTTAATTTAACATGATGAGAGGTATCTAAATAAGCACATTAAAGATTAAAGGCATCAAAGACTAAAGTCATCAAAGAGTCCCATTAATTTTATGAACAACCACATTAATGCCATCATTTTATATAAAGTTGGAGTTAAGATAAATGTAAGTAATTTTCTATTATAGGGAAGGTTTCTCTATGTATACACCTTGTCTTTAATTGAGATTTTTGCAGAACATGCAACAAGCCAATAGAATGCCCTCAACAAATAGGTGGTTGTAAAATATCTTACTTTCATAAAAGTTTTCTGATTCTAATGTATATATCTTTAGCGAAGTACCCGTTAGCCGTATGGGCGTCAGGAATCGACCTCACGAATCCGGATTAAGGAGATGTTTCGTGTACCACCAGAAAAATTGATTGATGTGGATTGTGGACTATTGACATATACAAATCATCTGTAAATTTAACCAAGAACTTTTTTTTTTATTTGATGCAATATCAGTGTTGCCTACCTATTTACTCACTATAGCTCCGGAGCTCTATACCGACACACATAAATACATAAATCATTAACATTCTTAATATTATGATTAATTTATCGATAAGAAAGGACGAGTTTGTCAGCAGTAGATTCTGCTGTTGATACTATTACCGATGTGCTAAATGAAGCTTTCCCAGAAACTTGTCCTATTAGCAGACCCAGTGGCAAATCTAGGCCACAGTGGTGGAATGCGGAGCTGGGTCAGCTTAAGGAAAATTCAGGTAAACTTTTTAATGCAACCAAGCGCAGTGGTGATCAAGTGAAAAGGGCCCGCTATAAGGACGGTCTACGATCATTTAAGAAGGGACTAAGTCTAGCAAAGTGATCCTAATGGAGCAACTTCTGCGAGTCAATAATACTCCATAGTACTCCGTCCTTCATAAAAGGGGAGAACGGAGTCTGGACAACTACAAACGAGGATCTATTGAACGCACTCTTGCTGCCCACTTTCGGAGCAGCGGGGAGATAATCCCAGCGGTGACGAGTTCTGTAAAATGGCGCATACCAGATGAAAAGAAAGAAGTGATTAGCTCAATAGTTAGCAAAAAAAACGATAAAATGGGCGATATGTTCCTTTAGTCCCCTTAAAGGACGTCAGGGGTGGATGGACTGAGACCCATTATGCCTCAGAAGGCACTAAGTTACAAAACAGCACGGGTAGTACTAATCTATAAAAGCTGCCTGAGCGTTGGTTTCTTGCCCAGAGCCTGACAGGAGGTGAGGATAATCTTTATTCCTAATGGAGACAAAACGGGCCATATTGAAGCAAAGGACTTCAGACCTAATAGCCTCTTTTATTTCATGCTGAAAATGTTGCAGAGACTAATTGAGGTGCATATAAGAAGTTCTTATATGGCAACACCGAAAATGGATTGCCCGATTTAGCCCATTTTTATAACATAGATGAAATCTAATGATGGTAGTACAAAATGGATTGGACACCCACGCATATTATTAAAAGTTATTTTGAATTTTGCATGTTCGTCCGCCTGTCTGTCTGTGAAATTTTGAACACGGGGTCATAAAAAGAAAGTAAATTTAAGTCCGAAAATGTTCCGAATCAAGCAACTCCTTCGTAGGGTTGGCATACAAAAATTTCTTTTTTCATTATATATTTGGGCATTACCTGAGAACGCGTCGATGTAGAGAGCTGAAATTTGGTACATGATGTTTTTATAGCAATAGTAAATAAAATTTAGAAAATGGACTAAATCGGGCAAACCCCTTCTTGGTGCTGTCATATAAAAATTTAGGATTTTTACATATACTGTGAAAACGATCAGTCCTTGTTCTTCAGAATATGAAATCCTACAAAATTGGTTACAACCATTTATACTGTCCGACGAACCGTTTTAGAAATATATGTGAAAAACCACTTCAAAAATCATACTTGCACAGAGAGGTGGCCATACAAAATTACATACGGCCATTTATCTAGAGGGTATAATAGGAATTGATCTTAGACCAATACTAGCTTTCTTACTTGTTTTTTTTTTTTTTAATTACACATACATTTTTTTCGTTCTAGTCTGTGTTACACTCTTCATGTCTTGACAGTCCAGCTTAAAAAGAAACCATCTTCAACCTTTCTGTGGTAGCCCTCTTGGTGTTAAGTTGATTGTCGTACGGGGAGCAGATCATTCCGCATTAGTACGTTTATATCGTGTGCCTCAATGACATGTCGATTGCGTAGGCTATTGTGACGTACAAATGTTTAAGTTATTTCTTTTTGTCCAGATACATATTGTGATTGAATTCTGACACGTTAGAAGGTCATCCTTGATTCTATTTATTTCATCTTCTAAAAATCCTATGCGCCCATAGAGATAATTATGTATTTTATGGTCATAAAGAATACCACCCTTTCCATGTTTTAGTATCAAAAGTAATAACATTTATAAACAAATAAAAAGGAAAGGTACAAGTATGTAGCCTAATGAAATCCCACATACATATGTGTAACATTAACTTGTAGAAAGTTAAGGCAGAATGTTAATTTGCCAAAAAAAAAATCTGATTTTCAATTTAACTCTAATTTTATGTATGCATGTGCATAAGTTTGGCTTACTTCCAATAAAAATCGATCGGAACATATTATAACTAATGGTTATGGTGAATATTTTTTAGGTGCTGTATATCGGCCTCTATCTATAATGAGTTGTCTGTTGAACAGATTTACTACACCACTATAAGGATGTTATTATTGGGATAAACATCCTAAACGATAATGTGATGACTGATAGATTACTTTTTGATATTGTGCAACTTAACTTGGATGTGGGAAATTTTCTGCCTACGTTTTTCAATTATTCCAATCCTTCACTTTTTGATCTAATTACAAATCTGAGCAATGTTTGATTTCACAACCGGCTGTACTGACCAAGTGCTATACCTGATCATAACATACTATGACCTGTAATCTCTTCTGAAAAATACGGTTCTCTTAACAAGACATTCTTCTATCGTGATTTCAAACATCTTGATAATCTCAACCTGATAAATGAGTGTCTGTCATTAACATGGTTACATACACGGATGAATAGTTATTACACGTACACACTTAAAATAAACAAGCTCGTACAGCGTTATTTTAAAGCAAAGCGTGAATATTTTTGTTCTCAATTCGATGCCAGCTTACCTTCTAATACTTTATGGGGAAACTTGAAGCAAGCTTTCATTTATTCTGATGTCAACCCTAAATGTCCTTTTGTTTCTGACGAATTTTTTAACCCAACAGCAATCTAATATGTCATATCTTTCTTTACCTGAACAAGTCCGACGAGATTGGTTTTGATGAGATAAATCCTTGCTGTTTTCTCAAGATGTTATTGCCTTGCATTTTTGCTTAGATTCGATACATCATGAATACTTGTCTAACTACAACTCACTTCTTGGAAGTATAAAAAATAGTTAATATTATTATATAACTAAAAAATAGTATATAACTGAACTGGCACACTACTTACCGCCCATTCAGTATCCTTAGTTTTCTTGCAAGTTTTCGAAAAATACGTCATGTAATAATCTCCTGGTGAATTATTAGACTAGTTTCCATATACGGTGAATCTGCCTTACTCACGGTCACTACTGACTTACGATTGGCTCTTAATGTTAGTGATCTTGGTGTGCTAGTTTTGTTAGACTTTTCTTATGAAAAAGGGCAGCAATAAAGAAAGCTGACTATTTCGTATTTTAAAATTAAAAAAAAAAAAACAAAATTTACCATAGAAATTAAAGCTGTGTTGCTTATTCCCGTTCAGACTAGCCAGATTAATACAATTCCTGGTCTAATATTGCTTATAATATACCACAAAAGAGTAGTGCAACCAATCTGTTAAATGTTGTTCTATTTTTTTTTTCTTTTAAGCGGGTGGACAATAGATTCCAGGAACGGAAGCCAGAGCGGCCCACCATCCTATCACCAAAACCTTCCTATCCTCTTCATGAGCTCATCAGGTTTTGGTGAGGAAGATTTTCCAACTCATCTACATATAGGATGGTAGTACCTATTGAGCCTACGCCAGGCGAAGGCTAGACAAGCACACACAAAGTGTTCGGTTATCCAAGGCTCTCCTTCCAGGAAGGACAGACACTCAGGGCTGTCAACCACTTAGCGTGAAGCGAGCTGTGGCCAACCACAGTTCAACATTGTTTCCTGTCGAGCCCCAGGAGAAAAGATATTCCTATTGTGCCCATCAAGAAATAGTTTTGTGCACCTGCAAGTACTCAAGTTCACTCATTTCTGCTAATGCTTCCTATGATTATCCGCTTTTATGAGAGACCCGATACTCGAGGTTGTGACGCCTACGGCAGGTTCCGATTCGTGGAACGGAGAATCAGAGCAGGCCCTAGATAAAAGATCAGCCCTTTCATTCCCCATGAACCCCATTTGACCAGGAACCCACTGAAGGGACACGACACCTGGTTGTGGATACACAACTTATCCACAGATGACCTGCAGTCCCCCAGTAACTTAGATGCTATCCAAGGGCGTCTCAGAGCCATGAAAGGTGCCTAACTATCCGAAAGGATAGCAATGTCCTTTTCATTGTTCACGATGTCAAGGGATATCTTCGCTGCAATTGCGATGGCGAAAGACATCAACCTGGAAGACAGTGGTGTGTCATCCAAGTGAGTATTCTATCCCAATGTCAGGTTCAGGAAGGTAAACGCCCACCCAGGCACCCTCACTAGTGAGAGAGCCGTCGGTATACATTTTTAGATCGGACCAGGGAATTCTCGATAAAGCACTTCCCTCAGTCCACAATTCCGTTACAGAAAATCTCACAAAGAAGCGACGCCCGAAACGAAGCTCTGGAGCCATCGCATCAAATAGCATGCGGGCCAGAGGGTTTTCCAGATCCATCCGACATGCCAAAGAACAATGAGAAGAGCTAATCCAGCCATCCTCCCAACATCCTCATGAGCGCAATCTGCAACAGCCCTTTTGTCATCTACCTGAATGAGAAGATATAGGTGTGGTAGATTAAGTAGGATCTCAAGGGCAGCAGTAGCCGTAGATCGCAAGGAGCCCGTCATTCCCAGGCAGGCAAGCCTTTGCAAGCCCACCAGCTTCCGGATCACAGTCATCATAAGCGTCCTCGGCCACCATATATAGGAGGCATATGTGTACATCCAGTGCACAACCCTCGGTCTTATGTCCAATGTGTGGTCAAAGGTTCTCATCATACATTGAGCGAAGAACCTCATAGCCGCATTACCTTTTTCCTGTGCACCAACAATATTGAGGCCTCGTTGCAAGGCACAGACAGCAGCCATACTGTGCATGTTGATGTATGCTTATGATCTGCAAAATCTCATGTGTATAAGTATGTAAAGGGTTTTCCAATAAGAGGTGTTATTTTGATATTCAAAGAAAAATGCCATTTTTTGAGATAAATGATCGGATCTTTATTTCATTATAAAGAGGAAGGTATGCCGTTAATAATGGAAAATAACATCAGTCAAATGACCACCACGACCACGCCTACAGGACCATATCCTTTTCATGAAATTTTCTATAACCAAATCGCAAAGTGGCTGCCCTATGTCCTCGATAGCCTCACGAATTCCATCTTTGAGGCGTAGACCTTCTCTTTCACGTGGCTCCAAAGGAAGAAGTCGCAAGGTGTTAAGTCACAAGATCTCGGTGGCCAATTGTGATCACCTCTTCGAGAGATAACACGGTCCGGAAACTTTTCCCGTAAAAGATCAATGGTTTCGTTGCTTGTATGGCACGTAGCGCCGTCTTGTTGAAAGTAAACGTTCTCCAGATCAATACCATCCAATTCCGGCCATAAAAAATCATTAATCATCTGTCGATAGCGCAATCCATTCACCTTAACTGTTACTCCAGCCTCATTTTCGAAAAAGTAAGGTCCAATGACCCCGCGGGACCATAAACCGCACCAAACAGTCACACGTTGAGGATAGAGAGGCTTTTCAACAATAACTCTTGGGTTTTCCGAGCTCCAGATGCGACAATTTTGCTTGTTGACGAAGCCATCGAGGTGGAAATGGGCCTCATCACTCAAGATGAGTTTTCGATGGAATTCCGGATCATTTTCATGCATTTCAAGGACCCAATCAGTAAAGACTCGACGTTGTTGATGATCGGCCGGCTTGAGTTCTTGTGTTAACTGAACTTTATAAGCCTTAAGACCCAAATCTTTATGCAAAATACGGTGTAATGACGTTTGTGGAATGCCTAATTCCAAAGAACGACGAGGAATGGACAAACCTGGGTTTTCTTCAACACTTTCGGCTACAGCAGCAATATTCTCGGCTATTCTTGAGCGACGTGCACGGGTTTTATTCTTCACATCAGTAACTTGTCCCGACAGCTCGAATTTTTCTACAAATTTCTGTATTGCGGTCCGACAAGGTGGCTCACGACGACCCAAAAATGTTCGAGTTTTACGAACCGTCTCTGCCACATTTTCACCATTTTTATAGTGAATTTTAATAATTTCAATGCGTTGTTGAATCATGTATGGTTCCAGTTTTATTAATGGCGTAGTTTCTACTTGTCAAATGTCAAAAAATGATAGCTCCAAAAGTGACATTCGGTAGATAGCGGGCTAATTAAAATAACACCTCTAATTAGAAAACCCTTTATTTCTTTGTTGGTTCTATAAGAATCGCAGCAGTTTTTGGTACATTCGTAGTACATTTGAAACAATATATCTTTAAATGATAAAACTGATGTTTTTTTAGCACTTGGTAGAACACTTTGGTAATCATCTTTTCTTTTTTTAAATATTCAAAATAAAAACTCTTGCAATACTGTTCTACAACAATTTTATTTAATTTGAGTTGCGACGCATTTCGCTTTCGTAGGGCATTATCAAGCAACTGAAAAGCAGATCGTTAGCTAAACCTGACTATCGTAATATTTTAGAATTTGAATTTTTCTGTAACGGTCATTATAAATCCATACATAAGAGGGGGCTATTATTCATGAAATCTAACTGATCGTTTACCAAAAATGAACCTTTACAACTTACATTATTAATGTAATATATTTCGTATTTATCTTGGACTTTTCAACCATCCACGTTTTTTAAAGATGTGGTATGACCAGTATCAGCTAAATGCTTGCTTCTGCTTATGCCTGATGTTGGTCTATTATACATTGCAGATGATAAGTATTCTTTGTATCTAATTTTTAATGAACGTTTAGTTTTACGATACATTGCAGACACCACACTCAATACTATAAATTCCGCTCTTATCTATTTTATCATCTTTTGGTTTTAGGTTTTTGTTAATGAAAAAAAATTGTAAAGTCTTTTTATTATAAAAAGCTGGTGAAAGGTTATATTGCTTTAATGTGGATTTAATTATTATTCAAAGTTTCCTTCAAATATGGAATTTTTCTCTAAATTTTCATATCTTGTTGCAAATTTTAACATTTTATAAATTAAATATCGGTTCTTCATTGTAATCTTATCAAGTTCCCTTTTAAAATTAATTTTACTCATAGGAATCTAAAGCAATCTGTCTGGCATCGAATGGAAGGATAATTTTTTTTTTATAGATTCAAAATGTTGAGAATCATTAGGAATTACAACATTTGTAGAAGTAGGTTTCCTAAATATATCAAATTCGAATTGTTATTAATAGTTTTAATATTAAGGTTAAGGAAATTTAAATTATCATTACCATACTCTAAAGTAAACTGTAAATTATCGTCAATAGTATTTTAAGTTTTGTTTAAAAACATATACAACTGTCGCTCAGAGCTCGTCCATACACAAAAAACATCATCAACATAACAATACCAGCACAATATATTATTAACTAAATCACAGCCTGTATGAACAATTTTTTGTTCTATTTTATTCATATAGAATTCAGCCATTAAAGGTGATAAGGAAGCACTAGCCATAGTTAAACCATCCATTTGAATATAGAAATTTTCGTTAATATAAAAGCAATTTTGGTCATATATCAATCAGCTGTTTAATATGTAATGATTTATCCCTTTCCACGATCTTATCTTGAACTTCAGTATATAAGTAAGTCTTTAGTTTTTTTAACGGAATGGAAGAAAACCAATTACAAACAATGAACAACACAAGCTTAGCATTTAATGGTAATTTCAAATTATTAATTTTATTAACGAGATCAGTACTATTCTTAATGAAGTATTTGTTACCAAATTGAACAATTTAGGTAACATTGTGCTTAATTTTTTTCACAATTTTTGGGAAGCTTCATTGGTCTTGTTCGAGCACCTGGTTTATGTAGTTATTATGTAGTTATTTTTAGCTGGTTCCGTTCCTTAATTAATAACTCTAGAATCTCCACTGACGTATATACAGGGTGGGGTATCCCATGAGCGGTCTGGCACTCAAAGGGTATGTTAGACAAACAAAAAATCTTATGGGTGGGGAGGAGAAATCCTAATTTCTTTTTTTTACTACTATTTTTATCAAAAAACACATCATCAATACCAATTTTTCTTATTTTTCTTATTGGATTTAAGAATCCCAAAAGCTTCTCTTTTAAATTACCTATCTCTCTCTCTACTTAAACTGTAACCCTTTCTGTGTGTTTTGTACTTTTCTTGAACATATTATCCAGTAAAAATGGCTTAGAAAGCTCGTTCTCAAAAGATAATTGCCTACTTTCTGGCACTAACTGAACTTTTTCGCTGGATTTGCTTAAGGAAAGATGCAAAATATGCAGTAGGGTAGGCAAGTGTGACAAAAAAATTTCAAAATTCCAAAATTTTTATCTTTATAATACTTCAAAACGGAGGGGGAGAATTTAAATCATCATCATATGGCGTAAGATTCAGAAGTGATCTATAAAAACATACCCAAATATCTTTAAGTTCCCATATATCTCGGAAACCGTTAGGATTTTTCCTCCCTCGCCCAAGGGCGGATCCAGCTAGATGGCGCGGGAGTGCGCCCCCCCCGCCCATGAAAGCCATTTAAAAAAATTGTAGTAGATCTTCTGATTTTTTCCTAACAAAATGATTCACATCTATTCTACTGCACCTTTTGTACAAAACGTAACAATTTCTGGAAGCGTTCAATATGATAGGAACTCAGGCCCTAGCTAGCACATTGGCCTTTGGTCATGATTTTTGAAGCCTTTAGAGAAAGCAGGAAGCACGTATTCCTGTACATGAGCGTCGCTTTGCTCAGGGTGTTTGTAGCAAGACTGAGCCTATTCTTATTAACGCGATGGAAGGTTTTTTTTAATTGAAAACAGCTGCCAAAGAGTCTTTAATAAGCCTTCCATGTAAAGACCGTAAAGCGTGGCAAAACAAACATTTAAAGAAACAATTATAACTCGTAATTGGAGAAATTCAGCAAAACTACACAACGGCGAAGAAGTCATTGTGCATTGTTGTAGTGAGTGTTATTCCATTTAAAGCAAGAGATTAATTTTTAAATAATTTTTTCTCTTATTATTTCGTAAAATGTCGTAGTTTTTATAGAATACTTAGCTCAAACGTTACATAAAAACAAAATAAATCTGCAGATTGGGAAAGTCTCAATGAGTATCCTAGAGAATTTGATTGGTCAGTCTATTTTTCTTCAAGGGATGTTGATGAATGCACATTTGAATTTAGTAAAATTCTAAGTTTTGGGCATGCGTGAATATATTCGGTATTTACACAGCAGATCTTAACAACAGCAAAATCGCTTTTGGTTTAACGATAAGTACAACCAAGCAATAAAAGCGAAATAGTCTGCTTTTCGCACCTATCAATTGCATCCATGTTCAGAACTGAAACACTATGTAAAGAGAAAAATTTCTTTTTGACTAGAACGTTGAATATTGGCAAAACGCGAAGGCAGCAAAGGTTTCTGGTCCCAGGTAAAAACTATTAGGAGCAACTTCAGCAGTTCCTCTATTCCTTCACTAGTTTACAATGAAGTGATTGTTGACTCCCTTAATAAAAGTAATATTTAGACTGTTAGATTAAGTTAAAATTCTCCTTTTCCACCCACTTTACATCTCCCAGAGCCAATACACATCCATACGAGAGATATACTCAAGGTTCTTAAGGAGATCAACGTCTCCATAGCTGCAGATCCTGATAGTTTCAAGCCCCCGTTAAATAAAACCTGTGCCTCAATCTTGGCTAAAGCTCTGCGAAAATTATTCTACTTGTCTTATTAGACAGAAAAATTTCCCATGGCCTGGAAACTACCTCACGTTCAGCGTATTTCCAAGAAAGGAAAGGGTAGTAATTCCTCAAATCATCGACCAATTACACTCCAACTCCAAATTAATGAAGTATCTAGAAACTAATCAAACCCACAACGCTCGTCAATATGACTTTTCTTTTTCTGACTTTTCTTATGGAACGTTGAAGCCGTAGTCTTCTCAATTTTGGTGAGTCCAAAATCGTTGCCCTATCTTAGTGTCTGGAGTTCAGCCCTTTTAGTCAAACTAAAGCACTTCCCTCGCTCGTCTGCTTCTATTATGAACGTAAAGTGTTTTATCTAGTCGCTTAATACGGATTATTTTAGATGGCGTTAGATCTCAAACTCAGCCAATAAATGCCGGGGTGCCTCAGAGCTCTGCTATATCTCCATCTCGCTTCTCAATTTTCATTATTGATCTGCTTTCCCTTACCATCCATTGTTTAGCGATGACAGTACCCTTGGTTTCGCTTACTCCCTTGATACCCGTGCGGACTACAGAGGAAATGTCACATCTGTCAAACTAAATTGCATGATTAGATCCTTGAACCACCTTGATAATATCCTCGCTTGGAGTAAACCAAACCGCATCGAATTTATGTTCCATGGCTGTCCTATCTCTTTAAAACAAGATCATAATTTTTCCACTCCCGTTTCTTTGGATGGAGCACTTCTTGAAGATGCACCGTCTTGACGCAGTCTTGACATTAATATTTGCATTATGTTAAGCTGAACAGATCACAACTTCTCTGTTGCCAAATATGCAACAAAATATCTTGGATTTCTGAAAAGGTGTAAAAAGTCCTACATCAGACCTAGAATGGAATACAATTTCCATATGTAGGCCGAGGCTGGTCGCAGAGCCGTAGCTTTGTTGGATATTGTCAAATAGAGAGCCTTCAGCTCATTGACGATGTGGCAAAAAATTGTTATATTCACTTACACGAGCACCGCCGCAATGTTGGTTGCCTTTCGCTCCTATATTGCTACATGCATGATCAATGTTCTGATGAAATATCTAGTCTGATCCCAGATTCCTCCATGTAATACTCTCACTGCAAGCCGCGCACATCCTTTTACCCTTCAAAATACTTTCGGTCGTGTGCGAACGTGGAACAGTCTCCAATCTTCTGTCTTTTCTCTGGCATGCAATCTGCGAAAGCTTAAGGCTGATATACATCAGCACGTTGGCCACCCTCCTCACGTTCCATAATTCCTTTCTTTATCACCTTCTTGCCATGCTGTGCTTCGCATCACAGTTCATAGGATATCTCCTGAGCTTGGCTTAATAATATAGAAAACAAAAGTCAGACTTTCTTAGCTTGCCGACGAAGTTATATACGTACAAGGTATGTATTGCATCAGTTCTGTGACAGCTATTTTAAATAAATGCAAATTTTTAATTCCTGTATTTTACAAAAATAAAATTTATGATGAGTCGTGAATTTGAGTAAAACACATTTCCCCGGTTTTACTAACTAAACTGGATGATTGGGAAGTGTTACAATTCCACGATTTACAAATCAAAACAAAATGAATAATCTAACATCTCCTCTGACTTTTCGGAGTGGCAAGGAACCTTGAGCAACTTTCTTCTTACGAGTGGTAGCCACTTGCTAAATAAATTTTGTGCATTTGACATTTGCTAGTGGTGGCGAGTGTCTTCAAACTTTTGTTCAGTTTTCAGCATATACCATTTTTAAACCATAGTTGCACCCCCCCCCCCCCCCCGTCCGCTCACCAAAATCCTGGATCCTCCACTGCCCCCTCCCATACAATTTTTTGCTTGTCTAAACATGACCTATCCATAGCCTTCATATTCGAGGAATATCCTGACATATTCCAAGAAAAATGTTAAGCTAAAAATTGTCTGAATGAACTGTGGAATGAGTCCTTGTAATATTAGATAATTCTAATTAGTAAAAAAACACGAAACTGCGATTGATATAGATAAAATATGGTAGCTGACACAGCAAGTGACGATAAAGTACATTAGATATCACGAAAGATAATGACTTGAGTATAAAATTTAAATAGAAATTGAAAAAGTTTATGTTTTTGTTTTTTGTACAACCAATAAGTTCCATCTCAGTTAATTTTATGTAGAGATAATTGAACACGTCCCATATGATGTACCTAATCTAACCTTGGGGATAACCTCGATAGTATAGTTTACTAACACAAACACACTTTAATAGCAAACCTATAACACTAAGCCAAATATGGTTAAGTAATAAATATTTAATATTCTGCTTGGATTCATCGTTACGTAAAATTTCTTCTTAAAGACATTAATTATAATGATATTTAGTCTTTTGTATCGTTCTGCAGTCTGCCCTTGTGTTTGTTTCTGTATATTGTAATCTGTATCCATGTGGCCTTCAGAAGCACTTAAACCACAATAATCGTCGCCCATTATACTATCCACGAAAGTGCAATTTCCCAGCAAAACATAGTGCTTAATGGGTAACAAAGCAATAAAGCAATATACCCCTCTGAGGACAAAACGAAAATCGATTTACTTAAGAAGCTTTGTTCCTCAACTTATATACATATACCGTCCTGTTAAGGATATGACAGTTCCGTAAAGGAATTGTCTCGTTTGAGGGATTAAGTACTCTTCGCTTACAGGATATGTTTTTAGTCCTGAATCGCCAAGAACTAGGATGATAATCACTGCACGTGCTTCAAAGAACGTGACTTTAGTTCGCAATAGTACCTACACCTCAATGCTTCAGTTATTATTATATATGTACATACTTAAATGCGAGAGATGGAATTGCTTTACATATGACGGCAAGTGCACAAATATGTATACAGGTGAATATTAGTATAACATGAAAGACAGTTATACTTATAGGTTTCTTGGAATTAGGATTTCTTCCACGTGCTTAATAGGATTTGTTAAATTCACTTTGAATTCTCTTTATACGACTTCCTCACATTATTCTCTCTGCTCTGATTATGTAAATAAATTCATTAAGGCATGTCACCGAAATAGGTTTACTTCAGGTATACAAACAAATCGTCATTTGTGCGTCTAGATAGAGAAATATAATTTTGATATGCAGCACATATAGGTGCTAGAATAAAATGTAAATGTGTAGAACTAAGTTTAAATAAAAGTATTGTAGGTAGGTATATGTGAAGCTGGCTGTATAACGAAATTTCTGTGTAACCATAAATTGCAAACTTCGCTTAAATAATGATTTTCTGCATTTATCTAAGGCAATGAATCGTTTAAGCTATGGACATACAAACCATATCAAGATTAGAAGAATTTTAAAGAACTTTTTCTTTTTACGATTCTAAATTACATTAATAAATACAACAGAAAAAACAGCTGCCTCATCTGGCTTTGGAAGCCGGGACCTTCCGCTTTCCAGCCGTCTGCTCTTATCACTGAGCTAACGAAAGAGATAAATTTTCGTTTCGTATTTCTGAATTTATCTAGCCTATAATTCATAGGAAATCAACCCTCTCTTTTTCATTGGCTGAAAATCACTATCCTCATCCCTTACAACATTTACAAGTCTTAAGCTGGTAACACAATGCGACGGCCATCAGCGTTCATCAGCTCAGATTTCATTCCATTCTATTATCAGATATAGGAATAAGTTGAAATTTAAGCTGATGAACTCTGATGACCGTAGCATTCTTGCATTATATTATTATTATTATTTGTTTGCTTGCGGATGAATTTGTCAATACCGTCGAACATGGATATTTTGTATTTTCCCACGTAAGTTTATTACTAAAAAAAAAATTTAAAAATTTATAATAAATGCAAACAAAAATATATTCCCTCTTTTAAACATGTGCAAGCATATCCCAAACATGCTCTTTCCCAAATTAAAAATGCGATTCAACTTCAACTTTCTCACATTTACATATAAGTCAACTGCTTGAGTGAATTTACGGAAGCTGGTTGTGCGCAGCAGTGATGTTAACTCAAAATTTCAAATTACTGTGCAGCTGGGAAAAAATTACTGTTTTCATGGAAAAATTACTGTGTGTAAACGTCGTTGCACAATAAGTACCAAAGTTATTATGTTTACAGTTTATTTCAAACTTCAGTTCAGCGAAAAAAAAATAAAGAAATTGCATTTTCAGTTATTAACATAAACAAATACCTATAAAAATTTTCAATTATTAACATGAATATAACTGCCATCTGTCTGTATTGTAAAAACACATATTTATATTTTGAATATATGAAAAACTGGCTATTCTTTCAAGTACCAAAGAAAAAGTACTTAAGTACAAGTGCCGAAGGCCTGAGTACTTCAGCATAAGCACAAGTACCGCATGTTTGAAAAGTACTTGTAACTAAGTACTAAGTCTATAAAATGTACTGAGTAGTTTTTGAAGTACTTTTTAAAGTACTTTTTTAGAATCTTTGTACGTTGGCAGTAATATAATGAAGTTTATCGAGTTCAGTTAATATATATTATTAAATCAATACCTTTTGAAAACTATAGTATGTATAGTAACCAGTGGCTACTATTCATAGTTTTTCATAGTTTTCGGTGCCGCAAGTAGAGTAACACTTTCACCTCTCCTTAATACATTCACAAAAACTATTAGGGGTCCGCTCAAGCACCCATTATCGCCTCCAATAATGCATAACAATTCTTAGAAAAAATTTCCAGTAAATTTCTAAGAAAAAATTGGGGCCTTCCCTACATCAGGTCGAGACATCGTTGATTTTATATTGGAGCGAGGGATTGCTTGCTTACCCTTGGTTATGTCCACTGACGTATATAATACGGACTGTTTACGTTTTTATTTCACGTGGGTACAATTGATTGTGTCAAAAAGAGTTCTTACGTCGTCGGTGCCAACATTGAAAAAATCATTGGCGGGAAGTTGAAAAAGTGAGCACGCAGCTCGGGAAGTGATTTTAATAAAACATTTAGAAATTCTTCTGCGAATCTAATGAATACATTGTCTTTGATAAAACAGTTTTTGTCAGTAATAACCCCAAATGATTAACTTAAAAACATTTATTTCAGTTCGCTCTCAGTTGATACTTTGTGCTTAGGCCGAAAGAATCAGCAATGTAGAATTGAGCCCACTTTCTGCAGTGTATTTCTATGAACGTAGTCATGTACATGTCAATGGTTAAGTCATCAAGTCGAGACATCGTCGATTTTATATTCGAGCGAGACATTACTGGTTTTTGTTCTACTTGTCCAGTTTTGTGTGTACATTATTAGTTTGTCTAAGGTTCTGCCTTGATGAGTGAGTGCGGCGCATTCTTTGACTGTTCTTTGCGTGCTTTAAAACTCAACAAAAAAGGAGTTGCACTAGAGATTGTGTTTGCATGTCTACGAAGAGTTAGATATTTGTACGTACTTAATAGACTCAGAAAAACCTAAGTAAAAATCTTGGTACTTTAGTACAAAACTAAATCTTAAGTACAAGTAAATAGAAGCAAGTACTTATGTTTAAGTACTAGGTAGGGGCATGTCAAAAGTATTGAGTAATAAGTCTTAAGTAACGAAAATGTACTTTAAGTAGTACTTAAGTCTCTTTTTACTTAAGTATTGCCCAGCTCTGACCAGTGGTCATGCATATATTTATCTAATAACTTTAAGTGAACAGGCTTTATTTCAATTTCGTAACAATTTGTTTTTTTAAACAAAAATTTTAGTGCGTCAAATTCCCTTTAGAGTGCTGGTGTTTAACCTATTCCTAATCTCCGTTTGTTGAGATTTATGACAGAAAATCCTCTTTTGAGAGCTATGAGGTCGACTTGATGCCGTGAGGTCTCTGCATTACATATAAAAAATCTAGTGTGCATCGTGACACAGAACCGTCTCTCAAAGTTATCGCTACTTAGTATTGAATGTGATTTACTCCGAGAGCTAGATTTCACCCACATATTTTTGTTTCTAATTCTTATATTTTACGAAACCTTCATACGTTTGTTAAAAATATTATTATTTTGCTTGGAATAAATTATTGTAAAACTGTGAAAAGTAATTTTTTCTTCTGCTTTTAAAATTATTTGGGGCCCCCACTTCTTCGTTGCCCCAGGGCCTGCATACCCTTAAATCCGGCCCTGATTACACATATCGAATATCATCGATGATTATCTTTGGTATGTTCTAAAGCCAGATAAACTCAATGAGAATATTCTGCCAGTTATAATTTTATAATTCTGTGCCCTCTACTAACTGTAATCACAAGTGACTTACCTGATTCTGCGTTTAAGTTGCATTGGTCATTGATGGAGAAGTTGCCATTCCACATATAGTATGCATTTAGACAATCTACTAATAGATCTAGCATACATAAAAATTTGACAGAAGTTACTACATTCCAATTTCATAAAGGACCTACTTTATAAATGTCAATATAGTAGTCCTATGACCCCTGTTCATCATCCCACAGAATAGCATTGAAAAGCATTAGCAGCAGTAAGCAAATTGAATGCTGACAAGTTAAATTACCACCAAGCACAGAGATTTAGTTTAATTTAATTTTACCTAAAAAACGAAAATCCAACTAAACTTCACGGAGCAGACAGACAGACAGGCAGACAGACAAAAACCGCAAATTTACATTTTGAGCTTTTTTTAGACGTGAATTGCTTTTAACTTAATTATATGCAATTAGGCTTTATAAATTGAATATTTTTTTTTCTTTTTGCCTTTTTGACTTTTATCATTCTCCTTTAGCTATTTACGTTTCTGTTGAAAATTTTATCCTGCCATTAGAAAGCATCCGCAGAGATTTGGTCTTGTCAGAATAAAAATTATTCTGTGCGACCGGCAGCGACGACTTGTAAATAATTTGTAAACTGCGTTTGACGATGTGCTTAGAGTCATTAGCAAGTGAAAGAATATTGTGCCAAAAACAGAGTTCTTTAATTGACATGCCTTAGGCAGATTTTCATAAAAATCTCTAAGCATAAATTTCACAATGACAGCTTATCCCTCCTTATACTTTTATCCGAACTTCAAAATAGGGTAAGCGTATAATTCAGAGATAATTTCACTGATAAATATTATAAGGTTGGCACAGGAGCGAAAGTAAATATTGTAGAAGGTGATTGGGGAAATAATGATAACCTAAAAATTTGATGCTGTAAAACCCCTTCCGGATTTATATGGTATTGAAAGTTTTACTTAAATATCTTGCAAAGTCCGTAGTACTGTGTCGAATTCGTTTGAATACTGGGTGAAATAAATTAAGGAAGCGGACGTTCGACAGAGTTTCTGCAATCGTGGTCTTATATGATCAAAACAGAGAGCGGGGAAGCTTATACAAGGTCAGTTCATGTACTCATTTTTGAGACAATGCATTATAGTGCGTTTGTACGATCTTGCACATTTTCCGTTCGTTTACTTTCTCGTGCAAGAAAATTACACGAATTTTGCATACATCACAGCTTACCGTCTTGTATGAATTCGCCCAAAATTTTTAGTTACTGCACCATTTTTGCAAGGAAAATTGATAGCTGTCATAAGAAAAATTCTCTCAGTGGTTAGCATAATCATTAACAGCTTGTTCTTTTTTCATGGCGATTTTTTTTTTTCATTTTCTTTTTAAATTCAATTTTCAATATCACCAAAACTCAATTCTTCCTTTTGTTTTTAACAAAGTTGCAGGAAAAACGTCCGTGTATTTTTCCATACTTTTTGAATAACTTTTATCAACTCATAAACCTGACTAAAAAAGTTTGTGTGTGACTACCTGAGCGCGTGAGAGTGCCATTCGTGACAAAAGAGTTTTAGGATAGTAAACGTGGATGGATTTACATGGTATTTTTTTATTTAGCATGAGAAAATGGGGGGCCTTCCGATGGAGTAACATTTTCTTACGTTACTACCACCCTTTGGGTTGCCCAATTTGGACGGTGTGTGATATGAGTGGAGATTCGAGAGTAGGGAGTCGATGTATAGAATTTATGACTAGAAAGTAAAAGATAAAATATATAAAAAAAAAAACTTTTAAAATAAATAACTTTCGTAAATAAATTGCATTAAAAAGTAAGAAATAATGTTTTCTTTCTCAATGATATATACAAGTTTCATTGCAAAATAAGAAATGGTACAAGTCAGATTAAATCTTAAAAGTTTGGGCATCCATAACTATAATCACAGTTGTCTAACTGCAACTCTTGCCCAAACTTTCAAGACTTAATCTGAGTTGTACCATTTCTTAATTTGCAATGAAACTTTACTTATGTATATCATTGAGAAAGAAAAATTATCTTTTATTTTTTAGTGAAATTTATTTACGAAAGCTTTTTAATATATATTTTACATTAACCCATAAGAGTTTTTACCAAGAAAGATTTTGCACGTGAAGTACGCGAACAGACATATATTGGTAATTATCCAAAGCCTGCTTCAAGTTCTCCAACTACCCAAAATGAAAGTGTATAGTATACCTGTGTAGCGTTCTACTCATAATTATGCGTTGAAATGTTAAACAATAAATTTGGAAAAGCTTTGAAAATAAATTAAGTAACAGCATAATGAACCGCACGAATATACTAAAAATCTAAGGATATACCAAATCAATATATAAAATTGTCATTGTATTATTTAAAATAGTCAGTCTTTCAAATATCTCTTTCATATAAAAAAATAAATTAAAAATAAAAGTGTAATTATAAAAAAAAATAAACGGAGTTGTTTGTAAAGATTAAAATAAAAATATACATATAAGTATATAAAAAAAGGAAGCGATATAAAAAACAAAAAACAAAAATATAATTATAAAATAAACAGAAGAGTAGAAACTAAACATATTTTTCTATATTAAATGAGAGAAAATATTCTAATCGATGCGGACTACAATATTGATGTATTGTCATCAATCGACGCAACCAATCGACATCGATACCTACACTGTTTGAAACCTGCAGCCAGAAATCTAGTCAACTTTAAGACGAATTCATGAATTTTTTATAGAAATTAAGAAATCAAGGCGATTTGAGTCGACAGAATTTTTTGTGAATAAGTAAAGAAGAGGAAGGCCTGGCCACTGGAATGATATTTCGGAACTGATAATAAGAGTATGAAATGAAAAATAAGTACCGTATTATACATAAGTATGAACAGTATAAGAAAGTTCTGATATCATGCATAAAAAAGGTGTTGTAGTGAAGCGGATGTATCTGTTCATACTATGGGGGCTCCAAATCCACTAAATTAATGCATAAAAGTCATTACATTACACAGTATGCGGTCAAATAAAATCGTAGAGTGAATTATTAAAAACTTTAATGCACAGATTCTTTCAAATATCAATATACAGGGTGGTTCCTCCATGGTAGTTAATAGAGCAGCAAATGATAGTACACATCTGGACAAACATAAAACTGTATGGTCGTATTCCCTTAGTGACTGAAAACACGTCATTTAAAAAAAAATATCAGCCAATTTCGGTATAACCTGAATAGGTTCTATGCTTGTAACTGTTTAACGGATACAGTTAGCACATAGGGTGTAATAGGACAAATTAAAGTTATGTAATGACCCTTTTGCAAAAAAATAGAGGTCAAATTATAAAACAAGGTAAGAAAATCCGAAATCTTTAGACCAAAGTTACTAAGGGGAGGGGAGTACGGGGCTGGTTGGGCAGTTGTGGGAAAAGCCGGAAAAGCCATAAAGCTCTGCACGGTTGTTCTGAAACTGTCCCCTGCACCCCCCCCCCTATTTCATACAATATGTTTTTTGGCTAGGTAAGTACTATCACTTCCTGCTATATTGACCACCATGGAGGAAACACCCTGTATCTCCAACACTCTCGACATCGAACTTATCGGTCTCAAGTTTTCTCTCTTAAAACATGACTTATACATACTTTGTTGCTATATTCCTCCTGATTCCGTAAATGTTGTTGATGACAAAGGTCAGAATATTTATGACCTACTCATCTTAACATCTAATTTTATCCACTGTAAAATGAAACCTCTTGACGAATTACTACTTATTGGTGATTTTAACTTACCCAATATTCAATGGGTAGTTAATGAAGATGACGATGACTATTTTCCACTTAATTACTTGACATCAAGGGAATCACTTTTCCTTGACACTACTCGTATTTCATCTGTCGGTCTCTGCCAAATCAGTAATGTTATGAACGACATGGGTAGGCAGTTAGACCTGGTATTTTTTACTGACGCGGGTAGCTTATTAGTTGAACCTAGCCCAGTTATAATGTCTACTCTTGACAAATACCACCCCCCTCTACTAATTACATATTGCTATGAAACCGAAAACTTAACAAACTGTGACGAAACACAATACTTCTTCAATTTTAGAAAAGCTGACTTCTCGGAACTTTCTAGTAGACTTGCCTCTATTGATTTCAACACACTGCTGTCTTGTAATAATGTTGATGAAGACGTTTCTAAGTTTTACATAATTCTTTTCGATTTATTTTCTTCTTGTGTTCCCCGCGAGCGTCAGCGGTTGACTAAAACATCACAGACATGCTTCAATAAAGAACTGAAACGTCTTAAAAATCGAAAGAGAAAACTGTGGAAAAGTTATATGCGGGACAAAGACATTATAAGTCACAACAATTTCCTCACATCATATAATGAGTTCAAAGAGCTTTCCTCCATACTTTATGATGAGTATATTCAAAGCATGCGTGCTAAATTATTTAGTGACCCACGGATATTTTTTAAGTTCATTAATATGAAGAAAAAAACAGACAACTATCCGAATACTATGAAGTACAGAGACTCTGCTAGTGATAATTCGTCTGAAATTTGTAATATGTTTGCCTCTTTTTTTTGACAATGCCTTTGCCTCGTCGAATTTTCAACCTCAAAATAGCAACTTCAGTCATATGAACGGCTCTCATAATGTTTCTTTCACTATCCCTTCAATTACACAAGAGGATATACTCGTTCATATTAATGGGCTTCCAAATGACTTCACAACCGGTCCGGATGGGATCTCTCCAGCCTTTTTTAAGTCTTGCTGCCTTTCTCTGGTAGCTCCGTTGAGAATTATTTTCCAAAAATCGCTCGATAGTGGTTGTTTCCCCCAGCTATGGAAAAATTCCTTTATCATACCTATCCACAAAAAAGGTAGTAAAAATGATATTTCTAACTATAGGCCTATTGCAAAATTATCTTGCATGCCCAAATTATTCGAATCTATAATTTCTTCTCAATTATCAACCTCCTGTAATAATTTACTCTCTTCAAACCAACATGGGTTTATTTGGGGCAGGTCTACAACCACTAACTTGTTGGAATTTGTCTCAGATACCATTGGCGGATTTGCAAAAGGCTACCAGACAGACTGTATTTATACAGACTTTAGTAAAGCGTTCGACAAGTTATCTCACTCCGTGATACTCTTTAAAATGGAAAAGTATGGGTTTCCTCTAACATTTCTTAAATGGACGGAGTCTTACTTAGATAACAGAATATATCAAATCTTGTTTCGACATTCCATCTCAAGAGTCCTGAAAGCTGCGTCTGGCGTACCTCAAGGGAATCACTTGGGCCCCTTGTTCTTTATTCTATCTATTGATGACATTGTCTCTGTTGTGAAGTACTGCAAGGTCTTGATTTATGCTGACGATATTAAACTTTTCGCCCAGATTAAATCTTTTAACGATTGTGAGCAGCTACAGAGTGACCTTCACAGATTTTACAATTAGTGTAAAAGCAATAACTTGACACTCAATATAGACAAATGTGAGGTTATGACTTTAAACAGAAATCAGAAACCAATTTCTTGCGATTATGTGTTCTCGAATTCCTCGATTCGCCGTGTGGGTGCTGTTTGTGACTTGGGTATCAAATGTGACCATAGATTGAATTTTATCTCCCACATAAACTACACAGTATCAAAGAGTAGTTCCATGCTGGGCTTTATAAAACGAGAGTTTTCTAATCCTACCATAACTTTGCGTTTGTACACTTGCTTTGTAAGACCACTTCTTGAATACGCTAGCCAGGTCTGGTCTCCATTTTACGGTACACACATCGACCATATCGAGTCTGTTCAACGGAACTTCCTACGATTTGCTCTCAGGCAGCTACCCTGGAATAATTCATTAATTCTTCCACCCTATGAGGATTGCTTGAAGCTTTTAAATATGCACCCGCTCAAGAAACGTCGCATAGTTGCCGATGTAACTTTTGTGCATCAGCTCTTAAACGCGAATATTGATTCCCCGTTGTTGCTTAACAAAATCTCTTTTCGTGATAGTAGGCACAATTTGAGAAGGCTACCTCTGTTGCATGTTAACTCCTCAAGGTCTAACTTTAGAATGTATGAACCTGTTAATCGCATGTGCATTACTGTTAATAATATGGCTGAGCTGGTTCTGATAGTCAATATTGAAAATATATTAATTGTACCCCCCCCCCCCCCTCCCCATTTAATAATGTGACAAACCATCAAAATGTTGCCTCCTTTGCAAAAGTCAAGAAAGAACATCTATAGAGGCATTGTAAAAACAAGGTCCAAATGGAAGAAAGAATGACGGCCAAACAGCAGCTGTGATGCTCGGTTTGATATAATGGCGATATATGGTGTAACTCAATTTCGAAGCATCATGATGCTTGCTGCGACGATTGGAAGTGGCGCTAGATAAAGTTATAAAAGCAGAATAGAGAAGAAAAAAAAGAATATAAACTAAAAATATTAATATTTAGTAGTGAAACAGAACAAAAATTATAAAAAAAAAAAAAAATTATTATGAAGCATAACATGAATAATTAATAAATATAGTAAAAGTAATCACAAATAAGTTTATACTATTTTTCCAATGCAGAGAGACAGTATGTATATAAAAAGATAGAGAAAATCAAGTTAAGTGTTAATAAGCTTTTTGAATGTATTGACAGTGCCTGCAGAAGACAATTCTAAAAGCGAACAACTTGAACAAGGTAAGAACCTTACATTAATAATTTATAGAAGCGCGGTTGAATTAAATTTTTATTGCGCCGGGATGATGTGAATTGGAACATTTCTCTGAAATAATACGGTTTATTCGACTGCAGTAAGTTACATATGCAAGAATATCCATTTGCTTTGATTTAAATAAGACATCAGTGAACAACCAACCAAACGATGCCGAAAAGGTTAGACATGGTCGAACCTTCTTAAACCATATATGAACCGAATGCAGTCATTGAAAGCATCTTCCAGCCTATGTGGTACATGAACTATTCAATCGAGGGAAAATCAAACTGCCGATGCCGAAAATGAAATGGGGCAATACCAATATTTTAACTAATTTACAGCGTGTGCTACTAAATAGAATGTTGGCTGAAAGCCATAACCTTCGCAGGACTGCATAAATTTTTCTAATCATCGCACTAACGTTGTCACAGCACTTCATATTACAGTGAAGAATGATCCCAAGATTGGACACCTTACTCAGACTAGGCAATGGAAAACCGTTTAGAGTAACTGAAGGAATATCAATTTCAGGTTGGACTATAGAATGTTATGCACTGTGATTTCCCTGGGTTTAATAACAAACGATAACGCTTTGACTAATAATACATCCTGTCCTGGTCAGCATTTATACGTGCGATGCAGTCCTCGAGAAGCCCGATTGGTCTGCTTAGATAGATCTGTACATCATCGTCATTAAGATGGATTTTGACATCGCGAAACACATCTGGAAGATCATTTATGAAAAAGCTAAATAGTAGTAGACCCAATATTGAACCCTGAGGAATACCACGCGTGAGAGTGCAAGCACTATACAGTATACCATTGACTTTAACTCTCTGGCTTCGGTCCGAAAAAACCTGTCAACCATGGCGGTGGCAGAGCTACTAAATTTAAAAGATTTATAAAGTTTCTCTGTAAATAAGATGTGATCAATACAGTCGAAAGCTTTAAAGAAATCCTGTAATATCAGCGTCGTGAGGTTATCCTGATCGAGGGCAGTCCTTATGTCAGAAGAGAGATAGACATAGTAATTACAGACAAAGGATGGACAATATATGTAGTTCACCTATGAGATCTTCGGGTATTTGGGGAGCTTTGGCCGACCATTTTATGGATGGTGGAGCTGAAACGTCTATTTGAACTTTTGGAAAACTGATTTAAGGCACTTTCACATCAAAAACAGGAAACGAAAAATGTTCGGCCGATTAAACATAGAAGTTGAGTTTTTCTTAAAAATCTGAAATAAATATACCATTTTCTCAGTAAATTCTTAGTTTATCCTATTTACCTGGATTTTATTGATCATTGGAGCAAAAATCTTATTTTAAAGTGGAATAAATTGAGTTTTTCGGTTCTCGTTTTTAATATTAAAGTGCCTTTAGGAGGTATTTAGGTAATTAAAATGTAAAAACTTATTTTGAGGGTAATTATGGACTTAAATTAGGCAACAGTGGTGATATACTATTATCGGGTATGAGAAAGCGATTTAGCTGTAGGTTTCGTTTTAGGTAGTTAAGGGTAAAAAATCATTTAAGGGGTAATGCTGCATTTTGAAGAAATGGAGCGAATAACCTACCATTTTCCGTTGTAAGAAAACGACTATGGCAGGTAGGATATCAGAGGGGTATTTAGCGGTAATATCCAATTTTTATGAAATTGGAGAAATCAATCACTTTTAGATTTGAGAATGCAATTTCGCTAGGAGCTAACAAATCTATTTAGGAGCACTGACATTATTTAATATGGACTGCTCGATATGCTATTTCACGTGGGTACAATTTTGTGTATCAATAAAATGGTGCTTACATTGATGCCAACATTGAAAAAAAATCATTGCGGAAGTTGAAGAGATCGCGTAGCTCGAAAAGTGTTAATAAAATAAAACCTTTCGAATTTAGGCTTCATATCTAATGAAAATATTCCCTGAGGCAAAACACTTTTAATTAGTAATAACTCCAAGTAATTAATTTAAACACATTTATTTTGACGAACTCAATTATTTACTTATTGTTTACAGTTGTCTCACAGTTGGTACTCGGTGCTTAGTCAAGTGTCAAGTCAAGTCAAGTCAAAAATCACGAAATTTGAA
This sequence comes from Dioctria rufipes, assembly GCA_963924295.1. Taxonomy (NCBI): domain Eukaryota; kingdom Metazoa; phylum Arthropoda; class Insecta; order Diptera; family Asilidae; genus Dioctria; species Dioctria rufipes. The sequence goes on along the minus strand of OZ002743.1, from coordinate 158,002,542 downwards.
AATAAATTTTCAAAAACAAGAAAATTATTCAATTTTCAATATTTTCGAAAGATTCTAATTCATTCCATAGCCACTACTTTATAGATTGAAACACTGTTTGGTCCTTTGATTTCTGATAAGCCAATCAGCTGGAATCATGGAGGCCGTTGACAAGCTTTTTTCGACCTGAGTGCTTTTGGAGTGGTACAAACCACATTGTGATAAAGATTTTGATCTGAAAATATTCTGACTTACTGTTGCAATGTCAGTAAATATATATAAATATGTTTAAACTTCTGTCCTAAAGAAAGCTAAACAAACCAGCCGGCACACTCTTATGATTGTTGTTGTTAATGTTATGGTCGCAGCCACCGAAACAGTAGGCCGTTCTATTTCCTTCAGCAGCTGCGCTAACATCTGACTGGCGTAAATGCAGTCGAAGCCCACACGGTTCAGTACGCTGGAATATTACACAAATGTTACTGACATCTGTCGAGTAACCAGGTCACTTCCACCTCGTGATAACAACACCTATTGGTCGAGATATGCCGCGTGCGAGGGAAACGACAAAGTGGAAGGTAGGAAACTTCTGGATACTTTTTTTTTGGACGAGATGTCACGTTAAGAAGCCTACCAAGAGTTGTGTTGAGAAAGGAAGAAAAATTGGTTTTTTTTTAAAAGAAAAATCCGTAAAAATCAGAGAAACCGCGGATAATCGTAACGCAAGAAAGTAAAAAAAAAGGGTGGATGAAAGCGAGAATCAAAAAGAGCGGTGAATTGGATTGTCGGATTGCGGAATATGAGGGATCACCCACACCGGACATAACTGATAAAAAGGAGAGTCATCCGAATTGACAGGAAGCGTAATTGGCAAAGGCCAAAGAAACATAAAACTCTGGTCGTATAAACAGAACCAGTAATCGCGAAGGAAGGGAAATCTCAGTAGGATGAGAATCGGTAAGTGATGTGTAGGGTCCCTTCAGGACGAGTGTGTATATTTACCTTTCAAATTGTTCTGGCTTGTCGGCTTTCAGCATTTGGCACGTAAATTTCTGGCATGGTAGTGCAGGTCTTTTCGGTTTACCCACCCCATCTCTCCGCACTTAGTCGAGGTGCTAGCGTGCCAGCCTGCCAGCATAGCTACCATGGAGAGAAATATCAGGGTCAGTTTATAGACTGGACTTAACGTCCATGCGACCTCACGCATAAAACACATAACATTAACCTCAATATTTTCTTCTTCTGTTATGGGCCTCTATGATCGTTCGGGCTCATCCTTAAGTGCGAAACACAATTCTACCGTTTCGATCCGATTCGTACAAATGTGTAATTTGCTTATGTGAAACATACGTGCAATTGGACACATTACACCGAAATGCATCGTAATGAAACGAATCGAAACGAAGTAGTTGAGCAAATCTCAACTTTTCGGATGACATAACCTGTAAAAATTATCTGAAAGAGTTGTTTATACTCAAAAATGGATGAAAAGGCTTTTGTTGAGAAAATAAAAAAAGACATGAATTATACGACACCAAAATGTTTTCATGGATGGATGACAAAATCTGTCAAAATTTTTAAGTCAATTCTTTGAAACCGAACAAAACAGTTGTGCTCATGCATCCGCTGAATCGAAATGGGTGGGATAGAATCGAGTCGAAGCGTCGGAATTGTATTTGGCACTTTAGCCCTCAATTCGGTTTTTATGTCCTCGCCTGTCCTCTTTTTGATGGTTGTCCTTTGTCAGTCTCCTTTTGGAGTTAGTTGTTACAGGGAGGGCTGGGAAACTCTGTGCTTAGACCTAAAAAGACCGCTATATAGAAGTGAGCCCACTTTCTGCAGTTTATATCTATGAACCTAGTTAGTCCATATTATACATATCAATGTTTAGGAGACAATGAGTAGAGTAATTCTGGATTTCGATGAAATTAAGTGAACCTACCATTTTTTTTTTTTTTATTTATTTATTTATTCAGTCTACCGATTTGAACAATCTTACAGACAAGAAATATTACATATTTACATATAAGCTATGTATACATTAGGCAAGCATTAGAAACAATCATAGAATCATTAACATAATCATAGACATCATTATACTTGAGGAATCATTAATTATAGAAATTATTTACATTAATTAATAGCAACTTTTTCCTTAGAAATATAACATAGACACATGTCAATTACAAAGTTATATCGAATATATCCTTAGCAAATACAATTTAAATGTCGATTGAAGAATTAATTAATAGCAAGGGTTAAGGAATAATGCAGAAAATGGAAGGAAACTAGGTGGAAGGAGAAGCACAGGACCAAGTCGAGGTGGGAATCGAACCCACGACCCCAGGGATAGTAGCCAGCGCGCTTACCAACTGAGCTACCGAGGCCACAAGAGTAAAATCAGGTCTCGATTTTGAAAAACTTATTTAAGGGGTATTGAGGAAGTAATTATGGGGAAGCAAACTTAAGGGGTATTTAGAAAGTAATTAAAGGATAATACTGGACTTTAAGAGGAGTCAGTACCTATATTTGCAAGTTTCATACATTTTTCAATGGATAAAAAGAGATTACTCTTTTGGACTTTTTACCGGGTTAAACTTAATTTTCTTCAAGAAAGAATTTTTTGGGATATCTCCGGTATATAGCAAAAGCTAAAAAAAATGTTCTAATTTGTTATTATTTATTTTTCCTCCTGGGCTTGTATAGGAGTGTTTTTTCCTCATATAATTCACACCCAGAATTTATTCTGAGTTTATATGAGAAGAGATCGGTTTGATCTATTTTCAAGCGTCTGCAGCAGGCAGAAAACCAAGCTGCACCGATGAGTGGAAGGTTTTCTGCTGACACGCAACGCTTCTTCTTCCTCCTTTTTCTTCTTCATTTTTCAGCCCACTGCGTGGCGTATACAGGTTCGATTCGCTTCGAATGAATCTGTTTCTTTAAAATTTTTTAAATTTTTTTAATAAATAAAAAAATTGTTTTTTCTATTTTTCTTAAACTTTTCATTTCCTTCCTCTCTTTTCATTTTTTCATTTGTTTTTCTAATCACCCAATTTCGCTATTTGGGACCTGTTGATGAGTCAAACCAAGACTTGAAACTTGTCACCAAAAATTAATGGGTTGTGTGATGAAATAACAAATTAGAACATTTTTTTTAGCTTTTGCTATATACCGGAGATATCCCAAAAAATTCTTTCTTGAAGAAAATTTTTCAATGGGTATTTCTGGCAAACTATTTGTACTATATTAATAATTTATACGTTAAATTAAAGGTAACGAAGATGTCTAGTAAATAACGTCGAGAAAAATAAATATATGGCAATTGAGATATTAGCTCGAAAATTTGTAAAAAATGGTAAAAACTGAAGTTTTTTAAATCAAATTCCTGCTATAGGAGGTATTCTCATTTCTTTAGATTGTGACTATTTTAGAAAGATAAAGCGCAGATCTAGCAAATAACGTCGAGTTTTTTCATTTTTAGTAGCGCTTTTTTAATTATTTGACTCTAATAGTACTTGTTTTTTCTCCCGATATTTCACCGATGAGAAATTGGAATATTTCGTTGAAAGTTGTTGAAATACAAAGTAAAATAGTATATTTCACAATTATGCAAAAAAAAATTTAGGAGAGTTAAGTCTCATTAAAAATTTTCAATTTCTTTGAACTGCAAATTTTCAGTTTTCGTCTTAAATTGTCGCATGTTGGGTCTCTGTCTTTACGCTAGATGTCTCTAATGTAACTTGTGGTCTAGGTGTAGGCTAAATTTATATGAATTTTCTCACTTTCAGGACACAAACCTACATACAGTAAATTTTATTGCCTACAGGCTCGCTAGTATCTAAATTGAAACTTTTGCTGAGTACTGACTCCTCTTAATTTTTCCATTTTTTTTTTTTTTATAAATAGGTACCCCCACTAACATATACTTTTTTTACAATATTTCATAAGCCCATAGTCTCCTCGTCTCCTCTTTAATTTAACCTATTACACCTATGTTGTATCTGTGACGGTTAAGGAGTTATTAGCTCTTAACCTATTCAGGTCACAGATAATTTGTTCTCTTAGTAACTGAAGACACGTCATTTTATACAAATATCTTTTAATTTCGGGATGACCTGAACAGGTTAAGAGTTAATAACTCTTTCACGGCTACAGTTAACACATAGAGTGTTGTAGATTAAATTAAAGAGTAGACTCTGGGCTTTCGAAATTTTGTAAAGAAAGTATATGTTAGTGGGGATATTTACACACAAAAAAAAAAGGAAAATTACAAAAAAAAAACAAATTTTAAGCGTCATTCATAACTCTGGAGTTGGAAGGGGCACGAGGTGGCTGAGCCTTCATAGGAAAGACCCCAAGGTTGTACATGTAAAATAAACCGTACATACTGTGCTTTTGAAGATATAGAGTGCTTAATGAAAAAAGAGCATATTTTACTAATCACCCTGTAACTCAGTAGGATGACATATAGTCCCCCTCCCTGACATCTGTACAATTTTTTACTTGTCTGGACGAGAGGAATCATTTGACAAAGCATAGTCACTCTGTACTGTTATTTCAAGCCTACTGAAAAAGCATCTCGATGAAGTTGGCTGTAGTATTTCCCCATGCAAAAAAGCTAAAATAACCCCAACTTATTCAAGTCCCCAATACATATTCATATTCTTCGAGAAAACAATTCTTTTGTTATTGTAGCACACCGTAGAAAGATGTTCGCCGGCCAATCATCAAAATCTGAAATAATCTTCACTGTTCACATTTTTATCGCTCTGGTCGAACTTTGACTAGTTGTAGTTGATGGCTGGAATATATTACTCATACTACAAACACATATTACAAAGATTCTGTAATAATGGGCTGAGTGTGGTTTTAAGTGGCCCCTTCATAGAGACTACAGATAATGAGCCTACAATATGATAATACGTAACCGCAATACAGAGTACAATGGGCCCTATTCTGTAATTTTTCATAAAATAATATTTTATGTTATTTTATGGAGAAAAAATCCCTTCTTCATAAAATGAAAATAAAATATTTTAAAAATTCGTATTCTGTCGTGGTTCCATAAAATTATTTTATGAATGCTTTTATAAACACGTAACATAAAATATTTAGTACATTCCGCTATGTTTTCTATTACTTTTTGAACAGCTAGTCAATTGACATTTGCGTGATACTCTATCAAATCACCCACTAAATAATCATTTATGAAAGCAGCTGCTTTCTTAATAGCTCTTGAGATACTTTGGGTGTAAAAGTTCTAAAATATGACAACTCCTGACTGGAGTTTGATGCGAACCATATCCGTACAAATGCAAAGCAGCAGAAAGACGTCCTTTTCTTTCAATTTTAGATTCCTAACTCAAAGTGAACGGAATAGATGTCTTTCCGGTATGAGGCTACAGTTACTCTATAAGTATTTGAATTTGTTTTCTTAAAACGAAACATTTGCAAAATAACTTTACAAATCACAATATAAGAAGTTTATTAATTATCCGGCCGGAAGAACTTTTGAAGCCTAAGGCTGGGCAACTCACATGGATCGTAGGAATCGCGAAGATATCGTATCGTATGATCTCCTCTGCATAAAATTAAAACCTAGGCAAATATAATTAACTTTTTATATTGTATCATACACTGCACTGGTGCGAATTTCTACAATTTCTAACAAAATTGTAATTTTTATGTATGGCGGTGGACATTTTAGTTTGTAATTAAAACAATTTTCGCACAACGAATGTTCATTGACGCATGTCATTTTCATAAAATGTGTCAAAATACCTTTAAAATGTGCTGCTTAGGTTCTTTTATGTTATGCTCCATAACAGGAAATATTTTATGTTACGATGCATAAAATAAAATAAAATTTCTGGTACAGAATAGGATTTTAGGGAAATATTTTATTTTAAGGCATAACATAACATAAAATGATAAAATTTTACCGACAGAATAGGGCCCAATGTATGCTTAAATCTTTTTGACTTTATTTGGAAGCTTATTGAGAGAAACATTGAACATTCAAAATTGCGTAAAGTCACTTTCAATTTACCCGATGTGTCGATTAAAGAACTTACTACTACAAATATGAGTTACAACTTAAATGTATTATTAGATTGGTCTTGTATTCATACTAAAACACCACAATTACAAATTTTTCAGTTTCTAATGGGAATCGACTCATTTTTCACGAAAGTATCAATTTAACATCCGAAAAACTAGTTTCAGATCAGAAAATACCTGTCCAGTTATTTATTTCTTGATATTTCTAAAGGTATTTAAAACTATTCTCCAGGTATTTAAAATGAGTTTTTGTTTTTGTTTTATGATTTCATTATTTAAATTTCTATAGAAACTGATCCCAAACTTTAAAATGTAAGTTGCAACTGGTCTGAGAGATATGTATATACCATATATACCTATCCTCTTAATTGCTACATACCTAAGCGAGAGGAAAATGCCGTTGCTCTGATTCCTATATTCATTATTAACCTGAAACAGGTAAAGCAGGCATATTTAATGTGAGGAGAACGGCATATAATATAGGCATAAACCTTACGAATTTGTACGAAAAAAGTAGGAATGGAAATGCACCAGGCTACACAGGTAGTTTTCTGAAATTCGTATTGATATTTTTCAATTACCCCAATTAATTCTGTATGTAATTTTTGAATAAAAGAAACATTAAATCCAAAGTACCTATACCGATGTAAAGTAGTTATCGCAGGTAAAATCTTACAGGAACTTTCCTCTTCAAGCGAAAATAAAAATCAAGGAGCACACCGTTAATGACCTTTCCCGTTTGTGTAAATTCGGTTAAACTAGAGCGTGCGGTAAATCAGTAACGTCAATTCAATCCAAAATCGCGAATTGCCTTTGACGGATTTTTTTTTTAATTGTTATAAAGTTCGGGATAAATTAAAAGTTTAATAGCTTATAACGATTTTTTACTACTAAACAAAAATGACTCAATCTAGTCCAAATAGTAATTATGAAACAGCTATTTCTGATTTACTTACAAATGTGGATTTATCCAATTCACCGAAAATAGAAAATAAGGAACACGATCCCGAGGATACTACCATGACTGCAGCTGATTCATCTTTTCGAAGTTTTAAATATGCAAAATTTACATCATCAACACCAGTTAAATTTACAAGAAGTGTTCAGTGCGATTTAACTTTCGATCTGGACGAGACTTTAAATTTAACTAATGAAAACAAACAGGAACAAAATCATGCAGATGTGATATGTGATAGTTTTGAGGAATCTAAAAAATTTATAATTAGAAAGCCGTTTGGAAGAAACACTATTAGAATTTAAGTATAATATCTGTATAACAGTTATAGTAGTAGTGATGTTTTCTTAAATACAGATTCTGTGTATATTTTTCAATACAAAATTTTTAATTGATATGAAAATAAATTGAAAAAGCTTAAAAAGTATTTTTATTCATTTATTAATATATATACTCGTTTTATTATAACAGTTAGTGACAACACTTATTTATTATAACAGTTAAATGAAGACGCAGCTAATCTATGTGAATTAATTTGCTTAATTCAACTATTTTACAACCGACTTATGAGTCTATGACTTTATTATCGAGACAAAAAAAATAGCTTGAATATTATATTCAGCTATGTATGTTTTAATTAACTGTTATATCAGAACAAAGCCTATATTTTGTGTCTAAATACATTTATAAATATAACCTTATTGGGAGGAATTGATTTGTGTACTGGAATAGACGAGAATGACGTAGTAGATAATCCGAAGATTTCAGATATGTGAATAAATCAAAAATGAGTGCAGGGCAGGAGTATACACTAACAAATGGGAATGGCATAAATCATTTAGACTCCCACGCAAGTGAAGTGTCTTTTCGAAATAAATATAGTTCCAAGTCTTCAGACAGCCTTGAAGTACTTATCTAGAAGATGAGGACATTCGCATATATAATGACAGTTGTGTGGCCATCAAGACATTACAAATTGTAATGGTATGATCCAAAGTGGTGGTGTAGCTTTAGTTTGAAGATAAGTGTCACTCAGATAAAAAGGTAGGTAAAATTGGACCATATCGTTGGTTAAAAAAGCGCCAACCAATAAAGTTGGTGTTTTTTAACTAACAAAAGTAGTTAATCTTCATACATCAAAAATTGAACAAGAAAATTGTTCAGGTACTATTTTTTTCGGATTACATATATACTAATATATTCGTCAGCTAATTATTTTTCAGTTGGCTTACTGCCAACAGTTTTATACAATTTTGTTTGTACGCTAACGATTTGAACAGTTGATGCATATTTTCCAATAATTAAAGTATTTTTTTATTACTTATAAAATTGTATGTATACTTTTATGTCACCAAATAGATGTTTTCATAGCTAAATGCCTATGAAATTATTAAATATAATTTTAATGTCAAAATAAACTGTACCTATTTCGAAAGTGTATGTACTTTAGCACTGAACAGATGATTACACAATTGAATCAATCTTACATTTCATTTTTATATCCTAGATGACTGAATCATTTAATACAATGGAATATTATGGTAATTAAAAGTATTTTTTATAAGATACATACCTAGTTATTGTAATATTTCGCTGATTATGTTTACGCAAGTGATCGTAAAGGCTCCGCATGTCGAGGGTTGCTGCAAAAAATAAAATTTATAAATAAATTTAAAAACAAATTATTATCAAAGAAAGACAAATAAATAAAATAAAGTTTTATTCAATATGAAAGCATAAAGTTAATATACATACATCGTATTTAAAGCACAGCCTAACTTCAAAATTATATGTCTTAAATTAACAAATTTGTATCAGTAATCAAAAATATTTAGGTCTTAAGTATCGGTTACCATTTGAAGATTCATGAATATGAACTAAGTAAATTCGAAAAAGCTTATATCGTACCAAAAATAATATCGTGTTTTTTCATTTACTTGAAAGGATTGGAAATGCTTAGAAAATATGTCATCTTCTAAAACAGAATTGCTGATTTCATAAAGCCACATTTTTGATGAAATTGAGTTAGCAGTGGTGTTTTGATTTTTAAGTGTAAATACATCACTGGGATGACAAAGGGCATCCGTCACAATCTTTATGTTGCTAAGTCCGGTCACACACGATGATACAACCGCGATACACCGTACTAAAACCCGGTTCTTTTAGCACTATTTTAGAACATTTTCGTGTATAACCCAATTTACCCGAGGATTACACGAGATAGTACAGCTTGCATGCAAGCCTCCCTTCCAACGCGATTTTTAACTTGACAGCAAAAGGCAGTTCGGTTGATATCTTATCATCTTGCATGCAAGTTCATTTAAAAAATGGCATTGAGGCGTAAAATTATAGCAATAAAGGAAGCAGCAGAATGATAAAAACCCAAGAAAAAGTTAAGAGGAAGGTGCTGGTAAATGATGTAATGCAAATGATCCCAGAAAATCTCATTTTTCCAGAATAAATTTATCAAATGCTCTCTCCGAAATGGAAAATGGAAAAATTTTAAAATTAAATTCAGACATTGCTTCACTCTTTTCTTTATAACTTCACTCCCTCTGCTCCGTTTCTCTTCATTCTTTTTTCATATAGTAACTCAGCCATCCCCCATTCCGCGCCAGTCACCTTAGGCAGACAAAAAATTGCTTAATTTTATTCCTTAAAATTCGAGTTTAAGGAATATTTGATGTTATTAGGTGATAAACTTCAAATAAAAATAATAATTTTGAATATATTTGGAATTTGTTGAGCTTGTAACATGACTGTTAAATGCGAATATGAAACTTGAAATTAAGATAGTTATCATACCCCTCCCAACAAAAGTGGACCCATATGAAATAGAAGATCAAGCAGTCTATGTTATACATGTCAGTGCTGGGACCCAGGTAATTCTAGCTTGATCTAGATTCCGTATTAAAAAATCTAAATATCTGTTATTTTAGGAACAGTGACTCTAAAAGACCAGTCTACATAAAATTTTAATATAAAAATTGTATTCAAGTTTGTATCAAATAAAACTTGTTTAAAGATATCCATTTTGTTCTGAAAAAAACTAAAATAAGTATAATTACTAAAATCTAACCAGTTTTAAATTAGCTGCCATTTTTGTGTACGCGATTTTCTTATGACGTATGCACGACATTTTTGACTTAGTAGATACAAGAATCCATTGGTTGTATTGTAGTCTAAAAACTCTTGTCCCAGCTACTTTCACAGCATCCTACAAACAGGATAATTGAATATAATTAAATCAAAAAGAATACTAAAATTTCCAAGCTTCAACTTGTAATCCTTGGCCACAAAGATAATAATTTTATAATATCCTTAAACTTTTACGGATTGCTTTCAGGATAAATAAATTGGTTCAAAGTTAATTTTATTTTATATTAAACACAATAATTTATATGCATAAAAATAGTTTTAATTTACATTAAATATTTACAAAATATTCCTTACAAATTATAAATGCTGATTAAAGCAAACCATTAAAATTTTGCTTCCTGTTAATCTACATCTACAAATTTTTATATAATTAATTAATTTATATTATCTCAAAATTAAGTAATTTAGATTCCATCTTAAATCCTGAAAGTAATTCTTTTCCTTGGCGGTAGCACCTTTAATTTAGGTAATGAATCTGTTCTCACAATTCCATTATATTGCCTTGGTGGTGGTGGTGGTGGTGGTGATGATGGTGGTGGTAATACAGGTGAATTCAATACCAATTTCTTATTTCGGTCTTCTCCACTATATGTTTCTTTAGAAATTACTTTTTTCTCTACATTTTCACTATCACTATTATTGTTTTCATTTTTATTCGTTCTAACACTCGTGAAGATATTACCAAAGCTATTTGAATTCAGCTTTACCGGCGTCGAACTAATTAATTTTGAAATTTTCGACTTTTTCAACATTGCTTCACAAACAGAATTCTCACTAATATCACTATCTGTCAAACTATTACCAATTGTATCAATAATAAATTGTGATAAAGCCGTTTTATACATGGAATCTTCATTGATTGATGACATTTTTGTAATAAATAATCAACTCACGGTTCTTTTCGCCTCAAAGTCAAAATATAACAGAGATCGTTTTTAGTTTTATAATTGTAACCATAATAGGAATTCCAGCCATAAACACATGTGATATCACACAAGCATATACATAGATCTGTATCATATGCCCAACCTATGCGGACATTATGGGTACGTACATATATATGTATATACATATTGTCCTGTTGTGCGTTTTTATGAAATTTCTCAAATGGTCAATGGGACAGAACACTTGTGAATTCTGGTTTTGTATTATGAGGATACACCCTTCAAAATTGTGTGCATTGTGTAGGTGGGTATACCTGCTGTTTAAGGAAACAAGAACATTCAGAATCAGGGTTCCCAGAAAGGACAACCATATAATGAAAACTGCATATGCTCTCATGCACGAAGGTAAAATATTTTCTAATTGCTAGTATGTATTTCGCTGGAAAATTTCCTCTTGAATACAAGTTTTGAGGTCCAGGTAACAGTACCTAACCACCATAACTCTAACCACGAACGAAGTCTAGGTAGGTATAACGGTCACTATTTTAAACCATAGTTAGAGAAAATGTGAAATCTTTCGAAATATATAACTACGAGAGAGATAAAGGTAACATGTACCTATCTGTAGAAAAAAAAATAGACACAACTTTAAAAAGGGCCAAGTCCCCGATGGTCAATGCCAGCTTCTGCATTTTTAATCAAAATCAGTGAATAATTGACATTTTTCGGAACGCTGTATATCATCAATCGGCAAAAATAAATAAATGCTGTGCATACTAAACGACCATTTACTGTCGACAAAGGTTTCATTATTGCCGCCACTCTTTCTCTATCGAATGTGATTTGGGTTCGATACCTTTACTGCATAATAAAACAAAGGTCTTTGGTTTACGGCTTCATCCTAAATAGAAATATACTTGAACACACTCTTTAGAGCTTACATATTAAATGTACGTACACACATACATATGAATGGTATGGATACAAGAAATCCAATTTATTTTCAATTTTTGTTTACACCTCAATTCATTGTAAGATGTTGTATTATTGCTTTGAGTAGGTAGGTACTTGAATTAATTGTACTCGGAAGGACCATTGAATTCCGTAGGCTGTGGAAGAACGAAAAACCGCACGACACGATATTCCGAAATTACATTTCTTTCAAGGGAAAATTAATTTTCAAAGAGATTTCAGAAAGCAAAACGAATTGAGAGCAATTTATATTCTCCTCGAAGGACCAAATCATCACGTAATCAGTTATTTCAGACCAGACCGCAGAGTGCAAAGTTCTAAGTGTCACTTTCAGAATAGGAGAAAATACGCGATTTACCCAAGGGTAAATTCATTAATTGAATCCATTTTAACAATATTCTTTTATACAGAGGTCAGAAGGACACAATATACCTATACAGAAAAAAAAACGATAAGTTACATAGAAAACAATATGTACTCTAACCTTGAAGTCTAATGTCGTTGTTCTTCTTTACCTCCAATTGGCTAGACGAATCTAATTCCCACTCAAAATCGATATCTAGGAGTTTTTGTAGGCGAGGATCATGAATGTTTGGTGGAAATTGAAAAATTTAATGATGGTGGCGCTAATTTAAAGAACAAATTTTATCATTTATTGTTTGATTTGATTCAAAATCGATAACGAATTTTTTGTCAAAATTAGAAGTTCAAGATGGCGTTGGTTGGTTGGTTGGTTGGTTTGAAGATAGGTTGGGAAATTTGAAACAACTTTTCCTTTTCTTCCATTGACCAGCAAAACAGCGGCTGTCAATGTATTAGCAATGGTATTGGCAGTGCATGGAGTTTTGACACAAGCTACTCCAGTAGAAGGGCGCCCATTGAATACACAAGGCTCATTGTTCACCGTCTAGACTTATAAGCAATTGCCCATAAATCCCAGCCGGACACTCTTACAAAGTTCAGTATTGGCCCCTAGCACTCCTTACCGGCTTCATGCAGTTCATCCAGGAGCTGTGAGTCAAGGAATCTATAACGCTTTCCTGAGAGAGCCAGACAATCACAAAAAAAGTAAGTCAGTGTTTCGCAAGGTATATAGAAGACAAGGTATTCCCGACTCGAACCACGTTCCGCCATTTTTGTTAAAACTCTTTTTCCCTTTTTCTTCATTCACTGAAGTACGTCACAGGGCATCAGCTGTAATGTGTCAAAATTCTTTGCGCTTGTACTGCCACTGTCAGATTTCCTTTTTCTTTTTTATTCATTCACTGAAGTACGTCACAGACTATCAGCTGTTTGATCAGCTGTGATATGTCAAAATTTTAATGGGCATACCTTGTTTCTTCTATATACCTTGGTGTTTCGGATTCTTCTCCGCCTCTGTATATCGGATCGGATCATTAGCAAGTCCCATTCTGTGAAGGTGACCCTGAGGAAAGTCCCCCCCACAGGTCGTTTTTAGTCCTGCCTCCGGGGTTATCTAACCAAAGGGGACTGTGTTGGCAATCTGCCCAAACCAAGAGGCCAGATAGTATGCCTCCGAGGCTGCACACCAAGACTGGCCAGTTCGTTTGCCTTTTCATTCCCGCTAAAATCTCTGTGACCTGGTACCCAGAGGATAAGTACCCTGTTACTTCGCGCGAGGGAATTCAGGGTGGTTTTACACACCAATACCAGTTTGGAGGTTGTAAAAAATTTGTATAGAAAATGAATGAAACAGAACCATTTCAAGTGTTTGACATTTCTTCCATTTGATAAAAGCAAGTAGATATAAATTGGTAAAAATTGTTGTTTATGAAAAATAAGGCCATTTTTCAACAAAAGAAACTTAAACTAAACTATTACCACCTCGTACTAATTGTAAACAACCCATTCACCCATACAAATTAAAATCGTTCTGCTTAAATCCGGGAAAAACTCAGATGCATTCAGAACGATTCGGAGTCCGAAAAAAGCGATCACAGATTGAAACTATATCATTCGGCTCGAGAAAAAGAACGACATGGATTGAAAAAATTCATTCTGAACGAGAAAAGGAACGCAGCAACAGATTCATTCAGAACGAAAAAACGAACGCAGCACTTGTATCAGAACAAGTAGACGTATTTTGTCATATCCTACATTATTATAATAAAACACTCTGAATTACCATTTTCTGTGTTCTTTAATTCTAATAAAGTCGGAATATCATTTTAAAATAAGAACTTATCTGCACTAGCATTCAGAGCTGGGCAAGTACCAAAGAGAAAGTACTTAAGTACAAAAGTACCGAAGACCTGAGTACTTCAGCGTAAGTACAACTACTGCATGTATGAAAAGTACTTGTAACTAAGTACTAAGTCTATAAAAAGTACTGAGTACTTTTTGAAGTAATTTTTAAAGTACCTTTTTAGAATCTTTGTAATATAATGAAATTTATCGAGTTCAGTTAATAGGTATTAATAATTAATAAGCACAAAATAACGTTTACCGATTTTTTAAATTCTACTTATATCTACGACAATTTAACGCAATATATATTGCTTTACCTGCATTTTACCCATTAAGAAAGCAATCTATTGCATTAAAATTTCATAAAAATAAGTAGAATTTCAAAAATCGTGTGCTTATTAACTTCAAAAAACTTATATTAAAAATTTATTTAATTTAGTTCAAATTTGTGGCAGCCCCGCTGTTGAGGCATGAAATTGAAACCCAAAATATTAGCAAAGTATAAATAAGTATAAGTTGTGACAGAGGCGAACAAAATAGGAAATTTTTCGTGTTTTTAGAATGAAACAAGTAATTTCATATACTTTCGTCTTTTGCATGAATGGGAGAAAAGAACTTGGCTATACACTATTGTAGTGCAACCGAGACAACAAGCTAAAAACAAAAATCGAGAGAAGGTAGGATTACCCGAACGACAAAATCTTATTGAATCCCTCAAAATCCTATCAAACTATTCATAATAATGTACATCAGGTCACACTACCTCCCATTTTAAAGAAAAAGATAAATTTCGCTTTGGCCCACATGCTGAAAGGAGATGTAAAGTTCCTCTCAAATGAAATTCTCATTTTTCCCGAAAATATCAGAGAATCCAGCATGAGTTCTCCCACTTATTCTCTTCATAGCAAAACGAATGTAAACAGAAAAACGTGCTGTACAAATATCATGGGATTACACCAACAAACATTAGAATTCCTGCAAAAAACATTGGGACAACTCCACCCATTCTCTCTTATTTACGATAAACATTAGGAAAACTCCACCTATTTCGCTCTTATTTACGAAAATAAATCATTTGCCACTCCGTTTCGTTGCATGTAATCTTCGCTTTCACATTTTTTGTCTTATTCGTAAAATGTTCAAAGAGGGTTTGATTTGTTTTTTATTTTTTTCTCTTTTTTCCTTCCTTTTCTCGCCGTGTGTATTTAAATGGAAAACAATCGGAACACTCTTCTATGTCCTTTCTGCATATGGTTGCATTTGGTTAGATTCATGCACAACTTATACAAACATAAAGTGCATGTAGTTGCATTTCCTGGAAATCTGGGCATTGATGCTCATAACATAAAACACAGAACAAAGAAACGTTGACGTCGGCCCAATCGATTTCAATAATCCTGTCGTAAAATGCAGTCAAGCATTATAGCCGAAATATCGTTTTGCGGCTCAACCAGCACTTTGCAAACTTGTCGGCTGAACCTAGCTAGACACCCTTAATTGCACTACCAACAGAATCTCGGCAATAGTGTCACAAGTGCTTCCAATTAACCGATCAATGTGAGCTCGCTGCCTCATTTCTATGATACAAAAATTTCAACCTTTGTTCTTGCTCTCAAGGAAAAACCCAGGCGAGAACAGGTCGAGTATTTGGTTTCTCTGTACCTCCAGGTACCAGCAAGAAGGAAGCAGTGTTTCCAATTTCGTGGCTAAATCTAGCTACCAAGAAGGTAATTTAGCTACGAAGATTTTCATTTTGCTACCGGTAGCAATTTAGCTACCGTGGGCTCCTTTAGCTACCGAACGGTAGCTAAAATTTTCATTTATTTTGACCATAAATTGTTTACCAAATTGTGTAAGAAAATTGTATGCTACCTGTACCCGAAATCTAAGCTGCTAAAAAGTTTACTTCTGGCACTAATTGTATTGGCACTGCTGTAAATTGTAATTGTATTTACTTTTTTTGCTTGTTGCATTGCCACAGAAATGCAGGCAAAAACTGTAAAGCTGTAAAATTTATAGATACAGTGGATACTGGAAACAATTTATTTAAAGAATTGTGTCAGTTTGTTATAAAATTGTCGCCTTTACCTCATTCCAATGCTGATATAAGAAAATATTTAGCTTCATGAATATTGTTAAAGACAAATTCGGAACGAAATGAAATTAAAAACTTTAGGTTCAATCCTTTCGATTTGATTTGGGTTACAAAAGTATGGTAAAAGTTGTGATGAGTATGAAATTCCTGCTGTTGTTGTTAAAAAAAATTGGCACTTTAGAGACTTAAGTAGTGAGTACATATGTAGATGTTACAGAACTGTTGAAAGATCTTATCTAATGAATTACTTATTTGGATTTGACTTCTTTGGATTTAACCCCTGTCTGTTATTTTAAACTCTTTTAATTTGATTGTCATAAATATAGGACTTTATAAGAAATAAATATTTTGGTTAATATAATATTATATTTTTAATTGAACGATAATTAATTGGTAACACATTGGTGGGTTTATTAATTTTCCTTCTCTCCCCCTGAACGTGTTGACATACATATAGATGTGCATACACTGTCATTTGTGGTTCATTTTTTAAATCAATTCGAAAAATTAATTTAATGTCGATTTCGATGGGACCATTTCAGTGTTGCACTTTTTCTGGCAGCGGAGAACTGGGAGCACTGAATACCATGAAGATATTTCTGTCATATTCCTTGTATTTGTGGGCACACGGAGCTGTTAAACGAAATAAATGTTCTTTATTGATATATAGAAACAAAATTCTTCTTAACTTTATGCTAATTACCCAAATAAAATGTTTTAATTCATTTAACTCCAAAATTTCACAAATAATCGCGACAGTACATTTTGACAGAGCAGATCACAATTCAATTTGAATATATGTATTCGTAACACCGACAAAATATTCAGTGCAAATCTCGTGTTGCACTTCTGCTATAAAAATTGTCCCATCGAACATTTTCATTGTTGCACTGCTGGAAAAAGTGCAATACTGGTGTTGCATTAAAGTCCCATCGAAATCGACATAAGTAAAACTTTAGCTACCATTTAGCTACGAAAAAAATATGAGTTTAGTTACCAAGGAGCTGGGAAGTAGCTCAATTTAGCTACAAGGGTAAACTCAGAGTTGGAAACACTGGAAGGAAGACTAATCCGGCCTGAAAAAAGGCATTTTCGGTTTTCGTTTGGTTGTGATCGCGAGATTTAC
Organism: Dioctria rufipes; assembly: GCA_963924295.1. Taxonomy (NCBI): domain Eukaryota; kingdom Metazoa; phylum Arthropoda; class Insecta; order Diptera; family Asilidae; genus Dioctria; species Dioctria rufipes. The sequence continues at coordinate 157,985,104 of OZ002743.1, read as the reverse complement.
CCAGGTCGGATATAATTGTTAAATGAAAGTGTGTACAAATAAAGGTTATTGAATATCAAAGTGCTTTTCTGTTGCTGTTTTTTTTTTTTTTTGTTATAACAATCATTAAAAATGCTTAGTGATTCAACACCCCGCTTCGCAAACCAGACAAATTAAAATAAAATCATTGAATTTTCATTTTTAAATAATTTTCAATAAAAATTGGGGGACAAATTTAAGAATTAGAAAACGTTATGAAAGGCAGAAATACCTGAAAATATACTTTATATTCATTTTCCACAATTTTGTTCTTTTTTTTATTTATATCAGAATAGTTTCTCATATTACTATTTTCCTTTTCCTTACTACATCCCTAATTATGTATCCTTCTAGGAATTTGGGTAGGCATGTGCATGCGGTAGAATGTTTCCTTGTGCGTCGTTGGTTTGTTCTTTCTCCTCGTCCAAAATATTTTTATGGATGTAGCAGGAGAATTCAAGGAACAAGTCTTGACCTGTTTCATGTATCTTGCATTTATGTTAGGTATGTGCTTGGAAAGGGGGAAGAACCTGTTTTGGATGTATCACTGAAGGATGCAGGATGAAATCTTGCAGAGATTATTCTTTCGGTGATAATCACCCGAGTATTCCACAAGTGCGGTATCCTTAGAAAAAAAAAAAACAGATAAATAGTTAAAAATAAAAAATAAGTGAAATAATATTGAAGTAGACAATTTTAGGTGAGTAATCCTCACTAAGCTCGTGGGTGTATGAGTGAACGTTTTTTTTTTTATATTTAGTTAGTGTCGTTATTAGTTTAATCTATAAAATAGGAAATGTGTGTGATTTGTGAGCTTTAGTAGTAGTGTCTAGTGTGTAATTTTTGTTTGAGAGAGTATCGGAATTATAGAGAAACTGAGTATTAGGTATGGTTTTCTCCTATACTCAGTCATCAGTGCGTGTTGATGGTTTGCTCCATGCACAGATGAGTGGTTGGTTTTCACCATTTATTTTATGTTAAATAAACCGAAAGAGGCTGCAGAGAGAGAGAGGTACGGCTTTCTCCCGTCCTCTCCCTATTTAGTTTGGAGTAGTTTTGTCTTTTTTTTTTTTTTTATTATAAAGAATGTTAAATCTTGTGCGTGTGTATTGAGATTAGAGAAATGCTCGCCGTCACTTGATGCATTAGCTTACAAGCGTATTTTTCTATCTCTTTTTAGGTTCATCGAGTAGCCAACGTTCGCTCTCTGACTACCCCGCGGAGTGTATACCTTGTGGGTATTTAAAATTCTCTATAATAGTTTTATTAATTTTATTTAAAATTTTTTTTTGTGTCTTACAATTTATCAGAAGTGGGATAAGAACTGCGGAGATTGAACAAGGCTACTCGGTATAGTTACACATGTAGGGAAAAGAGAGGAAATATGTATGGGCATGTGTGTTTGTATGTTATGTGTGAAAATGTATAACAGGTGTAAATATAATATATACACTACCAATTACGCGTGTCAGATTTTCTTAAGTAAAAATCAAGTATAATTATATTTATATCACATTTATAAAAACGTGCTTAGGCCCATCTCAATACTTAATTATTACTTTTGACGATTTTAGCGATTCAAAAAAAAAAAACAAAAGAAAAAAAAAATGCCAAAACGAAGGAAGTCTCCACGCCGTAGCGATGGACATCATCGACGACATTATAATTCATCTTCCTCCGAAAGGGAAGATTATAATTCCAGGAATCAACACAAAACATTTTCTCGAGATAGTACGCGGTCCTTGGATAAATTCACCGAGGCTATAAAAACCTTAATAAATAGAAGCAGTGACAGACCGCAAAATATTTCGTTCAGAGGAGAAAATGTTCCTAGTTTTGACCCAGATGACCGAAATCAGACAGCTGAAACTTGGTGCAATAAAATAGACGAGCTACGAAGCATTTATGAATGGACCGAAGATGCAACAATTTATTTTGCCCTATCAAAATTACGTGGCATGGCGGAAGAATGGTACAAGGGTTTACAAACGTTGAAATTTACTTGGCAAGAGTGGAAAAATAAACTCCAAGAAGCTTTTCCATATAAAATAGAATATAATGACTTGTTGAACGAGATGCTGCGCAGAAAAAAACGACATGAAGAATCCTACACAAAATATTTTCATAAAAAAATGGTACTTCTAAATGCATGTGACATCAAAGGTGGACGAGCAGTGTCTTGTTTAATAGGGGGAATAGAAGACAATTTAATAAAAATAGGAGCTAAAGCTGGACAACACAAAACACCTGAGTCGCTTTTTCAATATTTAAGTGCTTTCAATCACAAATCATCATCAACATCTGAGCCAGGAAATAGATATAATAATATCAACAAAAAGGGACATCCACTTAAACATAGCAAGGCAATAACCCAGACATCGACTTCAGATTTTAAGTGCTTCAAATGTGGGAAGGCAGGGCATTATGCTAATAAATGCAGCGAAAGGATTAATGTGGAAGTCAGATGCAAACTATGTGGAAATCGTAACCACGATGAAACGAAATGCTACAGAAATAAAATTAGTACAAGCAAACCAATCGCATGACTAGATGCGGCCTGTGAGGTCTCTAATAAGAAATTTTTTAGAGACGTAGAAGTAAACGGAAATGCGACTAAAGCTTATATTGATTTTGGAAGCTCTTGTACAATACTTACCAAAGGTGAAGCCGGAAGATTAAATTTAAATATAGATGATGCTGACCGCACCATACTCCGCGGTTATGGGAACGGGAAGACCAGTAGTATAGGAGCAACTACGTGTGTAATAAAAATAGATGAAGTAAAGGAACCAGTTAAAGTAGTTGTGGTCGAAGATAAGGAGCAAGATGTGCCTGTGCTAGTAGGACGTACTTTTACGGAAAAGCCGAATATAGTAGTCATCAAAGATAATCAGTCACTACACTTTTCATATGCAAATCAACAAAATGAAATAGAAAACCTACCGCACGGCCTTGAAGCTGAAACTGCTTCCAAAATTAAATTGATATCCGTCGAAGATCAACTGATTCCTGCAAATCATGTACAGTGGGTGAATGTACAAAGTGATGAATATATAGGTGATATGTATGTAGAAGCTAGTGTGAGACGTAAAGAAGGGCAAGAGTCATGTATACCTCGCACTCTTTTGCGCACAAACAAGAAAAAAACAGCATACATACCATATGTGAATCTTTCAGACGAAGATTTAATAATCAAAAGGGAAAAAGTAGTAGCGAGGGCTTGGCCGTTACCAATTGAATTAACTTCGATCGAAACTAATTACAATATTAATTCAGAAAAACCAAGAGAGTTGGACTTAGGAGAACTGAACGTAGGACCAATTAGTGAGAAGGAGAAAAATGAACTGATAGATCTCTTACAAGAACACCGAGATTGTATTGCGCAAAGTACTGCAGAATTAGGCTGTTCAAAGTCGGCACAAATGGAAATTATCCTAGAAGATGACAAACCATTTTCTTATCGGCCATACCGAATGGCACGAACAGAACAAGAAGCAGTTCAAGAAATAATTAGCGACTTAGTTAGAAATGAAATAATTAGAGAATCAAGTTCAAATTACTCGTCTCCGATTGTACTGGTGAAAAAGAAAAACGGGGAGCAAAGACTTTGCATTGACTACAGAAAATTGAACACGTTGACGTTAAAAGACAATCATCCTCTGCCAAGGATAGATGACCAGATTGATAGGTTGCAAGGAGGAATTTATTTTACGAGCTTAGATTTAAAATCAGGCTACTATCAAATCCCAATGGCAGAAGGTTCTAGGCGATATACATCTTTTGTAACCCATGCGGGTCAGTATGAATTCAATCGCATGCCCTTTGGGTTAGCAAATGCCCCCAGAGTCTTTCAAAGACTTATGAATAAAATTTTGGGACCTGTTGGAGACATTGCGTCAGTGTACCTTGATGACGTATTACTACATGCAGATACTGTACCAAACGCATTAAATGGATTGAAGAAGGCGTTAGAAATATTCAGAAAGGAGGGACTGACTTTAAATTTAAAGAAGTGTTCGTTCTTCATGACATCAATAACTTACTTAGGGTACGAAATCTCCCAAGGTAAAGTTCAACCTGGAGCTGACAAAATCAAGGCCGTCGAGAAATTCGAAATACCAAAAAGCATCCATAATGTACGACAGTTCTTGGGTTTAACTGGTTATTTCCGTCACTTTGTGAGGGATTATGCAACCATAGCACGTCCTTTAACGACGCTACTAAGAAAAACTTCTACTTGGAGATGGACATTTTTCCACTGAGAAGACTCTTTATCGACTATGCGAAAAATACTGGTTTCCACGAATGCGCCAATATGTCGAAAAATATATCTCGTGCTGCATTCAGTGTTTGTTCAATAAGCGGGTATCGGGAAAGAAAGAGGAATTCCTTCATCCAATACCAAAAGAGGCAGATCCAATGAAGGTGGTTCATGTTGACCATTTGGGACCCTTCCCCAAAAGTAAAAAAGGAAATAGTTATTTGATTGTCGGCATAGACGCGTTCACTAAATTTTCATTTTTAAGAGCAGTGAAAACTACGAAAACTAAGTACGTACTTGAGTATTTTAAGGACTTATTTGCACTATACGGCTCTCCAAGGATTATTATCTCCGATCAAGGTAGTGCGTTTACTGCAAAAATGTTCAAAAGTTTCTGCACCCAAAACAACATTCAACACGTGAAGAATGCAGTCGCCACACCAAGAGCGAACGGTCAAGTGGAAAGGCTAAACAGAACCGTGTTAAATGCGTTATTATGTGTTACACTTGAAGAAGAAAGATGGGACGACAACATAAGATCCGTACAGTTCGCACTTAATAATGTGATAAATAAAACAACTGGGAAATCTCCTAGTGTATTACTCCTTGGATACGTACCGAGAAATGGTTCCGACATTGTGTTGACCGATGAAATACTTCATACATCAAAGGTTATCGAAGATATCACGAGTGAGCGAAGATCCGCTTATGATAACATTATCAGAGAGCAGGAAAAGCAAAAAGGGTATTTTGATCGTAAAAGAAAGAAGGCAAAAGTATACAAAAAAGGCGATATTGTGCTGATTGAGAAAAATGAACCCGCACAAAGTACAAGTAGAAAACTAGTTTCGCCATATAGTGGACCGTTTTTGGTCAAAGAGGTGTTACCAAATGATAGGTATATCATAACAGACATGAAAGGATCTCATAGATCGTCACGAAGGTATGAGCGGACTATTGCCGTCGACCGGATGAAACCATGGATTCCCCCAGGTGGAGTTTCGGATGAAACTGACAGTCAAAGTGGAGAAGATGGTGTAGTGTTATCAAGCGATGAAAACAAATCATGTTAACTCGGGACGAGTTATCTTCCAGGATGGCCGATTGAAAGGCAGAAATACCTGAAAATATACTTTATATTCATTTTCCACAATTTTGTTCTTTTTTTTATTTATATCAGAATAGTTTCTCATATTACTATTTTCCTTTTCCTTACTACATCCCTAATTATGTATCCTTCTAGGAATTTGGGTAGGCATGTGCATGCGATAGAATGTTTCCTTGTGCGTCGTTGGTTTGTTCTTTCTCCTCGTCCAAAATATTTTTATGGATGTAGCAGGAGAATTCAAGGAACAAGTCTTGACCTGTTTCATGTATCTTGCATTTATGTTAGGTATGTGCTTGGAAAGGGGGAAGAACCTGTTTTGGATGTATCACTGAAGGATGCAGGATGAAATCTTGCAGAGATTATTCTTTCGGTGATAATCACCCGAGTATTCCACAAGTGCGGTATCCTTAGAAAAAAAAAAAACAGATAAATAGTTAAAAATAAAAAATAAGTGAAATAATATTGAAGTAGACAATTTTAGGTGAGTAATCCTCACTAAGCTCGTGGGTGTATGAGTGAACGTTTTTTTTTTTATATTTAGTTAGTGTCGTTATTAGTTTAATCTATAAAATAGGAAATGTGTGTGATTTGTGAGCTTTAGTAGTAGTGTCTAGTGTGTAATTTTTGTTTGAGAGAGTATCGGAATTATAGAGAAACTGAGTATTAGGTATGGTTTTCTCCTATACTCAGTCATCAGTGCGTGTTGATGGTTTGCTCCATGCACAGATGAGTGGTTGGTTTTCACCATTTATTTTATGTTAAATAAACCGAAAGAGGCTGCAGAGAGAGAGAGGTACGGCTTTCTCCCGTCCTCTCCCTATTTAGTTTGGAGTAGTTTTGTCTTTTTTTTTTTTTTTATTATAAAGAATGTTAAATCTTGTGCGTGTGTATTGAGATTAGAGAAATGCTCGCCGTCACTTGATGCATTAGCTTACAAGCGTATTTTTCTATCTCTTTTTAGGTTCATCGAGTAGCCAACGTTCGCTCTCTGACTACCCCGCGGAGTGTATACCTTGTGGGTATTTAAAATTCTCTATAATAGTTTTATTAATTTTATTTAAAATTTTTTTTTGTGTCTTACAGTTATTTTGTTGTCTTAGGTATTTAAATAAATATTTCATTAATCAATTTGCGATTTATTCAAAAGTCTTAACATCCCACCCCATCTTGCGAATTATGCACCGAGCTGTCCTATTTATGACAACGACCAAAACCCTCGAGAATACTTCACAAGCCATGAAACAGACTCCCTCCCTACCACATGCGAGGCCCAACGTAGTCCTTACATTCTAAAATATTTGCAGTGTTCTTATGTAAAAGTGACAAAAGTTTGATTTGAATAGCTCCTCCGCCCTAAACTATTATTAATACAAAAAAATGGTGTTCTGATAATCTTAAGGTTGCTTTCTTATCTTCCGAACCATAATAAAATTTTGATACCTTTCCTAACAAAATTATTTAAAAAAATTTATCTTAACCAAATGACTACGATTCTTCAAACAAAAATGCTCAGCTGAGTAATCATTGTAATGTCGCTGTGCCGTCATGGCATGCCGTGCGCTGATGATATCGAATGTAGCTGCCTACAGATTCGGACTACGGCTGCACATACACACATGCAATTATCACTCAGCTTAGAGGTATTGAGCGTAAAATGGTAAGGTTACTTTGTAATCAAAACTATTTTATTATTTTGTTTAGTAAGGTATATAGGAAGTGTAACCTTTGGGAAGCTAAGAAACCAAGCTTTCAATAACTAGAAGACTATTTTCCTGTATGGATAGTAGTTTAGGCTTTATAGCATATATAAAGTCAATGTTTGGCACTTTTCCATAAGTATCAATATAGAACATTTTAGAAAACGGACTAAGCACGCACACATATAGATTTCTGTTTCATGGCTTGGGAAGTATTCTCGAGGGTTTTGCAACGACCCAGCCTTAATATTTAACGTATTCCATTACGCTAAAAAGTAGAATAGGGGAAGTAGACTCATGGCAAAGTCAACTTAACTTATTAGGTTATCTTTGCTCATGATGTGCAAAAAAGAGATAATTCTTATGTAGAAAATGCTTGACTACCTGTTTTGAAGACCCAATAAAAATATTTTTCATCACAGCAACTTAATTTTTGGATTTAAAAAAAAAAAAACTGTTTGAAAGTCATTTGTCAAAAAAATGACATTGTTGTATTCAATATTCATCTCAAAGTGAATTTTGAAAAATTTTACTTGTACTGATACAATTTTTTTAAAAAAACCTAGTTTTATCTGAGTATGATTTACAATATATTGTTCTAACAAGTGCAAAACTAAAATATAAATTTAGCGAAAATACTAACAGTTACATATATATGTAATGGCAAATTGCTGTGCATGGTGCATGAAGGAAGTAGTTTGCGGGTGAGTACGTGTAGTAGGTTGTCAAAATTTTTACTGTTCATAAAAATGGTATAATATTGTTATATGGCGGAGGAGGCGTAACGTATTACATTATACATAAGTAAGTCTTAAAATAGAAACAATAAAATTAGCTTTAGAGGTTTCCCTACCATAAATTCCTTCGGAACGGAACCAAGTGACTTTAGAGCGATTTTTGCTTCTTGTCATTCACCAATCGAATACAAAGCTAATCTAACTAATGTTCATTCTAGAGTATTTGGCTATTTGGATTTTTGGGATGGATGCAACTATGAGGTAGCACTATTAAATATTACTGCTGATATTAGAACAAATTGAATATAATCTAATGAACTTGTCCTTTTGAATTTCACAAATATTTTTAACATTGTGCACAACTTCTAACTCTTTGCTAAGGTCTAGTTGTTTTTTTTAACTTTAAGGCTGCCTGCTTTAAAATTCATTATAAGTTTTCTAATTAATTAATTTGTAGGCGCCAAATTAGATTCGACAAGATTGATAGATGGGCAAAATCAATTATCCTTTGTATTGATTCAACAGAAATTTAGTTTAGATAGTAAGGTTTTTTAGAAAATAAAATTACAAGTGAATGATTATTGGTTGTACGAGTATATCTACGGTATCTACAGATATGTCTGATGGTAAGGTTGTCCGAGAAATGAATATAGAGTCCTTTTATTTTTAATAATCTACTAACATTCAACTTTTCAAGCAATTCATATGTACACATACGATGACGTCCATGTTCATATCAGACACCCTATTGGTCTAACCGAAGATAACACGTTAGCAGAATGAACGAATATTTGCAAGTAATTCTTAAGTGGTCTTTCAGCCTCACACTGAATCCCCGAGTAGGTTACTAGAATCCTGCTGAATCGCGACCAGGTTAAATCCACTATGTCCTCCTCTAAAGTGGTTAGGCTAAATTTAGCCTTTTATTATTACCCTTGGGGTTAGCTTGCAAACCTTATTAGGAGAGATAAATGCTACTCCAGTGATTTGCAACTTGAAAGCAGCTAGCGCGAAACGCTAAATTAAGAGATATGCTTTGAGGTTTCATCTTCCGCTTTGTACAGTCAACACAATTCACTGTTGATTTCCCTAATTTTTTAAAAAGTAATGGAAGCGGTATGTCTAGTGATTGCATTAATAGATAGTCTGAGCGATTGTCTGTTAAGACAAATTTTGTAGTATATGGACTCTTGGCTCTGGTTTTAGCCAGATCGTCCGTTTTTTTTCATTTTCGTCCATTTCGTGTCCTGGGGCTGGGTTCCGCAACTGTGAAGAATTTTCAAGTGAACACGATTTGAAAAACTCACATAAGTGCAAGGTGTAGACTTTTGAATTTCAAGCGATTCCGTAAATGCCTGTGTACACTTAAGTGCTGAATTTTTTCTGTGCTGTATGTTGTTTGAGGGAGAAAATAGTCTTTTTGAAGAAATAAGTTACAGGAATTCACTAGTATTAAGGAGACTATGGCGGCGTACACAATTTTGACAGAAAAACTCATTTCCACTTTTGCGGAATCGGAACAAGGTGGTGTACACAAAATTCTGTGTACACGTGAAAACTCATAGTTGCTGAATCCAGCCCCAGCAATCCTAAGCAAGGTTACTTTTTTTACCCTAAACAGCAGCTAAAGTAGTTTCGTGTGACTAGATTCGACTCAAAGTTTTAAGTGGTCAGAGTCAGGAGCACAGTTTGTCTGTCTAAGGAGTTCTTGCAGCCTGAATCCTTCAATTTCCATAGTGAATTGGATTTTACTGTTGAAAGACTCCAGAAACTTTAAAAAATTATTGAATTGTCTCAAACTACCCTTCCTGATTTCCTTCAATTCACAATGGAAATTGAAGAAGATGAACACATTAATTTCTTAGAGCTTACAATAATTAAAAAATAGGACAAACTTAAATTTAAGATTTATAGAAAAGATTCATATGCAGACATAATCATACACAAAAGCTATTTCGCTCACTTCAGCATTTGATGACTTGGTATACAGAGCAGTATTTATCCCAATGGATACAAACAAGAAGAACATACATAACAAGCAATAACGGATTCAATGATGAGTTAATAGATGGAATTTTAAACAGAAAATTTTGAAATAAACTTATGAAAGAAATTACATACTTGTTTAAACAGCATTGTATCAACTGAAGAAACTCGGGCCTCATTATCATATTTCCACAGACAAGAAATATACAGATATCGAGAGTAGTACTAAGAAAGTGATGTATGGAAGAGCTTATAGCAAACCTCAATAACTCACTGATCTCGGCTAAATATATCATGGGTACGAACCAAAAATTCTTTCTTTCTTAGAATTTAAATCGACCATATTTCTTCAGAATTCGTGTGCATTTATTGGTGGTTATAGACGGTCCGAACAAATTTTGTCTACCGTCCTGTGGGAAAAGCTGATTGGGAGGGGTGGGTGGGTGGAGGTAAACAATGAAAGATTTACTTCTTTTAATAGTTGAATAAGCATACAAAATTACAAGTTTTAACGAATTTTATTGGCATGGGTACAAATCGCACATCTAGGGAAATAACGCCAAAGCGGCTATCACTAATCGGCACAACCAAATTAGATTTTGCATTTTTTGGTTTCTGTATTTAAGATAATTGCAAATTTTAACAAAATATGGACTATGAAGATATTGTTTCGCACATCAGAAATGTTTTGAATACGATTAAGTATTTGTTGAGGTACAAATTTCATTGAAATTGCATTAAAATTGCGAGTAGGGAAAATGTACGGCATACCAGTAGGAAGATTAGTAGGAAGCATTGATTATTTATATATAGATGTGCCCAAAATCATTGACGTCTTAGAAAAGAGAAATCGCTACTTGGAAAAAATGTGATAAAAACTTTTATTTAATGGTTTAAATAAAACTTTTCCAGCATATAAAGTAAAAATAGTTAAAAACCAAATAGCATATTATATCCAGTCATTTAAAATTCTTTTATTAAAAGTTTTAAAGCTGGAAATAACAAGCGAAATACAAGTACCGACATCTCCTTTCTAAGACGTTAATGATTTTGGGCACATCTATATATAAATAATCAATGTAGGAAGTTAATGCAAATCGAGAATAAGATGCGAGTGCAGAGAACTTTCAGCGGTTTCGGCTTCCCTTCACTGCCGTGAAATATGAAAATAAATACCGGGACGGAATTCAAATTTCAAACTAAGTGTAAGAGAAAAACGTTTGTTGTAGTTGTATTGTATAGACTTCGAGGAGAGAACTAAAGGAGGCGACATGTGATGAAAAAAGCGTGGCAACTTTCGTTCTTCTTCTTGTTTATGCGAGGTGCCAGAGGAGGCGTTAAAAATTGTTGATGCCTTCAATATCACAACAAATTAATGGCGCGAAAATTCAAACACATTTCTTAGAAACTCGGCACAATCTTCCGCACAACCCACTGACGTATATACATAAATGGACTGACTGATCTCCTCTTTCATGTGGCACCAGTTTTGATTTCAGAAAGTATGCTCTCACTGACGATATATCTAAATTATTTGCGAATTTACTTATATATGCATGTCAGTGGAATTAACTGAATTTACCACAAAAGTATTTTTAAAGTATTTTCCTCAACACGGCTTGTTGTATCTACATCTTTGAGCAGATATAACTGCTTTTTATATTACTATCACTTAGTCCAATAGTCATTAACCATTTCCTATGAAAAGAAATTATCCATTTGTAACTACGTCTCTGCGCCAAACACACTTCGCGGCTCTTTGCTTATAGAAAAGTGACAGTCAAACACCCCGCCAAAATCAAGATGGCGAAAATTTTTGGCTACGCTGCCATACATATACTTACTATGGCATGTCATCTCCTTTAGTTCTCTCCACAAAGTGTATAGAATGCAATTTATTGAAAACATTAATGTATTAATACCCCCCCCCCCTCCAACAATCCCTTCCACGGACAATCCACTCATCCCGCAAGAGGGTAGACAGAATTTGTTCGGACCGTCTACAGCCACCAATAAACCACACGAATTCTGAAGAAATATGGTCGATTTCAATTCTAAGAAAGAAATCAATTTTTGCCTATACTGAAAAACATTTTTGGTTCGTGCCCATGGTATATTTAGCCGAGTTATTGAGGTTTGCTGTGAGCTCTTCCATACATCACTTTCTTAATACTACCGTCGATATCTGGGTATTTCTTGTCTGTGATATTACGAAGAGATTTCAGACAGAATAGCTAAGGAACTAAAGAAACTTGATTTGATTACACTTAAGAGGAGTCAGTACCAAGATTTGCAAGTTTCATACATTTTTCAATGCAAATTTCTGACAAAATATTTGTACCAGAATAATGACTTATATCTTAAATTAAAGGTAACGAAGAGGTCTAGTAAATAACGTCGAGAAAAATAAAAAAATATGTATTGGAATGGAGATATTAGCTCGGAAAATTGTAAAAAATGGTAAAAATTGATTTTTTTCAAATCAAATTCCTGTTAGTAGGTATTCCCATTTCTTTAGATTGTGGCTATTTTAGAAAGATAAAGCAAATAACGTCGTTTTTTCATTTTTAGTGGCGCTTTTTTTAATTGTTTAACTCTAATACTACTTGTTTTTTCTCTCGATATTTCACAGACGAGAAATTGCAATATTTCGTTGAAAGTTGTAGAAATATAAAGTAAAATAGTATATTTAACAATTATGTGCAAAATAAAATTTAGGAGAGTTCATTCTCGTCAAAAAAATTTCAATTTCTTTGAACTGCAAATTTTCATTTTCGTCTTAAATTGTCGCATGTTGGGTTTCTGCATTTTACGCTAGATGTCTCTAATGTGACTTGTGGTCAGGTCTACGCTAATTTTATATGAATTTTCATACTTTCAGGACACAAACCTACGTATAGTAAGTTTTATTGCCTACAGGCTCGCTGGTATCTAAATTGAAATTTTTGCTGAGTACTGTGCGCGTTCACTGCCACCGAAATAGTGACTTTTTGTCGACTACGAGTCACTACCGAGCGTTCACTCCGCCAATTTTGACAGTAAACGACTACGCTTGACTACGACTATCGTTCACTCCGCACATTGAATGTACCAAATTGTCGACTACATTCGACTACGCTCGGGAGGATAGTCGATCGTAGTCGGTTTGACAGAACTACACTACGACAACGACTACGCTACCGAAGTGGCAGTGAACGCGCCCACTGACTCCCCTTAAAGTGCCAAACACAATTCCGATGTTTCGATCCAATTCGATCTAACCCTTTTCGATTCAGATTTTGTCTTTCATCCATGAAAACATTCTTTTTTTTTTGTCATATAATTCATGTCTTTTTTTATTTCCTCAACAAAAGCCTTTTCATGCATCTTTGAGTATAAAGAAATCTTTACAGATGATTTTTCTAGGTTGTGTCATCCGTAAAAGTTGAAATTTGCTCAACTTCTCAGTTTCGATTCGATCCATTTCGGAGTAATGTGTCCTTGCACGTATGTCTCATATAAGCAATTTGACACTTGTACGAATCGGATCGAAACTGTGGCATTGTGTTTCGACCTTAAACTCAGATGAGTTAATGAGCGTAAAATTGTAAGGCTACTTTGCACTATTTTATTATTTTGTAAAATAAGATATATTGTAAGTGTACCCTTTGGGAAGCGAAGGACCAAGCTTTAAATTACTAGAAGACAATTTTCCTGTGTGGATAGTAGTTTAGGCTCCATAGCATATATAAAGTCAATGCTTGGCACTTTTCCATAAGTATCAACATAGAACATTTTAATGAATGGACTCTCAACGCACACAAATACTATGATAACATGCAGAGTTGAAAAATTGAGTCGAAATTGAGTTGAGTTTTCGACTCGTGTTTTTGAGCACGTGGTTGAGATATTGAGTTGAGACCGGGTCCAAATATAGTTGAAGTGACAGTTCAACATAACATGTTATTAATGGTATTCTTGTGATGGAGTTATAAAAGTTATAAATTTTTTTTTAAATAAACAAAATAAACACACAATAAATATATAACCTACAAATACTTTCGTAAAAAGCAAACAAAATAAATCCCAACTGTTAGCTGCCAACTTGACTACTCAATCCGCGTTTTTAGGACACCATTTCGACTCGACTACGCCAGTCGAAGAATCGAGACGACCCAATTTCAACTCGAGCCGCGTATATATGGAGTTGAAGCCGAGTTGAACCAAGGTTCAATCCTGCATGTAAAGGTGGTAATAATAGATTTCTGTTTCATGGCTTGGGAAGTATTCTCGAGGGTTTTCACCAGATACATTAGGTCTGTTTGAAAAAAAAACCCGGGTAAACCTAGGGTTACATCGAGCTAGAATCTTTTTTTTTTTTTTTTGAAAAACCCAGGGCTACCCCGAGCTTACACTAGAAACTTCTTGGCGTAATGTTTTGACATTTGTAACTTGAGAAATGTCACTTGCAATTTGTTGCTGATTGGGTCTTGAAAAAAAATAAGCAAAAATTAGAAGAAAAGAAATAGAAAATATCTAGTGCACATTTTATTTATCTTCACCCATTTTATAAATAACTTTTTACAATTAATTATACTGTCAGAGAGATTTACCCGGTGTTTTAAAATGTGTTCGATGAACGCAGAAGCCAGGGGTAAATATTGGACGGGAAAATTTACACGGTACTTTAATCGAACAAACCTATTTACATAATAAGTGTGTACGTACAACAAAAAAAGACAAGTGACATCTACTGAAAATGAAGAGTAAACAACTTAAGGTTCGGAGAATCGATGATTCTTGAATGGAATCTTTGGGATGGTTCTAGAATAGAATCTTCAAGAAGGCCCTGGAGAGTTTGTAGAGTATAAATATAGCAGTTGCCACCACCAGAGCATGAATCGTGTCTTAAGCAGGCCATACACCATCAGTTTTGCCGTGGTTTTACTGTAAAACCACGGCAAAACTGATGGTGTATGGCGAACCCCACGTTTTGAGGTTCGGATATCTACTAAAACTAGAATTCAGGTCATGCCAGAAATATCTTTCTCAAAACGTGGGCAAGACGTGGGCAAGGCCATACACCATCAGTTTTGCCGTGGTTTTACTGTTTTGCTCGTTCATAATCAAAGTTAACTTAATAATAAGCTAAGAAGTAGACGACATTTCTGAGTGTTTTACATTTAAATGTACACGGCAAGAAAAGGAAGAAATAAAGAAAAAAATAATAAAAAAAAAATCAAACTCTTTAAATTTTTTATGAATAAAGATAAAAAATATGAAAGCGCAAATTGCATGCAACGAAACAGAATGGAAAATATTTCTTTTTCGTAAATAAATGAGAAGTGGCGGAGTTTTCACGTTTTACTCTCATAAAATGTTCCCGCGCTTCTGTGAAAACCGGTTTTTATGAAATAATCACAATGTTTGGTCACATGTTGTTGCTGTAAATGGACACTACAAGATGACGGCAAGACGTGGTCAAGTTGGATAGTGTGTGGGGCTTTTTCTTGACCACGTTTTAGGTTCTTATCTTGACTAGAACGTGGTTTTTAAAACCACGGCAAAACTGATGGTGTATGGCGCCCTTTAGACATTACATTGTGAAGAAGTGAAAGTAGTAAAAAAGCGAAAGAGTTCTAATTGGATTGCGATAATTGAAAGTACAGTATTAGCGATAATTAAAGTTGAGTTGATTAATTTAATGCTTGGTGAATTGTGTAAGTGTTAAAAACATCATAAGTGAAATAAAGAACTTGTAAACACAATATTTAATATTGTGTTTAAAATAACGAACCACAAAAGCCATGCTCGCAACAACTTGTGTTAGAAGTGGGATAAATTTGCGAAATAAAGTGGTGGCAATTGACTTGAAAATTCAAAGTGTGATTGTGTTAAATTTTGTACTTTAAGTGAAAGTTCTGTAAAATAATTTATATTCAACTGTGAGTAATTTACTAAAGTAATGGGGAGCAAACTGGAGGTGCAAAGAATGTTCTCGTCGAGCGACTGAGACAAGCTTTGATAGAATAAGGACAGAATCCTGAGACATTTGCTTTCGAAGATGACTTGGAAGAACCTGAAGCGGAAGCAAAGTCTGTGATGAACGTGGAACAAGTGTGTAATGTGTTAATGAGTAAATTGGAGCTTTCATTAGCTCTGCAAATGAAAAATGCTTTTGAGGAGAAACAAGCAATTGTCTTGAGAAACAAAAGAGATTCCTGGAAACCCGTTTGGACGAGCAAAAGGATGCTTTTGAGGAAAAAAAGAAATCTATGGAAACCCGTATGGACGAGCAAGAGGATGCTTTTGAGGAACAAAAGAAATCTATGGAAACCCATTTGGATGAGCAAAAGCATACTTTTGAGGAACAAAAGAAATCTATGGAAACCCGCTTGGATGGAGAAAGGAGCTCTCTGCAGAATTGTAATGCAGCAGGAAGTGTTGGAAGTTCAACAACAATTGTCAGAAGTAAACAAAATGTCACGGAACAGCTTGACCGAAATATCCAGTGCAGGTAGAATTAAATCTCCAATATTTGATGGACAAAATTCGTGGCATATCTTCAAGAGACAATTCGAGGCAGCTTCAGAGGTAAATGGATGGAATGATGAAGACAAAGCTTTAGCTCTGGTGTTAGCACTTCGAGGTCCTGCATCAGAGCTCTTACAAACTGTACCGATTGAAAAGCAACGTGATTACACTTCATTAGTACAGGCGATAGAATTACGTTACGGAGATGAACATATGCAGCAAGTATATCGCCAACAGTTGCGCAACAGGATTCAAAAGCATGGCAAATCACTACAACAATTGCAGGCTGATGTGGAAAGGTTAGCGCATCTTTCATACTCCAACGTAAATGCGGATTTCCTGAATGAAGTGGCAACGGAGGCATTTGTGAACACTATTGCAGATGAAAATTTACAACAAGCGTTAAGGCTTGCAAGAAAGAAATCAACAGCAGAAGCACTAGCCTATGCATTAGCGTATGAATCCGCCAGACAAGCTTCACGGAGTGCAGTACGAGTGAGAGAAATTTCAGTGGAAGAATGTTCTTGCAACAGAGTGCAATCATCACACAGCCCGCCTTCGTGTCCTTCGATGCTGGAATTGTAATAGACAAGGGCACCTACAAGATACTGCAAAAAATGCCGAAGAGTGGAATCTCTAGATGAAGAGAGGAGAGTGGAATTTCAAAGATATCGAGCTGAGCAGCAGACTTGCAACAGATTGTAGTCATTATTGAGCACCCCTTTACGAAGTGTTCTTCGATGCTGGGATTGTAATAAATTGCGACACCTTCAAAGCAACTGCAGGAAACGCCGTCGAAGAGAATCAACAGAAAAGAAACGGAGAGACGAATGTCCAAGTTGGCGAGCTAGGGAGCAAGCTATTCTTAGAGGGACTAGACTCCAACCTTATGGCTTTGAGATCCAACACAGGAAAGGACGTATCCATGGAAATGCAGAAGCCTTTATACAACGTCCATGTGAACCTGAATATAAGCATTACGGCTGTGAGAAAAAAAACGAGAAAACAGCTACTATACAGTTGGTAACTGTGGAACTATCATCAGGTTGGGACATCGAGAACTTGCGAACAGCGCAACGAGAAGATCTGGAAATTTCACCTATTCTTGCTGGCAAAGAAGACATTGAAAGACCAGACTGGAAAGATATTTCAGAACGGAGTGAGAAGCTGAAAAGTTATGTTATGGTCGTAGCGTATTGTATATAGCAATATGCTACACGGACTGTAGCGTGTATGTCGGCTGCTGTCCATAGCGGAAAGCGAACGCACCTTGACTGGGAGTAGTGCTTTACTCAGGCTCAAGTGACATGTCGTTGAAGACAAGGAAGAAGAAGAGTTGGTTGGTCTGTCAAAAAAAGGGTGTTTTTGGCTGGTTGAACGGAGAACTGAAGAAAAGTTAGATCTGATAATTTTTTATTAATAAAGTGAGAGAAAAAAAGACAATAAGCAAATTTACGCGCAAGCTCAAGCAAAAATCGTAATCAAACTGCGGCGAAGCAAAATAAAAATCCTCCGCTTGAGGATCACCCAAATAAATTTGGAAAAGAAAAAACCAAAAATATACGCCACGCATGCTGTGATATTTCGAATCCCGGAAAGGACAGCAGATCACCAGTGACAAAAGGAAATCTGTATAATTTATTAATCCACCAAGTGGACTGTTGCATTAGCTGCATGGTGAGGCCTAGAAAATTATGACAAAAACGAAGTTGCATTTGTGATGAAATTAACCACGAAAATCGGACTTCTACGAGGGACGAGCGCTGACATTGGATAAGTTCTTTACAATTTTTTTTATTATTACATTTTGAAAGACTCAAATTATTCGCACCCTGAAGGGTATAATTCATTCAGATTCTGAGAATAAAAATGTTTACTTTGATATAGTAGGATAAATAATCATAAACGTTAGTATAGAGCCACTAAATAATGACTGTAGAATAAGCAATGAGATAGTAGCTTCGATGAACGTTTCAAGAAGTGAATACGTGAATAGTTTAAGATTACGGTATATTTCATTAAAATTGTTTTAATACTAGCTTTGATCTGATAAATTTCGGAAGCCCAGTGCTCCACTGAAAGGTTGGGTCAATATTGAGTTTTTATATTCTCGTGAAACAAAAGAATTGTTGTAATTATGTATAAAAAAAGAAAAAAATCAGATAGATGAGTCAAGATATTAGATACATACACATAGTCTCCATACAAATTCATAGTGGTGCTTTGTATTGGTACCTCAATCAGTCCCGTGTGGACATAGTTATATTAGTTTTTCATGAATCTGTTTTTGTATCACGATTGTACATGAAAACAAGAGTATGCAAGAGTTGTTGTTGTTAAATCGTAAAATTTTGATTTGGAGCGAAAAGAATCGCATAATGCAGAAAACATGTCGACATACTAATCTTAATTTTGCATACGAGTTCGCATATTATATATCTGTAACATAGATGAGATAAAATAACGCGAGTGATCATTTGTCCTATGCGTCATCAGGTTAGCCTAAACGGAACAAACGTTCTGTAACGAGATGCTCTAAGATTAAAATTTTCTATAAAGGAAAACGTAACATGCCAACCGCGTATCAGTTCATTAGGTCTCAGTAAATCAGACAGTGCCATTATCACAAGATAGGAAGTAACTATATCGAGAAAAAGAAAAAACCCTTAATTAAAATATAGTTAAGATTTCTTTGAGCGCTTGCGATTGTGCCCTTAAGTATTAAGTTTGTTGGTGCTGACTTTAATTTATTTTTTTATTACTTTCGATTTTGGACGCCTAAAAGGGTGGTTCAAGGAAGATCAAATTTTTATTTTCATTCATTCAGGTACGTGCCGTCTGCTGGAGCGCTTCATCAGGTTGGAGAATAGTGAATGTAAGTACCTACCTTCAGTATTAATTCAGTGGTAAAGCCTTGTTTAATTCTCGTTTGAGACCCCGGTGTCCTCCAAATTAAGTATCTGATTCGCTCGAAATTTTAGTAACACCTGAAAGAGCAGTTTATTAAACAAAAGAAAGAGGAAAACAAAAAGATTTCCGTTCGGGGACTTATTACAAAATATTAATCCCGTTGCAAGATGTTGTACGCGGAGGGCTACCTTTCGAGGTTATGATAATGATCGTGTTAAGGAATTGTTATATTGGTGTAAAGTCGACTTTGTGACTTCCACTTACGTACTCTTGAACATAATAGGTTGTTCCAGAATAGTTGACCAATGTTATTATAAGCGAAAGAGACTGTAAATTGTAAGTTGTAATTGAATTCATTTTTGTAGAAACTCAGGAAATTGCATATCATTTTTGTTCAAAATAAACATTATAACGTATTGAAGATGTGCTGAATTTCTTAATATTTTTCTCCTCACTCTCTTGGTGCCCTCCTCACGATGAAGGTTGACTAGTCCGCTTCTCCACTTGTCTCTTTACAGGTCAAAAAGGGACTTTGGAAACAGTGCCGCCCAAAGTCGATGGGAGGATGGGGCTTGGCAAGAAGGCATGCCATCTGCGCCTTCAACGGAAATAGGTAAGTGACGTAAAAGTCCCCTCAGGACTGAGTGGGTGCTCGTTTTGGTGTAGATAGGCATGAAGATTGTTTTTGATTATGGGTGGTGACAGCGGCAGGTATTTTCGGGAACCTCCCCACACTCTCCGCCACCCTTAGCCGAGGTGCTAGCATGCCGCCCTGTGCTATCGCTGTCATCGAGTGATCTGTCAGCTCATGCTGACAGTTTGGACTTCACGTCCTGACCAATCACTCCAATATACAACCATAACAGTTACTGGGTTCAATGGAACTCTTCTCATGTTGAATGTGGTATATTAAAACGCAAGTGGAAAGCACCTAACGAGGACATTTGGGAGTGAACAAAATAATTTCAAGGTTTTATTGGCTACATATGCGAGAAGATGTTGAGGAGTGGTGCCGCAGATGCACTGCCTGTGCTGCTTGCAAAAGGCCACAACACAGAAACAGAGGAGAAATGCATAAGTATAATGTCGGAGCACCCTTGAAAGGATAGCTGTAGACATCGCTGGATCTTTTCCAGAAAGCGATGGCGGTAACCGTTATATATTAGTTGCCATTGACTATTTCAGTAAATGGCCTGAAGCATATGCAATCCCACATCAAGAGGCAACCACAGTTTCGGAACAAATAATAACAAATTTGGTCAGTAGGTTTGATGTGCCTCACGAACTTCATTCGAACCAAGGACGGAATTTCGAATCACGGACTTTCCAGGAGATGTGTAAAATGTTGGGAATAAGAAAAACCAGAACAACTCCTCTACACCCACAATCTGATGGCATGGTAGAGCGCTTCAACAATGTTCTGCATGTTCGAGCATCTAAAGAAAGTCGTTGACTATCATCAACGCGATTGGGATCGACATATTCTTATATTCCTAATGGCTTATAATCAGCCGTTCATAACACTACCGGACAAACCCCAGCTAAGGTCATAATCGGAAGGGAGATGCGCTTACCTAGCGATCTCAAATTTGGTATCCCCAGAGGTGAACAAAACTTACCAGAAGACTACGTATCGGAGCTCAAACAATGTTTAGTCGATGTACACGAGGCCACGAGGGCGAAATTAGCAGCAAATACTAATTGGATGAAGACCCACTATGACTTACGTGCTAATTCCGCAGGATTTAACAAAGGTGTGTACAACCCAAAACGATATAAGGGACGTTCTCCAAAACTACAACAACACTGGAAAGGACCGTATTCAATAGTAACTAGAATAAATGACGTAGTATACAGGATTCAACGTAGTACAAGAGGCAAACGAAAAATTGTTCATCTGGATCGCTTGTATCAATACTATGAGCATCAAGACCGTGGACCACCTGTTGTTCGGGACGAACAATTTTAAGAAGGGGGCAGTGTTACGTGCAACAAAAAGAGACAAGTGACATCTACTGAAAATGAAGAGTAAACAACTTTAGGTTCGGAGAATCGATGATTCCATACACGATCCGTTTTCCCGTAGTTTTGCAGTAAAACCATGACAAAATGGAACGTGTGTGGCGAACACCACGTTTTGAAGTTCGGATGTCTGCTAAAACCAGAATTCTGGTCATGCCAGAAATCTTTCTCAAAATGTGGATAAAACGTGGGCAAAGCGTTACGTGTGTGGCTTTGGTTTTGCTCTTTCATAATCAAAGTTAACTTAATAATAAGTTAAGAAGCAGGTAAGATTTCCGAGTGTTTTACATTTAAAATGCACACGGCAAGAAAAGGAAGAAAGAAAGACAAAAAAATCAAAAAAAAAAAATCAAACTACCTTTAAAATTTTTATGAATAAAGATAAAAAATGTGATTTGGTCACAAGTTGTTGCTGTAAATGGAAACATATTGTTGCTGTAATCCTATGATATTTGAACAGCACGTGCTTATGTTTACATTCGTTTCGCTCTGAAGAGATTAATGGCCAGTTTCACAGTTTGAGTTTAAACCAAATATTTAGTTTAAACTCGACGAATGAGTTTCACTGTTCGGTTTAAGCCCCGGTTTAAACTAGAGTTTAAACCATGCTATCCCTCGGTTTAAACTCAATATAAAAGTGTGACATTTTATTTTGACAGTAGCATTGTTTGTTTGTATCAAGAAAATAATTTTATCATGGATTCAGATTTGGAAATTTCTAGCGATGAAGAAGTCTTTTTTCGATTAAATTTACAACTCTGCCCTCGATTGAAAGTATTTAGAAATCGGCCAAATCCTTTTAATGAGTGGGACGACGTTGATTTTTATGCTTAAGTAAAGAACTTTGTCATTTTGTCTTCGAATCTATTCTTGCCCGTTTTCTTGCGCTCTATTATATATATTTTTTATGCGCTAGGGAAGGCAATAGCTCAACTTCAGTTATGCTAAAATTTGCAGCCTTTTGAATGGTGGCATATTTAAAATTAGCAAATATAGCTACATATTTTTTTTTTTTTACTTTCTGGTCTGTTTACTTTTCCGATTGACATTGATTGATAGAAAAATTGCTTCACAATTGTGGCGATAACTAATTTAGTTCACAATTTAATCAGTACTACCAACGTTACTAAAAGAATGAACTGTGAAACCAGATTTGGTTTAAACTACGTTTAAACTTGGAGGATAGTTTAAACTAAACATAGGTTTAAACTCAACTGTGAAACTGGCCATAAGTGTGAGAAATCATGCTGCATTCTCTTATATTTGTGGGAAAAATGAGAATTTTATTTGAGAGGAACTTTACATCTACTTTCAGCAGAGCGAAATTTATCTTTTTCTTAAAAATGGGAGGTAGTGTGCTCCAGTTGTCACTAAAAGATGACAGCAAAACGTTTTGAAGTTGTTACGTGTGTGGGGCTATTTCTTTACCACATTTTAGGCTCTTATCTCTACTAAAATGTGATTTTAACACGACGGCAAAACGGATCGTGTATGGCACCCATTAGGCATTGCAGTGTGGACAAGTGAAAGTAATAAAGAAGCGAAAGAGTTCTAATTGGATTGCGATGATTGAAAGTACAGTATTAGCGATAATTAAAGTTGAGTTGATTAATTGAAGGTTTGTGAATTGTATAAGTGTTAAAAAGATCAGGGGGCCTATTCTTGAATTACGAATGGTTTTTACGAATTCGTTATATAACGAATGGTTGATAACGAATCGAATACCCCGTTCGTATTCTTGAACCTCATCGTTATAAAGTCGAAGTGGTGAAAAAGTTGTTCGACATAACGAGTGTTGTAGGATTAAATCTGTCAATTTACAAATTGAATATTGTCAACTGTTTCATGTTTTAAAATATAATTTGTAAAAAATGTCTAGTTTCAGTGAATTATTATTGTTTGCATCTAAAATTGTTGAAGAATCTATGGAAAATGAATTACGTCAATCGTTATTCAGTTCCTACACCCTTAATTCATCGCAGGATAGGAAAAATTTTGCAGGAGGACCACCAGTGCAATGCAAATATTTTTTTGCCACCGCAGATTTTCCTTTCACCATACATTTTAAATCCTGATAACTCTGGAAATTTCCTATTAACTTTGTTTTGAATATAATATCATAAAAAAAATTAATATGAATTTATGTACATTCCTTTCTCCAACTTTTTCAGTCCTTTTGCGCTCGATATATAACGAATGCTGATTTCAAAAATACCACATGTGTCGATTCGGAATGGTTTTGGCAGTATAACGAATACGGAATGTGCCTTCGTTATTCAAGAATAGGCCCCCGGAAGTGAAATAAAGAATTTGTATATTAAATATTTAATATTGTGTTTTAAATAACGCAACGCAACACTTTATTATTTACAAATTGCCTGAAAAAGCTGTAAACTAAAATTATTTTCAATAAATTTAGAGTTTGTTTGGCACCTATTTAAAAATCATGAAATTCGACTCAAGATTGCATGTGTGTGCAGGTAATGGGTTAAATAAAAATTTCTATCTCATTTTTTGCAATCATTAACATCTCCTTTATAGACATCAATGATTCTAGACACATCTATACTATATAAATAATCAATGGTCGTGGTCAAAAACGCTTTCAAGTACCCAAACTTTTGTAGGTAGTTTTAAGCATGACCACGAAAATATTTTATAATTTGAATTTTTAACCGCCAAGTAAAAGCGACAAAAACAAAATCTTGGCATATTCCTGTAATTACACGGTTAGAAATTTAGATATAAATTATAAACGTATTTATACTTTTTAACATATAAAAGTTATACATTCAATTTTTGCTATTGACATAATAAATCTAAGAAAATTTAGATCAAACCTTATCAAACTCCTTCATAAAAAAATCTAAGAAAATTTTTATCAAACCTTATCAAACTCCTTCATATGGACGTATAAATTCAATCCAAATATTTAACTATACGAAAATTTTACAAATTTTTTCAATAAAAAACGTTATAAAATTTAAAAATTGTCTTATTATACTATTTAATGCCTACAGAATATTAAGTTTATATGAATCTTTACTAACACCTTCATATATTGGACGATGAAAATTATTCGAAGCTTTATGGATTTTTATACATTAGCAATTTATGAAGTTCATAAATAATTTTTATGGATTTATATACATACCCCTTTGATATAAGATTTATACCAAAATTTCTAACCGTGTACAAAGTCATGAGACACAAAAGATTAATCTTTTAATTTTAATCATTCATCTTTGTACCATGTACATACCACATTGATTAAATATCTGTTAATTATTTATTCAATGACAAACCATCAATCATCATAAATATTTTTCGCCATCTGGATCTGACTAGAGAGATGATAATAAAAATCTCGAAATACAAAAATCGAAATGAATGAAAGCTTGGAAAAACACAAGAATACCAATGAAATCAGCTTCTGTCTTCTTGGCAGCACTTGAGATTAAGGGAGCTTAAAACATTTCGAGATCTGTCAGAATTGTGAGCGAATTGTTTGGTTAGCTAGACTAGAGTGGCACTAGATGAATAGAGCGGAGCAACGTACGACGGCATTATATATTATCTATCTATCTATTCATCTATCTAGAATGATAACGTAGGGGGTGGGAAGAATTTGTATTTTGTGTAGTGTAGATTTTTGTACTGTCGTGTCGTGCTACTGTAGTAAGCTAGTTTGGTTGTGTTTCGGGTCCGTTTTGCTTTGCGTTCATTAACTTTGCTCAAGATTTTTAGTTGTTTTTTGTTCTACAAGTGAAGCGAATTTCTTAAAGAATTAAATTAAAGATGTGTAGCTGCGGGTGTATGGCTAGAGAAATTGGTTGCTGGTAAGTAGTATAATAATTCTATTTATATAAAAAGACATTTCCCTCTCAAATGATGCTCTCAACCAACCCAATATCCCGATTCCCATTCCTCCAATGGGTAGAATAAATTAGAATGGCTCCAGATTGGCGCCCCTATAGTCAATGTGCTTTCCCCAACAGAAACCCTCCAACTCCAATGATATAGAGACTATAGATAGACGGAATCGAAAGTGAAGTGAGTGAAGTACACTTTACCGTAAAACACACCGTACACGTATGTATAGTGCTTGTTACTATGGGGGCGAAGAGTATTATACTATTATCACACTCTTAAAAAAAGAAAAATTATCTACACAATAAGCATTATAGACACAATTATTAATTAATAGACGTGTGTCAATAGAATTTTTCATGAGACTATAATTATACTAAAACGGAAATATTATTTTCAGCTGTGTGCGATGTATCCTCAGCGTGCTATTATCAATCATCTTTGGAGTTCTTATTGTTGTGATATTAATCGGACTAATCGTGTACTTTGCTGCATACCATAATAAGGGCGGCACCAGTGCGGCCGTAGATGATATTCATAAGCTGATCAACAAAACTCATTAGCTATGCCGCCGTCAACTATACAATATTCTGTATTTGAGCAAGTAAGATACATAATTACTCTGCAGCTTATGACGCTTCCATATTTCCGGTAATTTTGATTTTATTTTTAATCTTATCACAGCGCACCTACCTTGTTGCAATCAGATAAAAAGTATTACTCATTTCTTTACCTTTTTACTTTCAGGTCAAACTGTGTGCTTTCTCTATTGCGAAGCATTCCTATTTATTGTAAAACATATATTTTTTTTTTAATAAATGTTAATATTTTTGCACAAATTTATATACAGACATAAATATATACAAAATGTATTATATACTATATATACATATATATAGTGTAAGCAATGTTTGTTAAAATGTTTTTCGTGTAATAATTAATTTTGTTTTTAAGAACAACACAATTCTATAAATCACATTTTCAATTTTGAAATATTTGTTTATTTTTTTTTTAGCCTAAGCAAATTGGCAGCAATAAATGGAATTCATATTAGGGCTGTATGCTATCCGGAAGAATTGTGATCCGATTTGTCAAATCCAGATAATCCCGAATCCCGTGTGTATCTGGATCTACATACATGGACTAAGTAAGGAAAGTTGAAATTTTCCAGATTTGTATTGTTTCATTGGGAGAATGAAAATGTCAATTAAAAATAAGGTAAACAACCCCCCCCCCCCCCACCCATCTATTTTAATGGATATTTAATCCCAGTTCATTTTGAAATGGACTAGTTAGACGAGGAGTTTTAATTGTGAGTGAAGTGTGGTTGAGGGCTATTTATTGCTGTTTGTCTTATTTTTAGGTTGTTGATGAAATTTCCATTTTCTCAATGAAAAAATGCAATGGAAATGCAAAGGAAATTCTTAGCCTTCTTATATGAATCCGGATAAATAGTTCGGTTCCGGATTAAATCAAGTACTCACCCCGAATTTTTCGCTTCAATTTACCTTGATCATCATGTAAATGCGTAACGTACATAGAATCGCTTTACCAATGCACCTGTCCACGAAGTGCTAAGTGTCATTCAACAACTTATTTCATCCTCCGACCACATACAAGAAATGCCTAGATTTCGACGGCTATACTAAGAAAGTGATGTATGAGAAGTAGCCCAGCAAACATTTGGATGAAAAATCTTCAGGGCGATATTTGGATGATATTGCCAAAGTATCTTGCACGCGAAATTAAAGCAAATACTGTGAAATGATTTCTTCCTTGTCTTGCGTAGACGAAAAGAAGATGAAATTACAAACAGTTTTGTTTTCTGATTTTAAATGTGGAGGCAAGAACACAATAGTTTCGCTTATTTGTCATCTCTACGATTCACGAGTTTATCATTTGGAAGAACATGTCATTAAACTCCATGACAGTAATCAATTTGTGAGTCCACTAGTGATTTTAATTCCACCAATTCATATTAAAAAAAAATTAAAATTAAATTAAATAAATATCTACTTTAAAGAAATATCTTCTTTATTCCATTACTACAAATTCTAAAGGATTTATTTCAACGATTCTTGAACGATTTGCTTAGACGATAAGAAAGCGAATCATCTTGAGAAAGGGATGTTGGCAAATTACTTTATCGTATCGCGTAGAAAATACGCATTCGTTTCTTCAAGATGATTTGCATTCGGAGTAACAGTTTCTCCAGTTGAAAGTTAAGAATGCAATACGAATATGATTATCATCTGCGAGATATTTTATCGTCCAGGTAATAAGTAAGTGAGTTTTCTGCGTTTTGCCATGTTTGCCGGGAGGGACCGAATCAGTTATGACTTTTAACGAAAATAGCCTACTTTACTTGTTATTCCTGATAGCCTAAGAGCCCGCAGTAAATTTTTGGTGTGAAATATAACCAACAAATTTATGCATACGTATTAAGTTAAAGGAAAGGTATTGTAAAAAATTATCGTCTGGCAGGAAATCTCCGCGGCCTAAGTGAGTAATACAATAGTATGTTCAAAACACCATTTTTTTCAAAATTGAAATGCTTATTATAACCACTTAATGCACGTCTTAAAAAACAGAGGTTTTCCCTGAGCACAAATATGTAGGTCCAAGACGTTTTGCGCGCGGCTAAACCATTTCCAGACGAAGTTAAAGTATTGAAAATTTCGGATTTTCCAAAAAAAACGATATTTACGTCACAAATGAGGCTAAGTGCTTTCTTTTTAAGACTAACGGCGATAATATGATTTGAAAGAAGTTGAAGACCTAAAAAGTTCTCAAGAAGAGGCAGATACTCATATGATGTTGCATTTATCCTTTTTACAGAGAGACAGCTCAGTTGTTATTAAGTCTACGGATACATATGTACTCATAATAGTGCTTTACAATCTGCCTAATAAAAGTATGGATCGAAGTAGGAACTCTGTCTAAAAACACTCTTGGGTGTATTGATGTTAATTTAATTTGCCAAGAATTGGGACAAACACATTGCGCAGCTCTACCCGCATTTCACAGCTTTACAGGATGTGACTATACTTCATATTTTTTCATGAAAGGAAAAATAAAACCTTTGAAAATTTTGAAAAATAGACCAGAATTGCAGTTGAAATTTTCTAAATTTGGAAACGAAGTAGATCTTAATGAAGAATATTATACATTATTAGAAAATTTCGTCTGTAGTATATATCGGGTAAAAGCTGTGATGGTTGACGAAGCCCGATATGAAATTTTTTACAAATCATGTAAGCCTACATCAGAAAGAGTTTTTAGAAATATAGGAAGTAAGTATATTTTTTTGCAAAAGGTTTATGAGATTCACTGCTACATTCACTAATATTTCTTGTCACCATACCTTTACCGTCTCACAAGCACAATTTCTACTTTACCTTTATACATATAGTGAGTTCTCTGTGAATCTTTGGAAATGTCAGGAAACTGCTTATAATTTTGTCTATTATAGGTTTCGAAGGAAGTCTTCTACCCCCAAACAAAGTAGTTCTGTTGCAACAAATATACAGAAGCAATTATATATTTTGTATATGAAATAATGCGATGAAAAATGAAGAAATTAAATTATCACCAAAAGAAAGTGGTTGGGTGTTAGCAGAAAATAATTGAAAATTAAATGGTTCGAGGGAAATGCCACACCGCAAAGACTGCAAGATATCCTTAAAGTTAATGTAAATGAAGAGAACGAAAACGATGTACTCACTTGTGATTCATCAGATGACAGTGAATCTAAAAGTGATAATTGAATTGAAAGTATAAATTGAAAAAAAAAAACACGATTTCTAAAAGTAAAATACGAATGATGGAAATTGTAAGATTTGTTTGATATTTGTCAGTACTTTAACTTTATCTGGCAAGGGGTTAGCCGCACGCAAAACGTCTTGGATCTGCATATTTGTGCTCGGGGATATTAGCTCTCTTTCTGAGCCGAATTTCATATGGTTATATAGATTATTTGAAAATCCGAAATTTTCAGTACTTTAACTTCGTCTGGCAAGGGGTTAGCCGCACGCAAAACGTCTTGGAACTGCATATTTGTGCTCAGGGATATTAGCTCTGTTTTTTAAGACGTGCATTAAGTGGTTATAACAAGTATTAAAATTTTGAAAAAAAGGGTGTTTTCACTTAGGCCGCGAAGATTTCCTGCCAGACGATTGTTTATGACATTGCATTTCCTTTAACTTAATACGTAGGTATGCATAAATTTTTTGGTTATATTTCATCCCAAAAATTTACTGCGGGCTCTTGGTCTATGACCGATAATAGCTTGAAGCTAAAACAAACTAAGCTGGAAGAGCTTATTATTTTTTCTGAGAAAAATAAAAAGCCATCTTGGCTAGAAAAAATAAAAAGCTGGGCTCGCTTTACCGAAAAAAAGTATCAAGCCGTTGCGCTTGCTTTTCAAGCTTCAAAACTATTACCGGCCAGGAATAACAAGTAAATTAAGCTTTTTTCGTAAAAATTCATAACTGGTTCGGTTCCTGAAAATACGAAGCCAGATTGGCTTTATATACTTCCGGCTTCAAAACCTGTTACTTCCAGCTCGAAAAAATAAAAAGTCAAGTTGGCTTTTTATTTTTGCCAGAAAAAATAATAAGCCCTTCCAGCTTAGCTTTTTTTTTTAAAGTTAAGTTTTCAAAAGGTTAACTGGAATCGAAACGGGTTTCACGAGACATCTTTTAGTATATTCCACTAAATTCCACGATCATAATTTATCCCAGCTTTTTTTGTGTAAAATTTTCAAAATACCAGTTATTTTCGCTCCCTAATGAGAAGAGCTCGTAGCCAAACATGAATAACTCACTGCTCTCGGCTAAATATATCATCAGTACGAAACTAACCAAAATATTTTGTAAATTTTTTTTACATATATAGGCAAAAATTAATTTTTGTCTTAGAACTTTAATTGACCGTATTTCTACAGAATTCATGGCATTATTGATAGCTGAAGACGGTCCGAACAAGCTGTAATGAATAATAAATACCTATTTTCTTTTTCACAAGAAATTTATAAAAACCTATCAAGTTTCCTACCTTTTCTTTTATATATGTAGTTAATCAATTTGGCAAGTGAGCGGCTCATATCACTGCGTATAAAGCAATCACAATCAAAATTGTGCTTTTGTAAATACTCAACTGCTGAAATGTGACATGGCAAGGCAACCCGGTTGGCCTAAAAGCAAGCATTTAGCAAATGAGAAATTCCTGCATGCTCTGAATGATTAAATCAGTATTCAGTGCTGCAGAAATTTGTGTTTGTTTCAATTTATTTCATTCTTTAGTCATAGAAATAACTTTTCCTTAAGAAAAACCTTTTTAAGGAAATGAAAATTACAAATTTATAACACAAATCCAAATTAGTTGGCTTTAAGTATGAATGCGTGCATGACCGAACTTTAAGTCCCAAGTCGATCGTTGCAGGTACCTAGTGTAAGAAAACATATAATAATATTGTATAAAGATTATCTACCATGTTTTTTAAATACTTGCATTAATTTGCCACCCCTTTTGACCCTTGTGCATGTGCAGAAGGTAGGTAAATATCAAAACTACGATTCGGCGACAAAATTGGCAGTTGAGGGACTAGTAGCATAAAAATTATATCAGAAAGGATACTTTCTGGATGCCTAGTAGCAAATTTTTGATGTTTCCTACACTATCGAGACAGAGTTGTGAGTGGAATATATAAAGGGCTTTCCAATAAGAGGTGTTATTTTAATTAGCCCG
Source organism: Dioctria rufipes (assembly GCA_963924295.1). Lineage (NCBI taxonomy): Eukaryota > Metazoa > Arthropoda > Insecta > Diptera > Asilidae > Dioctria > Dioctria rufipes. The sequence goes on along the minus strand of OZ002743.1, from coordinate 157,954,234 downwards.
CTATTTCGGTAGATGTCATTTTTGGAGCTGTCATTTTTGGAGCTGTCATTTTTTGACATTTGACAAGTAGAAACTACGCCATTAATAAAAATACACGATTCAACAATGCATTGAAATTATTAAAATTCACTATAAAAATGGTGAAAATGTGGCAGAGACGGTTCGTAAAACTCGAACATTTTTGGGTCGTCGTGAAGCACCTTGTCGGACCGCAATACAGAAATTGGTAGAAAAATTCGAGTTGTCGGGACAAGTTAGTGATGTGAAGAATAAAACCCGTGCACGTCGCTCAAGAACAGCCGAGAATATTGCTGCTGTAGCCGAAAGTGTTGAAGAAAACCCAGGTTTATCCATTCCTCGTCGTTCTTTGGAATTGGGCATTCCACAAATGTCATTACACCGTATTTCGCAGATTTGGGTCTTAAGGTTTATAAAGTTCAGTTAACACAAGAACTCAAGCCGGCCGATCATCAACAACGTCGAGTCTTTACTGATTGGGTCCTTGAAATGCATGAAAATGATTCGGAATTCCATCGAAAACTCATCTTGAGTGATGAGGCCCATTTCCACCTCGATGGCTTCGTCAAAAAGCAAAATTGTCGCATCTGGGGCGCGGAAAACCCAAGAGTTATTGTTGAAAAGCCTCTCTATCCTCAACGTGTGACTGTTTGGTGCGGTTTATGGTCTCGCGGGGTCATTGGACCTTACTTTTTCGAAAATGAGGCTGGAGCAACAGTTACGGTGAATGGATTGCGCATCGACAGATGATTAATGATTTTTTATGGCAGGAATTGGATGGTATTGATCTGGACAACGTTTACTTTCAACAAGACGGCGCTACGTGCCATACAAGCAACGAAACCATTGATCTTTTACGGGAAAAGTTTCCGGACCGTGTTATCTCTCGAAAAGGTGACCACAATAGGCCACCGAGATCTTGTGACTTAACACCTTGCGACTTCTTCCTTTGGGGACAAGTGAAAGAGAAGGTCTACGCCAACAGCCCAGCGTCGATTCAAGACCTCAAAGATGGAATTCGTGAGGCTATCGAGGACATAGGGCAGCCACTTTGCGATTTGGTTATGGAAAATTTCATGAAAAGGATATGGTCCTGTAGGCGTGGTCGTGGTGGTCATTTGGCTGATGTTATTCCATTATTAACGGCATACCTTCCTCTTTATAATAAAATAAAGATCCGATCATTTATCTCAAAAAATGGCATTTTTCTTTGAATATCAAAATAACACCTCTTATTGGAAAACGCTTTATTAGTCTGTCTATGATCTGCGTAGTTCAGTTTCCATAATCAGTTGGTGTGGCTATTGGTTTACCTTTAGTGGCCATAGTTGCTGACTTGTGGGTGGAGAATTTTGAGAAAATTACCCTAAGCAACTCACAAAAAAACCCAAAGTTTGGTTCAAGTATGTGAATGACATAACGATTTGATATCGAGAGTTTCTAACAAAATCTAAACTCTCAGCACTCTAAGCATTTCCCACATTGTGCAAAGAATAGAATATGAAAGAATGATGACACACAATTCATCGCAAGATGACGCACATTAGTTCCGAGCCTCAATGAAAAATCCAAGTTTTCGCCCTTGACGGGGTCCGCCCGTTCCGCCATCTTGTATTAAAGGTACCAAAAATTGGTTTTATCAAAATAATTCCTTAATTCCTACAACAAAAATAAAAAAAAAATTAATTTGAAGAAGACTAATCCCTAAATTTTTTGTATAAACACTTTTTTTGCAAGTCTGATGTGTAACGAGTTACAGCGGCGGAAACGTGAAACTTCTTCCAAAAAACTTTGTATATATGTAGTACCATTTATACAGGATATTTCGTCCATGGTAGTTCATGGGGCAGCGGTATCTCAACCGTTCGGAGTTACAGGGTGATTAAGAAAATTTGGTAGTCTTTCACAAAATACCCTGAATTTTAAAAAGTACAGAGTGTACGCTCACTTACAGAGGTCACAAATGTAAAAATATAAATTTGAAGAAGACTAACTTCCCTAAATTTTTTGTGTAAACACTTTGTTTGTAAGTCTGATGTGTAACGAGTTACAGCGGCGGAAACGTGAACATTCTTCCAAAAAAATGTATACATACATATAGTACCATTTATACAGCGTAATTCGTGCATGGTAGTCCATAGGACAGGAGGTGATAGTACTCCCCTAGTCAAACGAAAAATTGTATGGCAAGGGGTGGGGGAGTTATTGTATGCAGAACTTCATGGCCTTTCCAACAACTGCTCAGCCAGCCAGCCTCGTACTCCTCCCTCAAGAGTTGGGCGTTTAACCTAAGAATTTCGGGTTTTCTTAACTTTTTATTGACTTTGACCTCTTTTTTTTATGAAGAGGTGCTTAGCCTATTTCTTTTTTATAAAAACTATAACCTGTAAACTGTCGACTCTCCTCTTTAATTTTACCTACTATAAATATGCGCTCTCTGTAGCCGTTAAACAGTTATTAGCTCATAACCTATTCAGGTCAAAAACACTAGCCGATATTTTTTTAAAATAATGTTTTCAGTCACTAAGGGAACAAGTTATCATTAGTTTATTTGACCATAACTCTTGACGCGAGAGGAGGACGGGGCTGTCCGAGCAGTCGTTGGAAAGGCCATGAAGTTCTGCATACACTAACCTTTAATTCAATATGATGGATCGCGCGGACCCCCGTCAAGAGTGAAAACTTGGATTTTTCGTCGAGGCTCGGAACAATATAACTTATGTAAAAATCACAACAACCCAACCTATTGTAGGGCAAAGGCTTTATTTAGTCCCTATTGACTGGACTACATGTCTGTAAGCGTCAAACAAAAACAAAAAATTACAAAAAAAAAACTGACATCAAGAAAAAATCCTGATTCCCCCATCATAATCAGCGACCTAACTTTATACCGATACGGCCAGTTTCATTCTTGTATTTTAGGATTTCTTAACTTTTGTTGAACACCGTTATTGGATTTGTAGACGGTCAATATGCGGCTGACTTATTGTTGTGTTGTGAGTCCTTCCCTTCTTGACATGTTTTTGGTGACAGAAGAAGATAGGTTTTTTTTCTTAATTTTTCAACTGCTTAGCCCATCAAGTTTTCTGTACCATAATTTATTATTTTTAACATTTAGAATTTCATTAACTACTAAAAACCTTAATATACTAAAATCATACCGCAATTATAGTCGTATGAATCATGATGCTTTGTTAAATGATTGCTCAGAACTCCCTTGGTCAGCAGTACAAATATGTGTCCGCTGATGTTGATCGATACACTAATGCACTATCTGATGATAAGCATGCGCCTGTGAGAAGGGCACGCAAACGTTGCAGTCATTTCCATGGTTTTCTCAAAAATTGAAATCTTAATTGTTGAATTGGAATTTTTACTTCGGAGATACAAGTGGTTACGAGCTGATGGAGTCACACCGATATTTTGTAATAGTTTACAAGGAGGTATTGTAAGACTAAAAATACGTAAGGCTAAACGGAGATATCTTTGTGGACAGCTTAATCCTGAATAATTTAAGGCGCCTTGGCTTACATGGTAGGAAATATCGGGGGCTCTGAGTTAGATCCTGATGAACTCAATACATACTTCTCATTCATGTTTCATGCATTGGAGTTGGCTGATTGTAGCAATGGTGATATTCAGCAATCTGTATTTGGTGACGTTCGATGTGTTACTGATGACGACACTTCTACTGGCTTTTAAAACTACTCGTACCTGTAGAGCTTCCTGTAATATCTCACATCTTCAATACACCCCAACACTTTCTAATTTCCCTATTAATTGGAGGAAAGCTTTTTTTATTGCTATTCCAAAAAATAACTCTCCGCGGGCAGCTTATTTAATTACCGTCCTATCAGTTTTCTTGCCAAATCAGTTGAAAAGCTTATGCTTTCTCATATGCTTAACTAAGTATATTGAAGAACATTCACTACTACTACTTTGCAATCTGGTTTTCGACCATATAACAGTTGTGAAACTGCTTTATTAAATGTGAGCTTGTTAATAATGGTATGAGTATTCCTGTGCTACTAGACTTCTCCAAAGCAATTTGACAGTGTAAGTGATAACAGTCTAAAATTCAAGTTAGCTAATGAATTTGGTCTCTCAATCTCTGCTATCAACAATATAAATAGCTGCCTGATGGGACGTTCACAGCAGGCTGAACTTGCAAATCGAATCTCTGAGCCGATACAGCTTAAATATGGTGTATCGCAAGGATGCAGTATGGGTCTGTTATTGTTAATTAGCCTGTTCATAAATGGTCTACATAATGTACATGATGCAAAAGTGCATCTGTACGCCGAAGATGTGCAGGTCTTCCTATATTGTCCCAGTGATATGTCAGAGGATGGTGTTTGTCGACTAAGTACGGACCTGTACAGTGGTCTGTTACTAACAATCTATTGTTAAATACCGGTAAATCTAGTTATATGATCATATACAGGAAGGGGTTGAAGCCCACGAACTTTCCTCCGGTTATAATGAATTCATATTATATACATTTTAAATGTGTTAGGAATCTTGGTGTGATGATCAATTCACATATTATGTCATGTGCGAACATGTTATGAAAATATAAATAATGCTTATGGTATATTACGAAGACTCTGGCTTTCAGGATAAACCGTGATTCTTTTTTCACTTATGGAAGCCTTGTTTTCCCGACATTAGGCCATAATTGTTCTCGTAAATTGAATGTGGCTTTCTTTTAACTGTCGTGTTCGTTTCATTTATGGGCTACGACGAATGATCATATAAGTCCTTACCGAAACTTAATTCTGGGTTGCTTACTAAATATGTATTTTCTCTTTATTAGTACAGACAAATTAGCTAAAATAAAATGAAATAATGCGAAGTTACTGAAATTTGGCATGGGTGATCAAAAATACATATATTTTCAAGAACTGATGAGTCCCGAACACTAAGGGTTGTGCTTGAGCCACCATATTGAGAAAAGTGGGATAAACTAACTTTTCGCAAATACATTGAAACTTGTACATTGTACAGAAATAATTCAAAAAACAGTAATTAATTCCTACAGTTAATTTATTTAGTAAAAATTACGTTCAAAATATTAGAATAAGCAGGATCCTCCTTCTGAATAATATCGCCTGCATCAGTCCCCTCCACGATACTTTCAAACTGTACGCATTGTCCCGCTTATTTGCAGCCACATCTCGCATGGCAATCAGTTCTACAGTTGCAGAAAATCAATTGTAATATTTCCGGACCTGGTGCGAGAAGTGTTGTCGTTGGTTGTAGAAAACCATTCACTTTCATCCATCCCCATTCTTCTGGATTCGTTGTATTTCCAAGCCACATCTGAATTTGGTTAAATACTCGGAATGAATGTTGAGCGGCTGGTTCTGAAGTCGGTGGTAATAGTTCTAGCTTCGATTTCTATTTTTGCAATGATTTTTTGAATTGGCTAAATCTATAACTATTCAGTGTAAGGTCTTCATTTTTTTGTGTGCATCGTATACAAAGAGAAACAGGGTTTCACCGGCCTTTCTTACTTGCGTAGGTGTTGATCCGGGATCATTGAAAATTGTAACCACACTGGCTAACTTTTTTCTTTTTGTAGGAGTCTGCTGACTAACTTTTTTTCTTTTTGTAGGAGTCTGAAGATTTTCAATTTTCATTTCTGGAATATTGTGGACTTGTCATCGCAGCCACTAAAAGTTTTTCGCATACCTCAATTTTTTTTTATCGGTGACACTTTGGAGCTTCCTGCTTCGACTTCAGATATTTTTTTTCGCTTATTTGACATTACTTGGTCTGGTAACTCTTTCTACAATCTTAATGAATAGCTATACTATAACGTCCTGTTAGTAATTCGTGTTTGCCATCTTTTCTCTCCTTACTACGATGTCTTAAAGTTTCTATGGCATGTTGTCCAACACTATTACCGCTTCGTCAACAATTGTATTTTCACAAATAAAACACCTATCGTTTTAAGTCATTCCGATAATATTTTATACACTTTCACATTGAAAAGAACTGACAGTATACCAGCATACGAATTTTTTATATACCCTTAGTTTTAGTGATTCACTGCATAAAACAACTTATTTTTAATTTATAATACTTTTAGGGACAACTGAGCATACTGTATATTATCAGTATACAATGCTTCACGCATATCGTTGTTGTTAGACCCATGTGGACCGTTGCGACGATGGGGAGAGCAGAGGGAGTCAAGTCCAATGCATTTGGATACAATGATGTCCCCATAATTTATTAATTTTATAAAATAATTTTACCATTCATACTTCCAATTATTACCCATCTCATCAATAGACTATTATCCTGCTCGCATTTTGCTGACCGGTGGAAACTTGGATTGGTCACGCCCATTCCGAAGACGGCTTCTCCAGCCAATATCTCAGAACGTAGACCTATCACCATACTGCCGACAATATCAAAGGTTTTGGAAGTTCCTCATTGCGGATCAGATTTCTACCTTCGTCAGCGAAAATAATCTTCTATCTAAAATGCAGTCTGGCTTTAGACGCTTTCACTCAACCAGCACTGTGCTGCTTGAAGTGACGGCAGATATTCGGACCATGTGTGACAGGGGTCTCACAGCAATCCATGTGCTTCTTAACTTCAGCAAGGCATTTGACTCGGTGCCTCACGAAAGATTAACCTCAGCTTTGTTCCCATTTTGACTTCTCCCCTTCCGGCTGTGAGATGATTCGCAACTACCTATCCGGCAGAGCTTTCATGGTCAAATCTAGCGAAACACAATCCACTATAAGACCCTTACGATCGAGCATTCCCCAAAGAGCGGTCCTAGCACCCCTTCTCTTTTCACTATGCATCAACGACGTGAGGGAGATTCTCAACAGTGTTCATTTTCACATATACGCTGACGATATCCAGATATACATCGGTTCTCCGGCAGACAGACTGCATGAATAACAATAATCAATGAAACTCTAGCGGATATTGCATCTTGGGGAGCGGCTAATGGCCTGGCATTGAAGTCAACTAAAACACAGGCTATTGGTTATGCTATTAGACCCAACAGAATCGATAATCTATTATCACAAATTCCCTCCATAATTGTCTTGAGTCATAGCATTCCCTGTCTCTCTTGGAAGGCACATATAAATTTGATGTGCTCTCGAATATATTATGGACTCCGCTACCTCTACGCAGTTTCCCCTCATCTTGATGAGACCACAAGATTGCGACTGTTCAATGCACTTATACTACCTCACTTTCTTTATGCGGACATTGTACTTTATCCACTCTCACAATCCGGACTGTCCAAGCTGCTGCGTACTCTCAAGGCATGTGCCAGATTTGTATTCAATCTGAAAAGCAGGGCGCATCTGGGTCCACTGTTGGAAATCCTTCTCCCCGGATAGCTACAATGTATGTATGATCTCAAAACATTGTCCTTTATACATAAGGCCAGAGTTGGTCTACTGCCAGGGCAAGTGTGTAAACGCTTTTCGTGGAGTGATAGGGACGGCCGCAGACTGATATACCATAGGGTGAGTACTCAGTTTGGCAGCAGGAATATCTTCTCACAGGTGGTCACAAAGTGGAACAGCCTACCCGGTAACATAAGAGAAATTGGCCCCACCAAAGAATTAAACAAAAGAGCTATGAGCTCCATGGAGAGGCTAATGTCTAATGTGTCTAATCAGTTATTAATGTCTGATCGCTAAGATATATTGCTAATGTCTAAAATCCTAGATAATATCTACTATTGCTAAGGGCTTCATAAAAATTAATATACTGCCACCCTTGGGGGCTGTCCGTCATGCACCTGGTGGCCCGACTGAATTGGGGTTCAGCGAATATGCTTTCCGGTGACTAGTGGACAACTTTAGTGTAAGAATAGGCTTAATCTTTAATTTTATTTTAAATTTTAATTTTAACATTTGATTTGTCAAGATTCATTCGTCGAAGGATTAGCAATTTCAGCACCGAGTTGAGAAATAAAATTTGAATTTTAGCCGTAATGTCAATAGGTAAGAATCTTTGATAAGTCTCTTTAATAACACCAACTATAACTATGTACAGGCAATGAATGTCATGTAAGTCCTATAATTTTATTCTTGTCTATCATTTTATCTATTATATACATATATTATAGAATCTCCATAAAATTATCTGTAAGGACTTTTTGCCGTCCAACCGATCTCACAATTCTATCTCATTTTCTTTTCCTTTATGTCTAATATCGGGATTATCTATGGCCTGACCAGCTACACTGATTTATGTTATTTTGCTGTTATCCTGAGCTGTTATACTAAGCTTCAAGCAGGGGCTTATAAATGAATTCTTTTTGATTTGATACCTGAGTTGTAGGGTCGAGCTCACTTTGTACTGCTCGGGACTCTTCAGAAGAACATATATTTCTCTACAAGGATATGTATTTTTTAAGAACTTTGCATTTTTCAATTTATTTCCTGAATTTTGAGCTATCTTGCCTGTACTATAAAGGCTTTAATATTTTTACATAAGTTCGTGTATACCTGTAAATTTTAATGTACACAACATAGAGAAGTAGCTTTTATCAGAAGACCTCCCGGCACTTCAGGCAATTATTCTTTCCGCAGATCCCTTCAATGTCGGCACAGATCATCTGGGCCGTCATTTCACCTTTAGGTGTGTGCGACAGAGATGCTGTCTATTCTAGAGAGCATATTATAAAGTAAATGGGATTCATTGAACTTGCAAACAGAGCATTTGACTTGAAAAGATATTTGCAAAGTTAATCCATTACATTAGTTACACTGAATTGTATTAGTGAAACCTGGCTGCGGCGTGAGGACATTCCATCTTCATTTAACTTTAATTTATATTTTTATTCTTTATTCACACGACGATCGTAAATGTCGCACCCGTGGGTGCGCCTTCAATTAAAACTTGTTTACGTGGAAAAACTATAAAGGCAGTACAAGTATTCATGTAGGTGTGTAACCACTATAAGTAGCTATTGAAGTTAGGTTAGATTTTTGACTTTGTCCTCCCTTTAATGTCAACACCTTGCTATGTTTAAGTCGAACTACAGTGAAGTGATGTCAGTCTCATCGACATTAAATAATCTGTTAATCTGTGAGATACGCATTAAATGTTTTGAAGTTCAGGTTCCCACTTACATTATCTGAAATGAAAGCTTTTATCATTATTGCGGCAAATCCTTATGGTATCCAATGAACAACTGCCAGCAATACCTTTTCCGTCGCTGAGCGACTGATTAATGAGTAACAAGGTAACTAATTTCTTTATTCGGAAGAAATTCAACAGCTTTTTTCATGTCTTTCTAATGCCACGTACGTTTTTTCTTTCGGAGTCATGTGTAAATATACCTGGACTTGCTTAGTATGAGATAATTAATTTTAAGCTGGAATACCCCGTAACGCAATGTGTTCAGACTCCAGAGCGTTTACGTAAACTGAAAATGTACTTAAAGTGTAACACTACAATTTGTTTCACTTATAGGACATTTATTGCATTGCAATCGTCATATAAGGGCATAACACGTAAATAACACATTATTACAAAAATAAATACTTAAGAAAAAGGGCAAGTATGTACTAAATAATGTTCAAGAAAGCATTTTTTGGATTCTCTAGTATATAGTAAAAGCTAAACAAATTTTTATTTGTTATTTCATCATCACATTTTTCAGCCCACTGCGGTCGTACACAGATTCGATTCGTTTCCAATGAATCTGGTTTTTTAAATTTTTTAATTTTTTTTTATAAAAGTTTGTTTTTCTATTTTTCTCAATTTTTTGGTTTTTTTCATTTCTTTTCTTTGTTCTATTTTTTCATTTGTTTTTCAAGTCACTCAATTTTCCTATTCGGGACGTGTTTATGAGTCAAAATCAAGACTTGAAACTTGTCACCCCAAAATCAAATGGATTGTGTGATGAAATAACAAATAAAAAAATTTTTTAGCTTTTGCTATATACCGGAGAATAAAAGAAATGCCTTCTTGAACAAATATAAGTTTGCCCGGTAAAAAGTCTTGAAGAGTAATCTCTAATTTTAACTAAATAATATATTCTATACAGTTAAAATGCAGTAAAAACACACAAATGGAAAAATGAAAATTTATTGAAGGCAGGATGAAAGAGAATGCATATCCTTCCATTACGAAAGTGGAGTCATCAAGGGCTAAACGCTTTCTTGTTGGAGATATGGATTATGAATGGACTCCTTAAAGTACCAATACTCAACGAAGTAGGGCTTTGGGATGATATTGGTGCTAGAGATGGACTTTCATTGGATTTTGATGTTCGAATAAGACCTTGACTGAGTGCTGCGAACTACTTACGAAGTAGGTTCCTTTTCCTTTTCCCTATAGATTTCTGTTTAACATGCATAATCCCTTATATAGTCATTCCATAGGTAATCAATCAAAATTCGCACTTTCTCAACCCAATCATCACAATTTCGAATTTCCATTTTTCTTTTTTTCAACAATAACTAGGCCTCTATTGACAAAAAAAAAAAAAATCTCTCCTCTAAACTAGAGATGTGTCGGTCCGAAACGAACGGCTCCATACAAGGAACGACCGGAACGGGTCCACAATTAGTGGAGACTTCGTTTACTTGTTCCTAAGTTTTAAGCAATTTAGGCAAACAGAAAAAAGCTTCTGATCTAAGCACATTACACGGAATGATACTTGAACAGTCGGAATGGGTTCATAACTAGTGGCAGTAGTCAAAATCAAACTACTTTTTTTTATGTAATGAGACATTTCAGATATTCCCTTACGAATTTGCGTTGTCTGATTGTATGGGAGACGAAATTATTGCCTACTTCCTTTTTAAATTCTTTCAGACTAGAAATTCCCAAAATATAGGAGAATTCCCATGATCTCCCAACACTGTTGGTCTGGCCTTAATTGACCTTATGTACACAATTAGGCGCAAAAGTGTGCATCACCTCTATCATCGGCTTTATCTATTGGTAAAAAACGGTTTTATATACCCACAACTTCAATCCTATGTGAACGGGTGTTGTCCAAAGCTTGTCCAAGTGCTCCAAGTACATGTGTATACGTACTGATAAAATTAGCGTCAATTTTGTTTTACTTAAACCATGCTGAAACTACCTATTAACGGCTTACAGTAGAAATAGAGTGTATCACAAAAAATAGCCTCAATAATTTTAGGAATAGGTGAAAGATTAGCAACTAGTCTGCAATTAGTTATGTCAGTTCTGTTCGCCTTTTTATGATATGAAAAAATTAAGGAGTGTTTCCATAACTTAGGGAAGACGCCAGATAGACAGGATAATTTAAATAAGTTACAGAAGATAGGGATAAGTGGAGTGCTGCATTTCTTCAACAAAGAATATGGAATGCCATTTGGGTCATCCATCAAAGTCGAAATATATTTCGAAATCATGGCATCGTCAAAAACAAGATCCTTCAATTCAAAAGAAGTCGAAAGAAGCATCGTCAAGTGAGTAAAAATTAAATGACGAGAATGGCACTTATTTAATTTGTTTTTTTAATGCAAATAATATTACTCTTTTATTAATTACTTCACTTCATATAAACATAACATAAAATAAATGGCAAAGGCTCAAAAACAGGCAAAAAGCACTAGCTTAACTAAATACTATAAAGAGTCAATAGGGACAATTAAAAACAATAAAAAAAAACACAAATAGACAGTAAAATGATACAAAAAGTATCTAAGAAACGACACAAGATTTTCAAAAGAGACTTAAAACGGTAACCCAAAAATTTTTAAAAAATCCAAAAAATGGATAACTTTCAGGCAATTTTGACAACTGGTTAAGTGAGACTACCAAAAAATTCTGAATTTCCAAAAAAATCTAATATTTAAGATTCTATCAAAATGATCCCAGCATACTCGGACTATTAAGAAAAGAATCTCTAGAGCTTCTTGCACCGAAACATTTTCCAGGCTCTGCTGTAGTAAGTGAGACTGCAGCAAAGTACAACAGATCTTCTCTGACAGACGATTATCATCCCAGGAGAGAAGACTGGTGGGCCGCTGCCAAAATCTTCACAACACACTCAATTAAATCACTTAAATTGGCCATAAAATCATTTAAACCATACTAATCGCCGGGTGAAGACGAAAACCTCTCCGCTTTCTTTTAAAGAGGATTGGATGAACTCCTACCAATCCTAACTAAAACTTTTAGACCAAGCTTTGCATGGAGATATGTATATCTCTAAAGCATGGAAAAATGTAAAGGTGAGAAATTATATACCTACAGCAGAGACGGAATACTTAAGGAAATCAATCAATCAATTTGTCTACCTAAAAGGTAAATCAACAGCAAACCTGAGACAAACGGTATAGAAAAAGCCATTAATACGACGAAGTCGCCCTATGTACCTTATTAGACATTGAAGGGCCGTTTGATAGCACCTCATTAGAGGCGCAATTATCAATCATGGATTGAATACAATACAGCATGTAATTAATGAATTTAGGCAATGCTCTCCAACAGGATAATTAAGACAGAGATGGGCACGTACCAAACTAAAAGTACTTCTAAGTAAGTACAAGTACTGCATGTATGAAAAGTACCTGTAACTAAGTACTGAGACTACTAAAAAAGAACTGAGTACTTTTTAAAGTACTTGTTAACAATCTTTGTACGTTGGCAGTAATATAAAGAAGATTTTAGAGTTTAGTTAGTATTAGTATAAGATTAAGATAAGTTTGAAAACTATAATATAAAAACTGTCACTTGTCATCTTCTATGTAACATAATATAAAACAAGTAAAAAAGCTAGAATTGGTCTAAGACCAATTCTTATGATAGCCTAGCTAGATGAATATTCTCTTATGTCATTTCTGTGCAAGTTTGATTTTTGAAGTAGTTTTTCGAATATATTTTTATAACGGTTCGTCGGACAGAAAAAATGATTATAACCAATTTTATAGGATTTTATATTCTGAAGAACTTTTCGGTACACTAAAATAGTACAGCACTTATTGTTTTCACAGTAAACGTAAAAATCCTAAATTTGTATATAGCATCACCAAAGAGGGGTTGCCCGTTTCTGCCCATTCTTGAAATTGTATTTACTATTTTCATAAATATCCTATGTACAAAATTTCAGCTCTCGACGTTAACGCATTCTCAGGTAGTGCCAAAATATATAGTGAAAAACGAAATTTTTATATGGCAACCCTACAAAGGAGTTACCCGATTTGTCCTATTTTCGATTACTTTTTCTTTTAAAGGCCCGTGTGCAAGATTTCGGCTCTCTCTCTCAAAACGCATGTAGAGTTATTGTGAGGGCAGACGGAAGGACGGGCGGACATGCAAAAATCAAAATTACTTTAAATTTTATGCATGGGTGTCTAATCCATTTTGCTCTACCATCATTATTTCTAGGTGTTACTAACGGAGTGACAAACTTAGTAAACCCTATAGATTTCATCTAGGTTATACAAACACAAAATAAGCAACTTCACCATTCATTCATTTAAAGCTAATCTTGGTGCAGCCTCGGAGGCATCTTCCTCCACATATTGGCGAGCAACTGTGGGCGAGCATCTGTGGGGAAAGCAGTTGTTGGCGAGCGAGCAATTTTCCGGTAATCAATATTTTTAGTGCTTTCTTTGTCCCCCATACGTATACTTTTAGGGATGGGCAAACAAAAATATTGCTTAATCTTATTTCCTTAAAAATCAGGTTTCAGGAATATTTGAGCTATAGCAAAATAGCATCAAATAAAAGTAATAATTCAGAATGGATTTGTTGAACTTATAATATGAATATTAAAGCGAAAATGAATTAAATTTTGAATTTAACAAAATTGGTTACACTTATGAAATACAAAACGAAGCAGCCTATGTTGTACATGCCAGTGGAAGAAACGTGGAGAAACGTGGAAAGAAATCATTAAAACCATTTCCAAATTTTGGACCATCATGACGCAAGTAGCAGGTAAATTAATTACTGAGTATTTATAATGTACCCCTGAAATATAAATAATAAATTTCTTTAAATAGAAATAGAGATGACAACGCGATCTTTGAAATATTCCATTATTTCAAGTAATTTTGAGGCACTAAACAAGCAAAGGAAGGAAGGAGTATTTTGTGATTTGATTATTCTTTGTAAGGACAATCAAGAAATGAAAGCACACAAATCTGTACTATATTCCGCAAGTAAATATTTTAAGGATATGTTTACATCAGGTATGAAAGAAACTACTGCTGATTCCATCGAACTCGAAAGCGTAAGCAGCGATATACTAGAGGTCCTTCTTTCCTTTATATACCAAGGAGAATTTAATGTTACCGCTGCAGAAGAAATAGAAAATATTATCTGCCATGCAGATTTTTTTCAGCTTACAAAATTAGTTGAAATTTGTCAGATACTTTTAATAAAGTTCATTGACAAAAATAGATGCATGAAATATTGGAAGCTGGCAAATGAACTTTCATTAAAACAATTAGAAAATTCATGCATTGGCTTCATTCTGAACGCTGGACTTAAATTATTCTCTACGTACAGCTTTACAGAAGATCAAATGAAAACACTTCTAACAGATGACAGGCTAGTAGGATCTAATGAAGAAATCTTTGAGAGTGTTTTAAATTGGGCAGAAAATAATTCTGATGGTAAGATAAAGAAGCTTCTAAAGTTATTATCAGAGGTTGCAGACTACATTCATTTTCCATTGACCAAAATGCCATCATTATTGTGTAAAATTATCTCTAATAATGAAGATTTGTTGGAAGATAAAAAGTTGCTAAAAAGTATTCTTAACTCTGAACGTTATACCACATGCCATGTACTCCGTCCTTCATTGTTGGTTAGTAGCAATGGGATGTATCGAGCAGATTTTCTTAAAAAAGGATTCGTAACATTACATGGGAGAAAAATTTCAAAAGTGTCCAGTACAAATGGAACATTGCAAGATTTGCAATGTAAATTTTCCCAAGCCACTAATTTCGGGTACACAACATTTGGAAATAATTTATTGTTTCTTTGCGGAGGAATCTCAAAATGTGGTTATCCTACAAATTCATGTGAATATTTTTCAATGTTCACCAAATAATGGAAAGAGCTTCCAAAACTGTTACATGCTAGAAAAGACCATGCTTGTGCGGTCGTTGATAATAAACTTTACATATGCGGTGGTAATAATGCCGTCAATAATGAGATTTTTGATTTGGACACAGGTGAATTAATTGAGGATACGAGCTCAAATTTGAAATGTTTTAAAGGTCGTTTTGGATTAGCGTCACTAAATAGAGCATTATACGCCGTGGGCGGAAATTCTGATAATAACATATCAATGTTCGATTTCCGAACGTCAGCAGGATTACTCAATATCGCTAAGTTTGATGGTAATCCAAATGTTAGATGCACTCCAATCGGGAGCGAGATTTATTGCCACAGTGAGAGTCACAGATGGTTTTTTGACACTCGTAATTACACCCAAAGACTCAGGATTAAAAATGAAATTGTAGATTCATGTCCTTGGGAGTCGTTTGATGTGTGTGAATTAAATGGTGAAATCGGCTACATTAGTAATAGAATTTTTGGAAATATGGAGTACAATAATTTCTTCAAGTATAATCTAAACGGGGAGAAAACTTTAGCTATGGGTAAAAGTAATTCAGAAATGGAAATGATATGTGGAACTGCTTTGGTTTCTTTATATTATTAGTATTTTAATATTATAAACTAAAGAGATAATTTAATTACACGAATAGCTGCCACAGAGATTTTGATTGATTTCTTTTACCAATAACATTTTTAATTTATTAACACTATATCAATCCATGCATTTATCTTAGAAACAGTTTCTATAGAATTTTAATTAATTTTGTTATATAATTTTTAAAATCATTGTTGTCATGATAATGAATAAATTTTGTATTTATGATAAGATTCTCTTTTATTTCACCCATACGCTTATAGACAACTTTAGACAACTCTATTTTGCCATTTTAGTTTCAAGTAAATGTTTCAAATGCAAATAGGTACTATTTGGCTGTAAAAGCATCAAAGGTGCTTGTAGTTAAAGAAACATCTAGAAAATGAGGCATAACGAGCATTCCGATGAGAGCATTCAGTAAATCTCATCCAAGACCTATTTAAATATCATAAAATTGCTCCCTATATATTGAATCAGCAATAAAAATAAATATTTTTTTCTTTGAATTGACACTGATGACATTTTTACTAGGAAAATTTGAATTTATTTTCATAATTTATTTAATTTCAAATAAAATTTTTAATTTATTGATTTTAAATTAATTTTGTAATTTGTTCTTGCGAAGGAAAACTGTCGCTCATATGCTGACCTATATCAGCAAAATTAGTAGTAAGCACTGTCCCAGAAAAGCTCTAGTCGTTTTATTTTGTCCACAGAAACTATAATATTTGCGTGTGATGTTTAACTGTATTTGCTCTTCTGGGTACAGATTTTACTAAGCTTTGACATTTATTACATTTGGTGTTAGTTATTGAGTGAGTTTCGATTATGGAGGGCAAACAATTGAAAGTTCGAAAATTGATTTTAACCAAGTAAAGGGAAATTCTGGGATTTCTCAATTCCAACTTTCAAAGTCACTAGGAATTGCTAAGTCTACGGTCCAAAATGTATTGGGAAATTATAATAAAACTTTGACAATACAAAAAAAGCCAGGATCAGGAAGAAATCGTGGTTCAGTGGATAAAAATTTGGAAACTGCTGTCGGGAGGATTTTTAAGATCAAGCCAAACAGTTCCGTTCTTGATGCGGCGGATAAAGCTGGAATCTTGGGTTCAAAGGATTAAGGAAAGAAAGGAATTTAAAACTAAATCCAGAAAGCTCCCCGCGTTCCTCTGGCAACAACTGATAGAGTTTGTCAACATCGTCTCCCACAACTAGCACTTTCCTTCCAAATGGCAACTCATTTTCGGAAATTTCTTGCACAATCTTGTTGTTAGATCTGAGTCCGTGCTTTGAAAGCATTGTAATAAGGGCTGTTTGTCTCGAAACTTCAGCTTCAGGGGAGTTAAGGCGCATCGACGAAACGGATGTATCGAGTGGCGGAACTAGAATCTCAAATACGCTATGTACTATTCATCCACACTTCATCAGTGTTCCGGCTATTTCAGTTATAAAAAAAAAACCTGCTTAAATTTATATTTTTTGTGTGATTATACTAAATTCTTGTTATAGCTGGGATTCGTCTGCATTACAGACAGAATCTGGGATTTGCTAATATGTATTTATAAATATATATATATAATTCGTTTAAAAACTCATCGAATGTTCATTAATAAGCTCATCGTGACACTCCTTATAGACTCACCGACGTGTGCTCATCCAATTTCTAAAAAAGGTGAAAGATATGATGTATCACATGTAAACTATCTGTAATGAACTAAATACCTAGATAATTTTTACCAGTCTAGTCTGAGTCTAGTGCAAACAAAATTCATCATCATATTCATCTGATTATGGAACTCATAGATAACTCAATGATGACCTGAAGATGATAAGAGATGTGATGATTTGTCTAACTAGGTGGATTGTCTTCACAGCAGCTTCCAAAATCCGGCCGAAGTGTGTGTAATGTCCAGGAATAAAATGCCAAGTATGTCGTCCATTCGTTGGCTGAGGTAGGTATTTGGCATTCTATAATAATACTTGGGACTTTTCATAGTAGTAAGTATAAGCTTCAATCCCAATAAAATCTGTAGCATAACAAGAATAAGCCTTACTATACATATCCCACGGCGAAAAATGTGAATATGTTAGAAGCTTCAATAAGAGTTTCGGTCAGAAGTGGAATCGTCAATTAGTTGAAACCGACGAACATTGTGATATATCTCTTCTGTTTCTTCTGCGGTATATTGCCGCAACTTTTGAATGCTTGACGAAAGAAAGCTACGAATCTGTAGATTTAAATGACGAACGCTGTTTCTAGTATTAAGAATCGAATAGTGCACATTTGCCATGAAAAATAATATAATAATAAATATAAAATCAGCCCCCCACACACACCCCTCTCTGTACACAAATTCGAAAATCACGCATTTTAACTATATTCGGGTTAAAAAAGTCGGTTATAAAGTTTCTTACAGTACTCAGTACTCAACAAGAGCTTTAATTTGATATCACACACATCCCAAATTGGAAAACCCCAAGGGGAGTAATTGCCTCCCCCCCAGGTGCCTTTAGAGCCATTCGGAGGAGTCCAAAACAAAGGACGCCAGAGTAAAACTAAATCGTCCCCGAAAAAGAACGACGAAATCCACTTGAAACTCAAGTAGGCTTTTTGGTTGAATTTAGGTTGCCATCCTGTATGAAGGCTGTTTTTTCCGGTACGTACATGAAATTTTCGCCACATTTACTTGAAGTGACATTTTACTTTTTTTTTATCAACAGTAATCTTCTTCTTGCAGTACAGTCATTTGGTAGTTCTACCTGGAAAGTTTTCCTGAAGTTTTCAAAATTGGTATTTTTATAGATTTCGATGTGCTCTTTCCGAATTTTCACTTTGCCACCTCGCGCCGTCATATTGAAACAAAATGGCGCCAGTATTTTTTTGCAATATATCCTTTCTGAATCATTTTCCGATGAAAATAGTTATGTAATAAATTAAACTAGAGAAAATTTCCTATAATTTTTGTATTTACGTTTTGTTTTGTAAAATGAATGTCGCTCGTACGCCGCCGCAAAGTCTACTCCAACACATGTATTTTGTATATCAACAAAAAATATTTTAGTAGACTTTGCAAACCCATTTATTTTAATTTATTTTACAAAAAAAAAGGTTCAGACATAAATTATAGGAAATTTTCTCTAGCTTAATTTATTATAGGAATATTTTCATCATAAAATGAATCGGAAAGCAGATATTGCAAAACACTGTTTTTGGGCGCCATTTCTTCAATATCGCGGCGCGTGCTGCAAAGATACGAGATGGAAAAGTGAAAATTGGGCAAGAACACATCGAAATCTATAAAAATACCAATTTTCAAAACTCCCAGAAAACTTTCCAGGTAACCCCCTTTTTGAGCACCAAATGACTACTATTATGTACTGTTGTTCCTCAGTGCCGTTATCATAACTCGTAGAAATGAAAAATGCCTAAGTATTGGAGTTGATTAATATGTCCGGTGTGAATCCAGCCAAATATTGTAAACTTAATAGGTTTTTTTATATGAGTATTAATTTACATTTTTCCAAGCAAATCGAACAAAGTTTTGTGATTTACTTGACTCAAGTATACTTGAAATCAATGCGAGTTTACATGATATTTTTATTACTTGATCTCTATTTTAAGTATACTACTGGATGAATGGATTGAAACAGATTCATTCTGAACGAGGAAATGGAAGCGACATTGATTATTTGTTATTTGTAACCGAAATGTTTCATTTCCTGAGGGTTTCCTGTAGTTCTATATACATAGGATTTTTTCGGTTCTCCAATCCTTATAACAAACAACATTGCCGACTTATTATACCTACAAATGCTTACTATGTACATTCCCATTGTCTGTGATATAACATTTGTAGTGATAACAAAAAATTCTTAGACATGAACCGATATGTTTAATTTCAGAATTTGTTAGTTTCTCAACATTTGTAAGCTTTAAATATTTAATGCCTACAAACTTAATACCAATAAACAACCAAAACATTAAAACCCCAAAGCAAATGTAATAAAAAACGCCCCAAACTATAATCCTTAATTCTAACTAAAGTAAAGCAAGTTTTTCGAAAAATCCAAGGATTCTTGATGGAAAACATCAAAAAGAATTTTAATTATACAAAAAATCCACAATAAATCCTACCCAATTAACACAAATCGCATATTTCTTTAGCTTTCAAACGAAACAACCAATTTTCAAAATTTTTGGATAATTAGATACTTTGCAACTTACTGATGTTAAATATGAAAAAATTATTTCGTTTCAGCATCATTTAAAGTGTTAAATATTTTTTTGAAATCTCATTTAAATCTTCTGCACTTAATGGAATTACACATGCCGCAGTTCAAGCTATCATCAGCCCCACATATCATCGCCGCGTAGTGGAAATTGAAGTCTCGTGCTGGCAAACGCGATGACATGATGATAAAAAGCATTAGTCCGCGGCTCTGTTGATAGTCTGATGTAGATGTGAATATTCTTAAGAAAACTTTTCAATGAAAGCAATGAACGACTTGTCTTATGTTTTCGTTTCTTTGGCCACGTGACCGTACATGACCGTGTGCGGTTTTGTTGAAATCTCAGCCAAACACATGATAAAACAATTCTTGTTTGGCGGGATGAAGAGAAGTAGAATGTATGTATGTAGATAGCCACCGGTCAAGTTTTGTTCTTCATTATTTTGGTGATTTCTTGTTAGCGGCTATCGAAATGCCGAAGAAATTTTCTGATTAGCCGAATATGAAGAAAAAATGCTTTTTGCTTGTATAAAAATTTGATTGGCGGTTAAAAAAAAATTGTTGTTAAGATTTAAGACTATTTCACCTTTAAAAACAATATTTTCTTTAAATAGGTCATCGTCTCATTGGATTTGTTTAAAGTCAGAGGGCTAGGGATCATGACCATATGCGGACTGTGTATCATCTTAGAAAATTATAGAAAATCTGGTATATACATATATTATGAGATTAAAAAAAGTTTCTACGATTTAAATGAACACAAATTCCGAAAAAAAAACATTTTCAGGCATTATTTTAGCCCCCCATTTAAAATTTAATATTTCGTAAGATAAAATTGTTGCGCAGAAGCGATTATGTAAATACTATTTATTGCTACAAAATTAAAGTGATCCTTTTTGTATGCTAAGATACTAGAAACCAGATTTTCATAATTTTAAAAGGCTCTAAATATACCTTAAACCTTTCTAAACCTAACAATATAAAAGAATTGCAAATTCAACTACTATAAAGGGTTGAAATAATTATTTGAAAAATAATTTAAATCAAATCAAATGCCCAACAACCATGAAAACATGAAAGCACCACTTCCCGCTTAAACATTTTAAGATAGTGTGGTACCGCGTCGAAGCAAAAGCGCTACACGCATACACGCGTATCATGATTACGCGTAAAATACATTTCTTGAATGAAAGTAGAAAGACTTTTGAGATATTTTCTTTCTTAATTTGAAAAGAGCCGGTCGACTTGCGGAAGAAATATCTCTCATCTCAGTCAAGGTGAAGTGTTTTTTTATGTTTAGCCATCCTATTAATTTGTTAAACTATTTTAGATGGGGTAGGTTTTTTTAAATTAAAATTAAATAAATTATAAATAAAGAATTCTTTGTTAATTTACTCCGGCATCAAAGAAAAAGAAAAAAAAATACCATGAAAAGCTAATCTTTGATAATTTTATATCTTGCCTTTTCAGAATATGTAAATACAAAATTTTTTTTTACAATTCTCTGAACAATTTTTAACTGTAATCTCACATAATTAAAATAAATATTTATTGGCAAAAACACGTGTTGCAATTTTAAATAAATAAATTTAAATAAAACTCACCAAAATTAGATACGATGATTTAACGAACAATCGATAATTTATATCCTTTAAATGTCAATAACCGCGCGCTTACACAACTATCAAGACTCGAATATCTCGAAAGTCGAAACTAATTTAATCTTGTAGGAAAAAAAAATTTCCTTTTTTTGTAAGATTTTCATTACATTTGTAAAACCGCGAAATTAATATGTAAATTATTCTTTTTCACTTCACCAAGTATACTTCAAATGTTTTAGAATGTACTCGTTCATAAATTTATTGGAATAAAATGAATAAAACCATTCGAATTTTAATTTTTCGTCACGAGCAGCACTCCTTTAAGAACTCTAACCGAACGAACAACCGAGCATGACGTATAGGATCTAATTTTGATTGCCACACGTCACCTGTTTGACTTTTGTCAGTTGTTTTTCACGGGACTCCTGGTGTCGGGTTTTGTAACTTGATAATGTATTTTGTGAAGAAAATAAAAACGAATTTTCGCTTTCAAGGTACAAAAACCAAAAACTGAGAATTCCGTACAAATGAAGTGACAGCGATTAACTGGGTGAAATGACTTAACTATCAAAATAAGGCTTACAGTCAGTACGTTTACATGAATAATTGAGTACTTGGCTTGAAATCCACTTGAAACTCAAGTAGGGTTGTGGTTGAATCAATTCCAATTACTTGAAGTGACATTTTACCTTTGACAACTCTGCATTAAGTTCCATACAGAATTGCGAATATTTAGATAAATATCTTGAGAAAAGTGCTAAAAATCACAGCCGTTTTCATAGCTCGCCTAGGTATATGAAAATTTTTCAAGTACTGAAGTTGTGTATATGCACTCGTACATGAATTTTTTCAAGTAAATCAAACAAAATTATGTGATTTACTTGATTCAAGTACCTATACTTAAAGTCAATGCGCGTTTAAATGATATTTTGATTACTTGATCTCTACTTGAAGTTTACTTGCAAGTATTCATGTAAACGTACTGAGTCCATAGACTCAGTGTCCTGTAAATAGAAATAGAAATATAATAAGGCTACCAGAGAGGTTGCTTTTTAAAGTGACATGGTCTCCTCCAATGAGATATTTCTGCGAAGAATGCTGAATGTTTAATTGTTGAACCAATTATTGTCACAAAACACATTAAAGAACGTAATTCCTTAGTGCGAACGAAACTTAGACAACAGGAAAAACCTATATCAATTACATCATAAAGCCTATTGAAATTAAATGCAATTCAAATGAACAACAACATAGAGTACCTATATCATAACCTTAATTTTCGGATCAAGTTTATATGCAAGTTGGTGCATTACAACAAGCCACACGAAACTAATTGAAATACTGAATTAACCACAAGAATCTACCGTACCGTCGATAACGCTTACTTACTTAAGATCAATGTGAATAACTGTTGTAAGTAATTAGGAAGAAACATCTATTCTAACCATATAGTCCCTGGAGACTACCCATGGTAATCTTGGGCACTACCTGGTCGGTACGTCTTTCTCTAGCTATAGCTACTCACGGATTTTAATTCCGAAACTTTATAATAAAAATAAAATGAATTAATTATTAGAGACCTTAATGATGCGTTAATTGTCTCCACTTTAGAATTTGATGCCTCAGTGTGCCGGGCTGTCCGAACAACAAAACGGAATGAGGATAAAACTTTGCCTGCACAAATCTATTTTTTGCACTTGAAATGGAAGTTGTAAGAACTCATTTCATCTAAAAAAAAACAATTCTGGAAGCTGAATTTGAATGTAAAGCCGCCCGATTATAGCCTAAGAAAATCTCCACCACAAAAAGATCAGACCCGAAGAGAATCCTCAACTATGTTATGTATGCAGCCGACGGCTGTGAAAATAGTCAAAATGAGAGGTAAACCCTTGAACATCGATTGTAGGAACTACACCTTTGAACATCAATCATCGACAGATGTTGGAGGAGGTCTTCCTCTAACCCATGCGTATTAGTTATCTAAATTCCAGGATAGAAACGAACACCTCCCACCGAAGCAAGATCTATGACAACTTTGCAATTATGGTTAGTAACAATCAGTGAAGGGAATTTTAGAGGTATAGTTAAATGACATGAAACAATTTCTGAAAATCATGCAGTAATCTTTCGATGATAGACTATAGTCCACATCTGAGCTTTATCAATGTCCAAATAAGAATTAAAAATAATCACATTCTAACCTATGGCTCTGAATTGTGGTCTAAAGCAATGGAGCTCGCCAATCGTCGTAGGATATTATTTACTATTTACTAATACCGGACCAGACGTTTTCTGCGAGGACTTTCATGTGGAATTGAAGCGGGAAGATATCACTTCAAATCATACATTGAAAATAAGAAGAGTGCTATCTGGACACTGCTAGTTTATCATAACTTTCGGCAGCTGTATCGAAATCAAATTATCGAATATCGAAATTTTCGACAATTTTCGAATATCAAAATTGTCAACAAATTATCGAATTTCGAAATTTACATGGGAAAAATTCGGCTCTATTTATGAACATAGGGCAAACCATGTAAAGATATTTGTAAAAATAAACCCTTTTTGCATAAGAAAACATCGGAGATATTAAAGCCATGGAAATAGGCCCTGGGAGTCTTTTGGTTCTGATTACGATCTGCCTACAATTTATGTTTGTATGTCTGAAGTATTTCTTTACTTCCTGCTAATATCTTACTTTAATAAAAAGAAAAAAAAAATCTTCAGTGACTATAATTTCAATATTTTCATCGGCTGAAGAACGCATTCTTATCACCATCTCCAAATTGTAGCTAGACAAACAGTAAAATCGGATCTTAATCTCTATAGATTATAAGCGATGAGTAGTAAAAATCATATCATTCGCATTTATCTCAATTGATATATGAAATGAATTCATTTTTACGCAAAAATTAATTGTAATATTGGAGTTAAGTAAACTTATCATTTTACGTTGTTGGTGTGCACATCCAGATACGTGCAATTTTCCACGAGTTATTATCGATTAAATAGCTCCCGTGTAGTATTTATTTTCGTCTAGAATCAATCAAGATCTTAGATTATATGGCATAAAGGATAGTCTATGAGGAAAAAAAACTTAAGAATTTCTCATATATGTAGTAGAACCGCGTCGATGTGTTCGTTTTAATAATGGAAATAGTAAACTACGATATTTTCAGAGCGGGCACATAATTTAGTGGTTGAAACTCTATTAAGTTTTGAAGAAATTTTTCAATCAACAATTTATTTAAATTGAGATAATCAAGTTTTCCAAGCACTTCAATATAAAGTTTATTTCGATACACAGTTAAGCAACACGTTTTTCCAGGATTCAGCATTAGATCACTGTCTATCGATATATTATATTAATTCTATCTTCGGGAAATCCCAATGGTTGCGATTGAATAAATTGAACTTTATCAACATTACCACTAATTTCAAAAATATGTTTGAAAATCTACTTTTGGCACAGTCAGTTGACTCATTTATAAAGTTGTACCTGAAACATGGAGGATCATTTGTAGAAAATGTTTTCAATGTTCGCATTTCCAACATACAGGCTGAGAAACAAAAATAATAAATAATATGTTTCAAAACAAAAACATTGTAAAAAATTTGGAAAGCCAGAAAACAGAACTTAATAAAGACTTCTGCCGAAATTTATACAAGTCACCACAAGCAGCTCTTGGCCTTTCTGTGAGCCGGTCGGCTGTGAAAGGGGCTTTTCCTTATATTCGAGTTAAAACTTGGTTGAGAGCAACTGCTTCAGGACAGGTTTTCGAACATGGCTAACAGGTGCTAAACAAGTTTACAAAAAAAAAAAACACGTATACAGACTTTAACTATCTTTGGCTTAGGGCTTAATAAAAACGTAAATAATTAATCTAAAATGTGTATCTAACTTTAGACCTGTAAAGTACATAAGTACATTGCTACTTAAGTACGTTGGTACTTATGTCTTAGTACCAGTATCAGGATCTGGACTTAAAATTATTTTAAGTACAAATGCAGGTACTGAAACTGAAAAAATTCTCAAGTACAATTCCCGATACTGGTACTTAACTCACTTACTACAAATACCGCCAGAACGCGAAGTACTTTAGCTCTTGTAAATAATTTAAATATGCCTTATAATAATAGAGGTTATGTGTACCTCGACAGTGCTTCAAGAAATCTGACCGCCATCAGTAAAATAGAAAGACAATTAGTGGAATTGTTGAGAAGGTTGGCAATCAAGTGCAACACCCCGCTCTATTCCTTCGCACCTGGTGAGCGTTGATTTTCATTTACAGGTCTTGTAAATGCTACACAAAGGCAATCATAATCTGATTGACCTTTGTTTTGCTAAAGGCAAACTCAAATACTGTGAACAACTTCCAAAACTAAGAATTAAAACAACTAAAGCATACACTATTCTGTTTTATTTTATATGTTTTTGCAACATATTTTATGATATTTCGTAAATGGAAACCTCATTCAGTTATTTAGCTGGCTACATATTTTTCACAATGTCTGATTTAAGTTTTCGAAAGCTCTCGAACCTTATAAGTACCAATACCAGTACCTGGACTTGCACTTGAAAATTTTTAAGTACCAGTACCGGTCCTCGTACTTGGAATAAACACGAGCAAATACAAAGTATTCTCATTACGAACCACGTTTCGCAATTTGTGTCCGAACGTATAGGAAAGTACGGTACAGAGAACCCAATATTTTCTCTCCTCTCTCTGTCCTTTCAATATAAATGTATATACGTGTTATAGGAAGAAAGCGTCACAGCTCTAGTGTCAAAATTTTAAAGAGAATACCTTGTATTTTATATACCTTGGGGCGTCACTATCATATTAGTTTCGTGTATAGAAGTTGAGGATTTTGATTTATTTTCCTTAATACGTGAGAGAAGGAAAGGAATGGATGTGGAAAATAAAGGTCTCTGTTAATTAAATGACACCACTTTCTTTTATTTTTCTTTTCAAATCGTACAAATTATACTTTATTTGTCAAATAAACACTATTTCCTATGATTTAAAAAATATTTACAAAATCGCGTCGGATATTTGGAGTGGACTGTACGGATTAGATGAGTGTCGCTTGGGTTCATTTTTTCATATTTTCACAATAATTTAAATGTTGTCGCCGTTGGTATCGATAAGCAATAAATATCGCCCGATCACCGAATGCTAACTAACTAGTTATCCAAAAATTGATTGATTGCTGGTGACTTATATTAACTGATAAGCGATGTACTATGCTCTGTACCGAGTGTCCAATAACATTCAATAAGAATTATAATAAAGAATGGGAAACAATTGAAAACTGTTCGTTGTTCCTCTGGTCTCTAACATCAGAACCTCGACAAAGACTGCCCTATCTCAAAAGATTTTCTTATTAAAATCGCCCCGAATGCACACTGCAGTGGATTAAAAACTCTAATCTAGTTTCTTTCTTTCTTGGGAGTGGAATTAAGGTTTCCCGTAGGAAGACTACATATTAAAAAAATAGTGCTCACAGCAAGTATACAAAATTTCGGTCAATAGCTGGGAATACTCATGAGCTGGTATACTTCGCAAACAAAATGTTTGTTAAAACCTATGTACGAAAGTTGGGGGACCTGGCCCTCCCCAGAAATAATTCCTAATTACGCCAACGAGTATACGGTTTCTAAGCATTCTGTATTCTTCCTTGAAGTGACATAACTTCTACCTTTCATATGTATTCAACATTACAAAATGATATCAGACCTTGCAGGTGTGTGTTGAGCCACGGGCACTCTGATTAGATAATCTTAGATAATCTCACGTAAGTGGATCAAAACAACATTTTAAAGGAGCATTAGTATTTATGAGACTTATAGTTATAGTAGGAGACTGTATTGGATTGATGTTCCGGAAGTATGTTAAAATTGTAAATACTTAATCATAATTAAATAATGATCAGAGACGCCCCAAAAAGATATTTAATTGAAGAATAAGTAGTTAGAAGTATCTGCAGTATCTAAGAGACAAAGAATGGTTAGAGAAATGTGTAGCTACATAATTCACCTGGTGGATATCTAAGGAGGCAATCATGTGTCATTTAGAAATTCGTCGATGACGTGAAAACGTTTAAATTGGATAGCAAGAAAAAATCGTCCACAAAACTACATCATAATCAATCACAGCGACAAGGCTCAACACGGAAGGTATTCTGGTTTAGTAAACAAGTTTAAGGTATAATTAATAACATACAAAATAAAATAGTTTGAAGAAATCATAATAAATATTAAATAATTCAATCTCGAAAAATATATAAAAATTTCAATGCTTGTCACATATTATTTAATTAACTAATTCTAGCCTTGACTTACACATTCTTTTCACTCCACGCTCAATAAAGTCAGTAACTAACACGCATTAGTACGACAAATCTAATTTTAAAATTCTCAAGCTCTACGTCTAATGTCTAGCGTTGGCTGGCACTGATATCAGTTTAGTGACGTTGTGCGATTGATATAACTTCATTGAGTAAAATATCTGAGTCATGAGGCATCGCACATTATATGTATGTTCCGGCTAATGATATTTACTTTTGATTCAAAATAAATTAAGAAAAATTATTTCAAGCCTTTAACTGGCTTAGAATGAAATTTTTTTCATATAAATTATTTTGGATATATCCACTGTATCTAATTATGAAATAATTACAAAAATCGTTTGAGTATTTCCAGAGTTTATTAAAATCATATTTTCCGTGCTATTTAAAGATTATTTTCATTTTTATTTAATTTTTCATTTTTAACACATGTGGAAAACAATAAATAATTCACTTTGATTGGCAATTGTTTTTACAGGTGCTACTAACGATGCTGAGTTTCTTTACGGGAAATTCGGATTCTCTTAAGAAAAAAAGGCAATATACATACTAGAATGTAATATCTATATGAACTTCATCAGGTAATTTATCCAGTCTGGTCTATAGTGGCATACCCATGAAGTTATGAATCGGTAAAATTTTTTTTATTTTGTAACAAACTATAATATCGGGATATATGGTAAATGCACCAATTCGCGTCCACCACTTCATTTTATAACATGCCATAAAACGACATATTATACCCTAGATGAAATCTATAGGGTATACTAAGTTTGTCATTCCGTTTGTAACACCTCGAAATAATGGATTGGACACCCACGCATAATATTAAAAGATATTTTGATTTTTGCATGTCCGTCCGTCTGTCCGTCCGTCTGTGCGCACGATAACTCGCGAACGCGTATACTTAGAGAGCTGAAATTTTGTACACGGACTTTAAAAAAAAAAGTAAAATTAAGTTCGAAAATGAGACAAATCGGGCAACTCCTTCGTGGGGTTGCCATACAAAACTTTCGTTTTCTACTATATATTTGGACACTGCCTGAAAACGCATCGATATAGAGAGCTGAAATTTGGTATATGGTGTTTTCATTGTACTAGCAAATAAAATTTCAAAAATGGACTAAATTGGGAAACTCCTTCTTGGTGTTGTCATATAAAAATTTAGGTTTTTTACGTATACTGTGAAAACGATCAGTCAAAGACATTTTTATTGTACTAAAAACTTCTTCAGAATACGAAATCCTATAAAATTGCTTATAATCATTTTTTTCTGTCCGACAAACCGTTCTAGAAATATATGCGAAAAACCACTTCAAAAATCAAACTTGCACAGAAGAGTGACAATACGAAATTTCATACGGGCATTCATCTAGGGTATCATAAGAATTGGTCTTAGACCAATTCTAGCTTTTTTACTTGTTTTCTTTAAAATGCAGATATTTATTTCTATGTATATCCTCATGTTCGTGTATGTGTCTGCTACCCCCTAAAGTGAGTTAAATCTGAGTCATCAGAGCTCAGTTCAATAGGAGTCGGCAGGTAAATAATGTGAAAATGCAATAAAACATATTTTTTTAACATAGTGCTATGAGTTTAAAATGCAAGGGACTGCATTTGTTATGCCATTTTTATTTCATGAGAAAGTTTTTTAAGTAATTATATTTCATATAAATATAAAATAAAAATTTCAAGCAATTTTAAATTAATTTTTGGAATAAGCACATTAAGTTTACTTCAAGCATACTTCAAGTATATTTTTGAAGTATTCATGTAAACGTACTGAATGATTACTATCATGAGCCAGTTCGCGTGCACTGGTGGCCGCAAATAGAGCTGCATTTTTTACCTTGCCCCAAATTGCGCCCTATAAAGCAGCTCTTCATTAATTAGTTGCATTTAATCAAAGAACATATAACAGAAAGATGTTCTTTGATTTAATGCATTGCATACAAGAAAATATAGAAGGATATACTGCTACAACACTAAATGAAGTATTATCGGACATTCGACATGGAAAATTTTCTATTAGAACATCTAGAATCAAATAAAATATTCCAAAAACATCATTGCAGGATAAATTGTCTGAAAGATATCCTGAAAGCGTAGGAAAGTTTGGACCATAAAGTATTTTAACGGAAACCGAAGAAAAAACTAGTTAAGTGGTCTGACTTCTAAGTCGTTAGCCAAACTGGGTTTCCATTAAGTCCTGATAGCCTTTTAAGCATTACGGTTCATGAGATACAGCCGGCTGACAGACAGACGGACAGCGGAGACTTACATAGTACGGGTACAGAGCACAAAAAATAATCAAGGCGATGCCACGAATACATCCTTTAAAAATGGTGACCAGGGCGAAAATGGTATGTCCCTTTCCTGAAATGCAATCCAGAGCTAGCACATCGAATTCCCGAAGGCCTAACCGAAGCCAAAGATACGTTTTCTGAAGAGGTTACTCGAAAATGGTTAGATGAGCTGCAAAATTATATAAAGGAGATAAATATAATAGACATATTTTAAGGAACAGTTGTTTTTTCCTACGTACGAGCACCTAGGGATGTAGTCAATAGCCATGCCAGAAGCCGGGTTTATAGTTCGTTCTGAGTCAGTCTGCATGAAAATATATCGCGAACGGGGTAAATGGTTATATGCTTAATTACTCAACAAATTAAAAAAAAGTGAGCTTTTTTGTTAACAACCAAAAACCCCATTTAACATTGGAGGTATGCGAGTTTTCCAGGCAAACGGGATAATTTTATACATACTTCCTCCTAGCACAACACATATGCTACAACCAGCAGATGTTAATGTCTGCTCCATGTTAATGTTTATGCTCCATCAAAATAAACGGAAGTGGTGAAGTGATGATCTTGTTTTAAAGAGATGAGATAGCTTTGGATCTTAGGCGCATGGATTTCGACGCGATCACTTTGCATAAGGGAGCATACTGTCAAAATCGTTGTTCATTGATCTAATCATTCAATCTCGTTTAACACATGTGATATTCCCTCGAAGTCAGCAAGAGTGCCAAAAGAGTAAACGAAATCAAGGTATTGTTATCGGCAAAACTATGGATGGAATTGACAGTAAGGGAAAGCAGATCATGAATGAAAATTAAGAAGAAATATGGAGACATAATAGAGCCTTGGGGCACACCGGCATTTATAGGAGGAGCTTCAGATGTAACACCATCTAGGCGACCAGATCAAAAACTTTAAATCCATAATAAAAGTGGAGAGGAGAGACCAAGAGTTTCAAGTTTGGCTAAAAAGTATGTTGACCTAAATATAGCTTTAAGGCAAAAATTTGGCTTATTATTCTAATTTATAAAACGTTGAATTCCATTGAGTTATATAATTCCTTCTTGATTTGTTCCTTTTAATTTAATAAAATTTAAAAGATGCTGTTATCTAAAACAACACAATTTGTATTGAATTTCATCACAACTTTTTATTTTTTAATGGCTTTTTAAATCAGGAATAACGAAAACGTAATAAAGCCGTGTCTTTCAAAACGACATTTATTTGACACCCCTATATAAAAGTAGTTTTTATACCTTTTTTTAACATGGGCGCGAATTGGCACCTTGGTGGACACAAAATGGCTTAGACTGGAC
Source organism: Dioctria rufipes (assembly GCA_963924295.1). Taxonomy (NCBI): domain Eukaryota; kingdom Metazoa; phylum Arthropoda; class Insecta; order Diptera; family Asilidae; genus Dioctria; species Dioctria rufipes. The sequence goes on along the minus strand of OZ002743.1, from coordinate 157,922,769 downwards.
GCAAACTGGTGATTTCCGCATACACTGATATTTTTAATTATTATGCAGACTAGATAAATGTTTTGAGTTTTTAATTTAAATTAAAAGATAAATATTCAGCTTACTTTTGTACCACAAAAGTTTAAACATTGTTTAAACATTGTTTAAACATTGTATATACCACTATCATTCTGACCATATTCAGTTATATATTTCAAGGCATAAGAATAAGATTGGTGATGTTATCGAGTGCACAAATGTTGATTTAAGACAAGCTGATTCTGAATACTTTTAAGTCCACTGCCATAATTTTTCATAAGACCCCAATTGAAACAGCTAACTGCCCTGTATTTAGAATGAACTACGAGGTGATTCCCTATAATAATTTGGTAAAAGATATTGGTGTAATATTGAATTGAACTTTAACTTGGTCGAATCATGTCAAATCGGTTGTGTTAACGATATAAGCAACCGTAACCCCCGCAATATACAAGCCATGAACAAAGTCGAAAAAAGAGAGCAACGGGCCGGTCAGCAGGCGACATCCACAGTCTTCTTGCCTTGTCTTACTGCAAGAGTTTTTCATATAAAAGTTGCTTGTATTTGGTTCAAGCGCTATAATATCCATAAATTTGTTCTACATGCTATTTTTTTTTTTTACTATTAGAAATAAAACTTATTTGGCTGCAATTTGTTTTAACTTCATTTTGCTGTGGGAGCTACAATTTTGGGCTTTAGGACTTGTTTAAGATGAAATTTTAGTTTTTCCTCCATGACGATACAAAAGCAGTGAGAGTGAGCTCTTACTGCATGCTGTACCCGCACGTTAAGGCCTTTTAATGTGTTGGTGCCTTCGACAACTTCATGGCTTGTATTATATTCCGTGGGTTACGACCCAACCTTTCGCAAATTATCTTTATCTGCACCGTAAACACCCATCCTGACTCAAATATTTTTAAAGCCCTTGTAGTACCTTCCACTACTTATTTACGGCTGTGAGCTGCTCTGTCTAGTTGATTCAATTTCCCAAAGAAAACTTAATGTAGTTTTCAACTCTACGGTTCGTTCGATATAACCATGCGTCTCCTTACGTGAATTGATATTTTGACTTTCGCATGATCCTTTTTCTATGTAACTTGATTCAATATTGCAAACCAACTTATTTGTATCAATATTTTACAGTCTGTACGATCTCGTAGGACAATGATTTAATTATTCCAAGTTGCAGTAATCGAGTTTCTGAGCGTCAATTCCTAGTTCAAGCCAACAGACTATGGATGAATACTCTGTCCCTTAAACTCAAGAATAATACTAGCGATCATAATTTTGGTACGGATTTATTAGGTTTCCTGCAAGATAGATTTGCTACACATTTGTTATAATTTTTTCCCATTCTAAATTAATCTTTATTCAATTTTAATTTTATTTTACCATTTTACTATTATTATTTTTTTTTTCTTATTTTTATAGCATACCTATGCATATCATAACTTTAGCTATTGAAAATACATCATTTTTAATAAATTAATTAAAATGGAAATTGAAATTATTTGGATAATACAAGCCTTACTCCATTCCACTGATTTAACTCTTCCAAACCATACAGAAACGTAGTATATATGTATACCTACAGGTGACGCATTCGTAAGAAGCCATTCAGTCTAGAAATTGCTGCACTTTTATGAAAATTATTGATTTTCAACAAACAAACCTTGAATTTGAGGTAGTCGCACGCAAATATGTAATAACAAAAATGGCAATAAACCTTGAACTCGAATTCGTGTCTATTACATAAATGTTGCGCACGAGCTATTTGAGGAAAGAAGCTTTATTTAAAAGTAGTGCTTAAAATAGGTCTACAAAGTTATCTAGAAAATATATATATATATACATAGGTATATATGTATTTATATAATTCTTCAAATTTCAAGTGTATGTTTACAATTTGAGGCGGAATATAGCTAGTTCGTAGAGCGCGATATCAGCCATTAAAGCGTTTTTGTTTGCATGTCATTAACACACCAGTAAGGAGCACCCTTTAAATCTAGCAAAAGATAGCTAAAATACTGCCTAAAATCAAAAACCTTATCTAATTCCTCATTAAAGTTTTTTATAAGCAAAATTATAAATAAAATTGTGATTAAAATTAATGAAAACATTTTTGCGTTTTGTTTTGTACACAAAGCGACGTAATTATCGATGCTCAGAAAAAAAAAAAAATCAACCGACGGCGGCGACCGCCCGCAAGCTTAAACACGTGATATACCGCTCAAACTGAAGATGATCGCAGATTTACTGTTCTCTGCTGATCTCGAGTCTTGATGCACCTTTATTAGAGTAGAGCGAGAAGCTACATAGATCTGACTAGCGACTGGATGTTGTGCATTTTAATGCATAAATATTATCCAAGAAACCTTTTGCCTTATTTCCTGTACTAATCTGGCTACAATTAGTTTTATTTAATGTTTTTTTTTTTTTTAATAAAATATTCAAAGACTCCTTTATACTAAGTAGATAGTCCTCTTGTCCATCAGAACCTCAATTTATAAACTATTTATACGCATTCCAGATACATTGTAAGATTTATTCAAATTAGTTCCTCTTTGAGTGACCTTGAAACCTCTGTTTATACTGCGCCCATTTAATTTGTTGCCATTTATATGAAAGTACATATGTCGTCATTGTACAGCTACGACAACGTAATACTGCAGCGCATTTGTATATCTTTTTTTATTTTTAAACTTTCTTCAACCCGAAACTAATGACGTCAATTTTAAAATAAATTAAAAAAAAAAGAAAACATTTAATTTGAACGAATTAGACAAGTCGCGTGGGAATTTTTCAGATTTTGTATATAAGAAACGTGGAAACGTGCCAACTAAGGTCTCTTCACGGCCATTCATCAGACAGGAACAAATGAAATAAAAAAAAAAAATTTAATTTTGTTAATTATTTTTTCTATTATTTATTGCCTCTTAATTCTGTATGTTGAATTTAGAAAGAAATAACAAACAAAAATTTTGTAGAACCTATTTGCCGTACACAGAGGTAACTTTTACATTAACTCTCTGCTCTTAGTGGTATAGTTAAGCCCATATCTTCTCGTGGCTAACAAAGCGGTATCCAGATCAGGCTGATTCTATTGAAAATATCCACTTTGAAAAAAGTGCTTTGGTACACTACCACAGAAATTTTAATTTCGTTAAAAAAGTTGCAATAGACTTAATTACTGCCTGACTGCGTCGAAAAAGAGATCCTTTTCTTGTTATAAGATCTCCTTAGTTCTAATAGGAAAATGTCAGAATTATATAAATCTCTGCCTAGAATAAAATGGCACACTTCCGCTTATGCTCAGTGATGTGCTTTATTCCCTCGGCCCGACAATCGTGTCAGTTTTAGACTCATCTGTATACCAGATCAGCTCTCTACTGGGAATAGTCTGGAAATTCAAAGCCTCTGAGTGATCCATTACTATTTTTAATACCTGGAACGATGAGAACCTCTACAATTATAGTGTGATATTTCCCAAGGCTCTTTCCGAGAGGATCTGTCACGTGCATCCAATACGTAGCACTGATCCCTGTATCCTATACCTCAAGGTGTAGAGATGTGAGGTCCAGCTGGCTTTCCAATACCGCTCTCAGTGCTGTGCATATGGCATCCGTGATGCTTAGGCTGAGTATTCTATTTATGTATACTGCTCAATTTGGTTTCAAGTTTAGCTAGTGCCGATTTTTAAAAGGTGCGTGACGCTTGGGTTCTTGCTTAGGGCCTCGCAGGAGCTGAGGGTAATCTTCATTCTCAAGGCAGGCAGAATGGGCCAAATCGAGGCAAAAGACTTTAGACCTATTAGTATCTCCTCATTTATGATAATTGAGGTGCATATAAGAAGTGTATAGCAGGGCAGCAGTGGTAGCCAGCATGCCTATACAAAAGGAATTCAGTAGTCAGCACTACATGCAGTGGTGTCCGTTGTTAAGAAATCCTTAGATAGAATATAAGAAGTACACTCTGGATGCATTCCTGAATATCGAGAGGGCTTTCAACAAGTGTGAAGACGGAGACCATATATAATGGACTGAGAAGGGTGGGAGTTGATAAGGGTCTATGTGACTGGATCAACTCAATGCTTTTCAGCAGAAATATTAGCTCTTGCTTAGGGGACGTGGTTGTGAGAAGAGCAGTCTACAGTGGATTGAAGGTAAACTGCTCGAAGACTAACCTAGTCCTTTTTACAACAAAAAGGTAGGTGCAAAGCTGGGTGGCGGGTATCTTACTCTCTCCAGCAAAGCATCTGGGAGTTATACTCGATTCCATGCTGAGCTGGAAAGCTAACTTAAAAGAAGGGCAGTGTGGCCTTCTATACGTACAAAAGACAATTTGGTGGCAACTGGGTATTAAAACCCAGCGTGGTACCTTGGATGTGCTGTCAAGAACCCAGAGAGCCACTTGCATAGGAATTACTGGGTGTCCGTACACCACGTCCACGGCGGCTCTGGTGGTCATACTTGACGTTAACGTTATTTGTTTTGCTTGTTTAGCATTGTTTATGGTTATCCCTAAGATATATCAGACATTCCCATATAAAATGTTGACACGTCGATAAACGAAAACTGAAGAAGAATCAAAGCCATATGTGATCACTTAACGAAAGCAAGCATCACAATGCTTATTTAAGGTCCTGCGGTTATAGTAGACAAAAAAAAACAATAGGTAAATGAAAATCTGAAAGTTCGACTCATAAGAAGGAAAATCAATCATCATTTTTATTTTAAGAAAGGTTAAGAGCCAAGCCATAAATACTGTACCTAGTGCAAAAACAAAAACCGAAAATACATAAAAATTTCGTAATCATACTATAAATCGGTAAGGTCTCATTTGCTAATAGGATAATGATGCGGAACTATTACGAAAATATATATAAAATTTGATAGACCAGAATAGCTGCTGTAGAATTGAAAATCTTACAAAATTATTATTTTACTTTCAAGATAACAGAAATGAAATTTCCCAAAATGACTTCAAAAACCACTTGAAGATTACGACTATCATTGATTATCGTTGCAATAATATTAATTAATTGCAAGAAACAAAAGCACGAGTTACTGATAGCAAATTAAGTTATCTACGTGATTAACTGCTCAGAGATTTTCAATATCAGTGAGTGATAGTTTCATCCACATATGATCTTAATCATAGATCCCCCGTCTCACTATCGATTATCAAAATTTCCGAAAATCAATGAAATTTAAAACCTACACAAGGTCATTTCATTTCTATTACCCTCCGGATTTCACCCGACTATCACTCGATGGGTCTTTCCATTTATCCAGGGATTTACATCAACCAAAATCACACATTTACCGGTACTAAATCCCAAAATGAGTTATTGGTCCTAAACTATCTTATCAACTCAGTGTCTTAGTATCTATAAAAGATCAACATAGAAGAAAAAACGTACAAGCAAAGTTGCAAAAACTACAGAGACCTGAATGCCTCGGAATTATAGTTTAAAAAAAACTAATAAGCGGAAAGTGTTAATGAGTTTTTTTACTCTTTCAAGACCCGTACAAAATACGAGTCTACAGGCAATTCTCATTAAAACTATCCTACCCCAGCCTTAGTAGAACTGGTGAGCTCTTTACAATAAAAAGGCTTTTCTGATTTCCAATCAAACGTTAAAATGGCAACCTACATATAAAAACAGGAGATCTAATAGGCTACAGATATTTTTCATATATCAAAAGAAGACAAATACAAAAATGTGCAACTTTTACAGATTAACACGCATCCTTCAATCATCCATGGCAGAAATAATTTCACCACCCATACCTGCCCGAAAGCATTCTCTTCAAGCTTCTCAAAAGGGTTACGTAGCTTGCCTATAATAACTGTAGAAATGTGCTTATTATTCCCCAAAGGGAATTGTCTGTCGCACATAATTCACCGGTGTCTACGCTGCACACTAAAAATTCACATGATAGAACGAGTTCCAAAATAGGGCTAAGACACTAATCAAAACTGTAAGAGAGAATTTAAAGCGGTCACATATAACAGACTACTCTACACCAGAAAGACCCTCAAATTTCAGTACCATTTTGAAGTGGTCATTAATTAACACCAAACTTGACCAAATAATCATCTACCACAACAAGAGTTCCCATGCATACCACTCTCGAATAAACAAAAAAGCATGTTGAGGATACAAGAGGATACTACCCATCTGCTTTTAAAGTAGAAATCTATACCATAAAAATTGTCGTACTATTGTGGATATAAATGTATGCATAAACTCTGAGAGTTAACCCATTTTGAAAGCCCTGAATTCCTGAATTTGAATTCTTTCATGTCAAAGTTGGTATAGGACTGTGGAAATGTCCTTGAACTACTGTCAAAGCCAAAGCCAAACAAGGATTTTGATATATAAGGGTTATGAAGGTAACAAGATTACTGATGATAGTCTAACAATACTTCTCATTTACCAGATCCGTACTCTTGTACAGACTTCCAAACCTTATCAGGAGAAGTAATGAAATAAATAGAAAACGATCATCAGTAACACTCAAAGAGTTTTCCCTTCGTAAGGCACAAAAAGTTTATTAACTTTGCAATCATCAACTGCGATTAGGCAGTAGTCACCATATGAAATAGTGCACGTGCTACTAGACCTTACTAGGGCGTTCGACTCTGTTCCTCAATGTAACCTTTGGAGACATCTCCGACTGGTACCATACAAATGGACTTACCCTCAACCCTGCAAAAACACAAGCAATAAGGTACTCTATTCGCGATAATTCCTCTAGTACTAATGACATGCTTCTTAACCTGCTTCATCATAATCTGATCATCTATCTCTCCAATAAACAAGTCAAAAACCTTGGTCTTCCCCTGGACCCCCATTTCACATAGCGACCTCAGATTAGTAAAATATGCTCCCGAATCTACTATCACCTTATGAACTCTTAATGTACTTTAGCTCATGTCCTTTCTACATACTGGCTCCTAAGGCAGTGGCACACTCTGCACTTTGGCGTTTAATCCTATTGTTTTGATTGGATCTCATTCATTGATTTACCTAGATATACAATATGTTCCTTGGGCACTCCTGCCGTTGGATCTATCCATTTACTTCGTAACTATGCACATCTATTCCTAAGCTTTGTTTTTATAGTTCTTAAGTATTTTGTGTTAGTAATGTCACGCAGTTGATATGTCAGATACTGGCTATATCTTTTGTACATTTTTTCCATATATCATAATGGATTGCAACATTTACAGTTACATCTACTTCAACTTTTGTTTTGTTTCATTTTATTTTATTTCCTATCGCTCTTTTTTCTTTATTTTTGGCTTTGAATTAAGCTCTCTATTGTTTATTGTTCTACTCCATTATCTTTAACTATAGTACCAATATAACTTTCAGCCGCAGTGAACCTGTTCACTACTCCCTTGTTAGTTTGCTAAACAGCTTTGTAATGTATCGATAATTCCAACTATCCATTAATTACTCGATATATGTACCTAACGTTGTAACGTAGTGTAAGCTGCAGTTTTTTAATAAATGGTTTTTCTATTCTATATACTTGCTGTGTATTGCCCACTCGACTTCTGAAACTATCCTCTGACTTGGTAACATTGAGCTCTTCAAGTATACATCCAAACGAAAACTGAAATTTATTCTATATAAAGGGAACTAAGTGATCTCAGGAGCGTTTCCCCTTAAGTCAAAGCCATTCCATTGCAAATTTATACATAACTTTTTACTTCATCGCTAACCATGGAGGCATATCAATCAATTATTCTTGAGTGAATATTCAAATTGTGGACTTCAGGTAATTCTGTTTTTGAATAACTTTCAACAGCCAGAAGTTGTAGTCATTCATTTTGATTTTGCAAATAGTTGAGTAATTGTGAAAGCATAGTCTTTAGACTAAGAAAGACCTTTGGCATACAAAACAAATTCAAACTGGACCACCTATGTGAACATAAAACAAAAAAAAACTTCGAATAAAAAATGTGAGTACTTTCTATTATATTATATACATAAAAAAAAAAAGAATAAAATTATTCTAAACTTAACAATACTTTTACAACTCTCTCTTATATAAATATATTTACTAAAAACTCTAAAACATGTCTTTTGTTTTTATTTTTCTAATCATCTGTATACTTCTTAAACTTAATCCTTTCACATTTTCTCATTGATGTTCGTCAGCAAAACAGACCTCCACCTTCATTCTTTTCAACATAATAACGAACATGCTCCTTTTGGGACGGAGTTAATCCTAATTTATCAGCTTCTTTGAGAAATTGTTCTACACCACCGACACCAACAAGATATCCATTTAATTTAGCTGCAACATGTGAAGTCTGTAGTAGTTCTGAATTTAATCCTAAAGATTTGGCTAAATCTCGATTCGATTGCAAACGATACTTTTGATGATAGCTTTCGAGAGAAGACAAAAATAAGTAAGGCAAAGATTGTGTGTAATGAACTTACTCTTCTGCCGGGTAGAATACAGATGCGGATGCTATTTCTGTTGATATAACTTCAGGATTTCTCTTCTTTCGTTCTTCATCTCTTGATGCTTCTGAGATTTTCTTTTGTTCCTCTGTATGATACAAAATCAATGACATATATTGTCTTTTAACTTTTCCCGAAAGACCATATTCATGATTGTTCCAAAATAGATCTAATAGCTGCTTGTAGGTAATTGTTTTAGGATCATAATCGATTTCTATCACTTCAACATGATCACCTCTGAAAAAATCAATTTGTAACACAATTTGTTTTTAAATTGAATAAATTTTCATTTAATTATTATTCCCTCTTTACTTACAGTTGCTTATATTTAGGAGCTTCCATAGTACCACCAGAATAGCCAACTCGTGTCCTTAGAACACCACGAGTTGCACCAAATAGAGAATCCGCCCCCCAAAAACATCCCATACCAAAGGTGGCCTTTTCAAACGGTGTATCAATAGAATGTGTTGGACTTATGTTTAGTTCCTTTTGTTCACTTTGAATTATACTCTAAAAAAATATTTACAAAAAGCGTTACTTCACATTTCGTATTTTAAAATTAGTATTAATTTTTACAGGACATATGCACTTATTTCTGGGAGTAAAAAAAGATGATCCAGTTATCTGCTGTTCGGTTTTATTAATTAGAGCTACGAAGGCGATTAAACTGAAGCGTAAAAAAACCATCTTTTAGACGAAGAATAATATTTTGAAAGTATCGAAAAATGTTTCATTTATAAAAACAGAAAAAAACCTGTCCTTAAAAAATGACCTCAAAATTGGACATAATCACATTGGTTGAATGTAGACGAAAAATTTCTTTCGAGTTTTTGACACTGGAAAACTATTGGAATCGCGATTAACAACTATTTATCAAATACTTGAACCATTTTTATTTTATCCTCGAATTCATATAAAACTTTCCAATTTTACCTTGCTCTTGAGACCACCAGCTGCTGCTGTTGCTCCTCCTGCTGCAGGTGCAGCATAAATGAACTCAGAAAGTTGAGAAAGGGTTTTCATCATTTTGATTATTTTAATTTAATTAATTAATTATCACACAATTTTTATTGTTGGTTGGCAGAGTACACACTAATTAAGAGTATTAGCAATGAGAATTTAAAAATCGACAACTCCAGTGACGACAACTTATTATTGTGCCCGTATTCAACGCCAACGTCTTGATTCAATGGCTGTCTCGACTTAGACTGAATTTTCGCTAGCATGCTACCGGGGCTTTATATCATCGGCTGGCAGAGCACAGAAGAACTTTTTCGCATATTCTTTAATTCGCATGCGTCCCCCCCGTCCACCCGTTCACATACTATTGTTTGTGTTGGTTTGGTTGTTATAATATGGGGTTTTGTTGGTTGGGGCTATTGGGCGGATAAATATTTTATAATTGATTTACAAAATGCAGTAAAATTGAGAAACACTCCTATGTCCATTCCATGGCAAATCAAAATCTAACGTATGATTGTGTAATGCCTGCACGTGTAATATATCGCTGCAGAATATTGTGATATTAGGTGTAATTCAGTACATCCGTGCCAATTGAATAACAGTTAATGGTCACAAAAATTATATTAAACTATATCCATATTGAATGAGTTTCTTTGATTTTTCATAAATTTTTATTAAATTTTATCTGGGTTTTTGTTATTTAGGCATTAATTTATACCTCTACAAATGTCATTATGATGATGAAGACTTACAACTGCATTTATACTCATTTATCTAAGTCGCAAACCAAATAAAAATGAAATTTCAACATAACTAAACCTTACAAATTTAAAATTGTGTGAAGTGTATGAAAAAATGAATGAAAAATAAAAATTGTATTTAAGATTTAAACGCTATCACTTAATTCGTGGTTTAGATTTAAACGTCACATGTTAATGGCAGGTAAATAGTAATAATAATAATAATTTATACTTGAATATGGTAAAGAGGACAAGATATTTATATTTGCGAGAGATAAAAAATCATTGAATTAAATAAATAAAATCAGCTTCACTTAAGGCCGCTATACACGCTCAAGCAAATCATACGACTGGGTCATACATGTCCCAGTTGTATGATTAGAATAAGCATGAGTAGTGTAAGTCGGAGTTTGATTTGAGACTGAAGTCTGTCATGAATGAAATCGCACGAAACAATTGCGTACAAGCAAACCTGACGACTTTGCTATAGAAATGAATTAAAGTTTGAATAAAACTCGTTGCAAGTGAAGACAAAAGTTAATATCCGATTTAGTCTAATTCAATTCTATAGCAAAGCCAAAAGTTTTGCCTGTGCGTAATAGTTTCGGTCGATTTCACTCATGCTCTCTCAACCCAGCTCCGACATTTGCTACATATGCTCAAGTAAATAAAATGACTAGGCCATGTACAAGTCGCAGGATTTGCTTGAGCGTGTGAACATGCTGTCTAGAGGTAAAGATAAAAAAGTTCAAAAAAAGAATTGCAGACAATATTATTTAGTTATTCATTTACGAACTTACAGAGATAGCTTACAAACTAAAGTCGCAATTATAAGCTACCTGGATCCATATATCTAACGAAAAAAAATAAATTTTTTTTTCCAATGATATGCATAGAGTTGCGGAAGAAGTAAGAAAAAATTTTAAAATAAACAAAACTAGATGTTATACTATTACTATACAAATATGTACAGCTATTGAAATTACGAATTATTGCTATTATAAAGGCTAGATAATCTACAATGTTTAGTACAATTCAAGATAAAAGGGAAAAATTGAAAATAGAGGGAGTTTAGTTAATAAAAGGGAAGGAAAAATAAGATCAGCAAAATGCTTCAAGTTAATACAATATTAATGAATCAACAAGAGAGCAAATATACAACGGTAATTGTTATTATATATATTTATATAATGGTTATAAAGATCTCATTTCTAATAAATCTTTTAAAGGTGTAGAGGGTAAGACTGAAGTTTTCAATTTCGTTTAACAGGTCATTGTGATTTAAAAAAAAATTGTTTTTCTGTTTTACAGTGTTTATTTTATTTTTAAATTTAAAGCCAAGAAATAATTCACACTCGAAAGATCCCTCCTAAAATTGGGCGCTGACTGTGAGTAAAAACTCAGTGGGCTGTGTGCTCTAGCTACAACTACTACTCTAATGCTAACGAGATACGTCAGCTCTAGCAACAAAGAACTCCTTGGGTCGTAACATACCTGACCCAGCAGAAGGACATATAGTCCATCTTTCTCTACAACATTTGCAAGGAAGGAGTAATAAAAAGATCACAAACCTAATTAAGGTTTGTGTATAGCTCGTAATATACCAGCGCATGCTGAACATACCAGCCAATAACACTCACAATATCATCTCACTCTCGCAACTATATTAATCTAATTAAAATATTCTATTACACTAAACTACTATACCGATTATATCTAATAATTTTACAATTACAATATATGACTAAACTAAAAACTGTCACCCACTTTTTTGGTATTCCAAATCCTCGTCGTGTCTTATCGCGATTATTTTAATACACTTTAAACTCGATGGTCGCACTCAAACTAATTATGAAGCAGACATAAATCAAGAGTTGAGCCTTGGCAGGTACAACCACTTTCTGATTTATAATTTAATATCTGTACCGGTGTGCTCTCAAGGTTAACAACATCCTTGCTATTTATTTTAAAGGTTGTTCTAGTTCATAAAACACCCGGTTATGCATGTATTTTTCCCAGAAAGGCAAGAATGAAACAAATCTGTTTTTTGTAGCTTCCTTCTGCTAATGGGTTTTCTTTCAATTTTCTTACCTTATTTTTTGGCTGTTGTTGGCACATGACAATAAGAAGAGGTTTTACATATATCGTAGATTGGTTCTGGCAGTAGGGATCTAGAAAGTTAAGGGCGAACGAGTAAAGGCGGAATTACAATGGACGCAACGGAACGCAACTGAACGGAGAGAAATGTCAAACCGGTTTTCTTTGTATGCTTTTCAAATGGAGTTGCGCACAGTGGACGGACGAAAACGCAGTCGTACGCAGCAAGTTTAATAAAATCTGAAATTAACGCAACTGAACGGATAAACATAACCTCAAATTAGCTTTGGGATTGTTTATTTTGTTCCGCCAAGCAAAACTGTGCTGCGGTAAGTGTGTAATAAGCAGAGTGGAAATGGAATGTAAAGAGTTTTTTGATTTTATCCATATTTGTTTATAAATTTTGGGTCAAACGTCACTGTCACTTTCAGTTGATCATGCGTACATTGTAAGCAGCTAACCTCGACGTCCGTTTTACTGCGTAAATTTGACATTTCTCTCCGTTCAATTGCGTTCCGTTGCGTCCATTGTAATTCCGCCATAACTCTGGTCAAATTAACGAAATTAATACTGGTTGAAAATTCAGGGCGACGAATAAGGCTATGTATTATTTTAAATAAGAAAATTTCATCACGAGGCGTTTTTCGAGGGAAGGAATGCCAAAATTGTTGAGTCGTGTAAAGTAGTTTAGATAACATCTCTTGTATATTTTCCCTGTACATATTCACATATTCGATCTGTTGTACATACATATATACACAGAATAAAAAGGATTCCAGATAGTGCACGCATATGAGAAATGACTTCTTATCAAGGAATTATATATAAAGATTTAAATGATTATTGTTCAATAGAGGATTTGTAAGGCTAAAAATATTTTTTTAGACACAAACCGAGAAGTTTTACTTTGGAATTTGAAAGTTTCTCAACATTTGTAAGTTTTGTAAATTTAATGCCTACCATTAAATTAACACCTAAACGTTTGCTCCTCCAATCACAAAATCTACTAAACAATGCCCCCAAACTATAATCCTAAGTTCTAGCTAAAGTAAACGGTTTTTTTGGAAAAATCCAAGGATCCTTGATGTTTTCCATTGAAGAGAATTTTAATTAGAAAAAAAATCCACAATAGATCCTACCCAATTAACACAAATCGCATATTTCTCTAGTTTCCAAACGAAACAACCAATTTTCAAAATTCTTGGATAATTAGATACTCTGAAGATTACTGATGTTAAATATAAAAAAAGTATTTCGTTTCAGCATCATTTAAAGGGTTAAATATTTTTTTGAAATGTCATTTAAATCTTCTGAGCTTGTTTGAATCACACATGCGCATTTTGATTATAAGTTGAGTAGACTTCCATCGGTCTCACATCACTCACAATCTTTTTCTG
>OZ002743.1:157265271-157308869 GCA_963924295.1 Dioctria rufipes | reverse complement strand
AATAGGATGCTCGAAGGAAAGACGGGTATTAAGTAATAAACCCAAATCTTTGGTTTTGTCAAGTGTACTTAATAATCATCCATTTAAAGTATAACTAAATTCCAATGGACATAGTTGTACATTTGCTAATATTAAGCGGAAGACAGTTAATAGCACACCATTTATGAAATCTGTCTAAGTTCGAGCTCAAAAATCCACATTTGTTTTCATTAGAAACAATGCGGAAGATTTTCGCATTGTCAGCATAGCAAAGTATACTTGAATTAGCGAAAATCAGAGATACATCGTTGATGATAAGAAAGGAGGTGGTCCAAGATGGCTGCCTTGAGGTATGCCGGAAGTATTATCTATTTCCAACAGAGTTAACGTCAGTGTCATTCAGAGTTAGAGTTGGAAACTTTGAGATATAAAGCCTCTCACGATTTAAAATCATGTAATTTGATGTTTTAGGATTTAAAAGTAAGTTGTGCCTTTTGGACCACTCAGAAATTCTCTTCAAATCTGTATTAATTCTATCGACACAATACTCTATGAGCGCAACTGGCCCATCCAAGTATATCTGGACGTCATCCCCATACAAGTGTATTTTGGAGTCTTTTATTAAATTGGGAAGATCATTTATGAACATACTGAACAATATAGGGTCTAAGATTGAACCCTAAGGTACCCCACACGTGAGAGGCAAGCTTTTCCAAAGTAAATCATGGACTTTGACGTGCTGAGATTGTCCAATAAGAAAGCTTCCGATAAGTGCTGCCTTTTGGATGAAGAAAATCTAAATTTGTCTAATAAGACGTTAAGGAGCTTGGAATGGTTGACGCTATCGAAAGATTTTGAAAAATCCAGGAGTATCAGGACAGACAGGTGACTCTTATCGAAAGCTCTTCGAATGTCGGAAAAGAAGCATCGCAGCCATTTAAAATACAGGTACAGATATGTGTGTATGTATATTCCATATGACCTTACCGCTTATGACAGATATGGGGTTTCGATATCTAGATATTCATATCCCGATATTAAAGTACCCATCGCAAACATGAAAGAGGATATTGATGTGACAAAACCATACCAACATTTCAATTCAGTTGACAGGTTTTTAAGCGTAACGAATTTGGAAACGGAAGTGACAAACAAGCTAAACCGCAACATTTAATTGTAAATATACGACAAATTAAAGATTGGAGCAAGAAAAGAATAAATTATCTTGCAATAAGATACAGGTTGATGTGCAAAATGTGTCAGCAGATATGGTGCCGCAATTTAAAATTTGGTTTGGAACGAAGAGAAGTGTGATGGAAGATTTGTTTAAAAATAACAAAATCGTAATGGTAAAATAATAAAGATCATTATCGTAAGTTCTCCATACCTACTTCACTGTTGACAATAAATTTTTGGTTCTTCTTCTTCTTTTTTACTTTCTGGGAATGTACAGACATATTTTTGCTAAATTTGATACGTTATCATATTATTATTAACAACTAGATAGCCTTCCGCAACGTAAGAAGTTCCGATGGTCAGGCTATACCCAGTAATTTTTGAGGATATTGATATATAGATATCTAGTCTATACTCACTAAGATTTCTGGGCATATTGGGAGTATTTGATGACACACATGTTGTAAAAAACGGGATATGTCGAATATCTAGATATCGATAACCCATGTCTATATATATATATATATATATATATGTAGTACATATATTCAAAACAATATAGGCCAGAGAAATGATTCTTTAGAAAAACATAAACATAATGGAAACAAAGAAGAGTAGTAACTTCCTTACAAACATATTTACTAACTGGCACCAATTTATAAGAAAACTATCATTACTAAACAAAAAAAAAAACAGGAGTACAAAAATCAAGGTCTCTAATTATCTTTGCAATTAAGTTACTCAATAACATAAAAACCGTTATATCTACGATGGATATTTTCTCTGGAGGTTTCATCTGACTATAAGTTTTTCATTCAGAACCATAGTTCTATTGTAAAAAAGTTCATTTTTGTTTTGGGCTGTTTCTATTATATTAATTCAAACCATCAAAGGACATGAAAGTTGTTTATTACAGGCAAGTACAATGAATAAAAACCGTTATCTATGTACGTACATATAAAATCCAATTAGTCTTATACAAAACACAAAAAAAAAAACGAGAAACTGCTGTCGCTCGCTAATTCACTTTGTATTTCCAGCGAGCTTGGTCTCGTCTCTCTAATCCATTTTATGTTACGAATTCAATAATTGTTTTGACCTTTTTTCCCTCTCTCTCCCCCCCGCAACCCAACAACCACTACTATTTTCCATGACATTTTTGTTGTTTTTCAAGTGCCTGTCTCCAGCAGGCACAACAGCATCCTGTATAGTGTACAACGAAAGGTTTTGCAAAAGGGCTTCTTTTCCAGTCAGATTCAGTGTGGTGTGTTCTAAAAGCTCAACGCTTATTAGAATTAAAGGAAGTGTGCTAGCACTGTGGGGCGTTAACAGGATACGCCTTTGCATGACGTTTTAATTTTATTTGCAGTCCTTTCTGAAAACGTCAACAATCAAAGGAGATGCTACTCTTGTCGGAAGGATGTTACTAGCTCTTTATGTATACCATCAGCAAACACTCTCTCACGTGTTTCAGGTATAGAAGAGCAGAGAACGAATGTGTATAGTTCCCGGGAAATGGCTTTACGAGGATTTTCTCGTATATATGGACTTACCACATTATTTGATCACGTCTAGCTTAATGACATGTGTAGCACCCAGCCAGCTAGCTAGCTATAAACACATTGCGGTACGGGGAAGGTATAGTATACATCATATCAGCCATGTCTCGTTTGTAATATGTATAGAGATGAGCGGAAGCAGTCACCTTTGAAATGAAGGATGGGTGGACGTTATTGGAATAACCAAAGGTTTGTGGTAAAAGGTTGATGTTAAGTATAAAAAAAGTCATAAAAATTGTATAGGACATTCATTATGGCATATATGATTATATTTATTATTAATTTGTTTTAAGAACTAGGTGTATAACAAGACATTGTTGGTTACTTATTTGTAGGGACACGGATCCTATTGCTCTGCTGTCGCGCGACGGAAAAGGTCAAAATACAGTGAGAGCGACACAACAAAGTCGCCATAAATTGGTTGCTGTCAAAGATTCGAATATGTGGAATATAGAAAATTCAAAGATAATAGTAAATAAACTAATTATTAAAAACTTGAATAATTAGTGTGAGAAATTGTGAGTTTTGAGGAGGAATTTAGAGAGAAAATTAGGGAAAAAGTTATGCTGTGCAATAAGCATAATCTCATGAATAGCAATTTCTTCTTAGTCTTCTTTTTAATTTTGTCTTTATGCTTTGCAATTTTAAATGAAGCCTAGTACTAAGATTCGCGCTAAACTAAATTTTGACGAGTCTCCCATATCGGAACGTTATTTAGCAGATAAAATATAATAGCGGATACTCAGAGAAAATATATAGTAAAAAGTAAAAGTAGAAGTAATTTGCAATTTTTTTTTCGAAATATAACACGGGATCATAATATTTCTAAAAACAGGTAGTTAAAATTATTTGGGAATATTTAAAATATAAAAATAATATGTATATAAAAAAAAAATTAACAATGATATTGAAAATAAGGTCACGAGAAGAAATCCAATTCATCCGTACTTACAGCAGAGGTGTACAAAACTACGTTAACTACACAAATACAGTCAATAAATTTATTAATTCTGAGAACTCTGACAACAAATATTTTTATCGCGTTAAAGAACGGCCCGGGCAGATAAATTCAAGCTAAGTTTTTTCGAGACTTACTGGTGGTGCCATCTCTAATCAAAACCCAAAAGCCAAATTTAGCGCGTTGACCTTAGTACTGCTCTCGCTAAAATTCAGGATAAATTTTATATATATATTATATATAAATTTTATATAAAATTTAGCTTAGCGCGAACCTTAGTACTAGGTACTAGGCTTAAGCCGGATAAGCTATACTAAAGATGTTTCTTAATTTTTTCCTTGTTACTACTTCTATTATAATAAATAAAACAGTGACCGCTGTGAAGCATACTTGCCGCGTCGTGACTTTGTCGCCATCGAGGATGACAACATTTTTGTGTCGCTCTCATTGTGTTTTGGGCTTGACGCGCTGGGCTGCCAAGGTGGAAGATATATAAGAGGAAATCAAGCATGAAAAACGAAAAAAATTGTTGAACAGGATGAACATTGTTGTACTGAAGATCGCTTTTGGATCTTCCACTGTGAGCACTGTAAAACGGTACCGTGATGACCTGATGATAGCTCATGTACAAGAAAGTTATGTGCTGACATGCACGATTCCACTGCGAAATAAAGATGAGATATCTTAACTTTGTGCGTATTCTATAATAATGTATGATGATAAGCTAATGATAGGTCATGTAAAGAATATATGTCCACACGTAATGTCAGATGTAATAAAATCTGAAACAATAGCTCTAGGCAAGAGGCGAAGACGTCAGAAGTTGATAAATTAAGAAGTTAAGTATGCAAGATAGTAGTTCTTATACGTGTAGTATGCGTGGCAGCTTACGGGCTGTAATCTCTAGCCTCTTTCGAATTGAATGGGCATATCTTAACCTACACGTGGTCCCTGCTGACAACCCGAGTGCCAATAAGATCTTAAGCCAGAATGGAGCTACCAGTCCCGTTTGATAAAAGGATATCTGAATGACGATACCACTAAGAGTAACCATGGCCTTATCGTCATGGACTACGTAGCCATACCAATAGGGTAGCCGACATTGTTAACTTGGCACCATGGGGTTGAGGATCCTTAGACAGTCTATGCTATTCAACTCAACACGGTTGTAAGCCCCTTAATGGAGCATCTTGGTCGTTGCAGTAGCTCTTATGTAGGCAGAGAGAGAGAGTTCAGAGTCTAACTTACATAGGCGCACATACTCTAGATAATGAAAGAAATATGTGGCTTATATAAAATACGTACTGCAACTGCAATTTAGGGTTTGAAGTTATGATCGCTTATGCACTGAATGCTCAGATATGTGGCGTTCGGGGTGGAGTTGGGCTGAAAGAGCCGGGTGCCGTGACTCACAGATCATTAGAGATTTAAGATATGTCTCGCTTCGACCAGTCTTTTTTTAAGTATGCACTGGCATAACTGATACTCATAGAGGCCGGATATACTCTATCTTGTGAGGGCGCTCATTGTTGCGTTGTAATTAATCCGTGCATCTTTAGAGTGCCGTAGGATTAAGACTCAATAATCAGATACTCACATAAAATCACTGTACTAGTGTTCTGCTGTGGTTCTTGTTGATATTGAAGCCGTAGTTGAAGCTCCTATTCTCTGCCGTACTTCTTTGGTAACCACGGCAGCTTGCAGGGACGACCTTTCAGGCAGTCCTATTCCTTGGGATCCTGCAAGACTACTCTTAAAGGGTACCCTCCAACGTGCGGTAGAAAATGGCATGGGATTAGTTTGAAAATAATAATAATAATGAGGAGCAGATTAATTGGCTTTAAATGAAATTAAACGTGACTTCTAATTATTCATATGTATTTTTACAATTTATAAAGCAGATACAAAACTCTTGATTACAATATTATTGTTTACAGTCGTGGAACCACAAACGACTTAATGTTATTGTTAATGTTAAGAGTAGGAGCGACTAGACCTCCAAAACCATGCGGACACCGCTGCCATAGTTGGTCTATTGTGCCTTCCCCTAAAGTGGTTAGGCAAAATCGAGTCTTTTAACGAGCTTGATTATTGCTTTTGAAGTTAGATTGGAGACATTATCTGGACAGATAATTGTTCTTCCAGTGTCGGATTTGCCTTCAGGAGTGACGAAAGGAGCCATGACTAGTGAGTGCGTTAGCAAATAGTCTGCTAAGTCCAATAAGTTGGCGCGTCGGAAAATGAGAGAGATTGAAGAATTTCTTCGCCTGCCTTATACCCGGCGCGCTACGCCAAAGGAGATCCAATTGCCTGTTTTCTTGCTTAAGCAGTTCCCTCCTAAAGTGGCTTTTTGGTAGGCCAAATGTCGGGTGCAGACCAGTATACGGACATTCAGCTCCGGTTTTAGCCAGTTCGTCCGCTTTTTTACTACTGTCCACTCCTTCATGTCCAGGGACCCATACCAAAGTTACTTGGTTGGAGTTTCAAGTAGCAGCTCCAAAGTAATTTCGACTCAAAAACTTGAGAGGAAAGAGCTAAAAGCGCAGCTTGACTGTCTGAGCAAATGTAGATGTTGGAGTTCTTGCACCCCTTATTTAGGTTTTCCTGAGCTCCAAACTCTATAGCATAGACTTCCGCCTGAAAAATGGAAGGTGAGGCACCAAGCAGAATGAATAATTCCACATGTGGACCAACCACCCCTGCGCCTGTTTTCCCGTCCTTCCGGGATCCGTCAGTATACCAGACTTGGGACCATTGCGGAAGCTGGAGTTCTCTGTCAAGTATCTGGATTCTTTCATTTATGGTTACCTTGTAATCTCTTTTAAAAGAAAGTCTCTTGGGCATAGTATATATTGGAGCTTCTAGGTCTTTAATGTTGACCTGCTCGAAGATACTGAGATGACCCACCCTGGAAGAGGTGCGCTTATCAGGCCTTTCCTTTGGAAGCATTCTAGCTGCTGCTTACCTCTGAATAAAGAGGTAGAGAGGCTGTAAGCCAACAATGGCTTCAAGTGCACGTTGAGTACACGATATAAAGGTGCCAGTGGAGCCAAACATGCCATCCTTCGCACCTTATCAAGGGTTCTCCTGGTGGTTGCCTGCGATGTTTTAGGCCACCATTGATTTGCCCCATTAGAAAGTATGGATCTGACTATGCCGTGGAAGATTCATAAGGCTATTTTGGGGTTCATACCCCACCTTTTCCCGAAAAGCTTGTGACAAGAACTAAATGAACACATGGCTTTGTTAGTTATCATTTCTATGTGAGGATTCCAGCTAAGCTTGCTGTCTAGGATTATTCCTAGATAATTTGCTTCTTTGGAATATTCTATTGCAATTCGATTTAACTTAGGAGATGGGACGTGAAGACTCTTTTTCCTAGTAAAAGGAACTAGCACCTGGTAACCTGGATTTATTGATTATTCCATGTTCTGGCACCATCTGGTAACGATGTTAAAAGCAGTTTGCAAAAGTTCGGGTAGAGCTGAATCAAAATTTCATTTAACACAGATGACAATGTCATGGAATGCGCCTTGCATGTCCATAAAGGAACATATAAGGACCTCCATTTCCTGTGAGGCTTTCTCGGTAGTCTCTACCAAACTGTTGAGAGTGTCCATGGTAGATTTTCCGGATTGGTAGACATATTGATTCGCATTGAGTGGACAGCTTTTGATATACGTCGTCCGAATGTGGCTGTCTATTATTTTCTCTAAAGTTTTCAGGGGAAATGATGTCAGACTGATAGGCCTGTATGATTTTGCCTCGCTGGGTAGTTTTTTACCCGATTTCGGAATAAAAACAACCTTGGTTAGTATCCATGCCTTGGGGATATATCCCGTGCACAGGCTGGCACTATATATCTCGGCCCTAAAGGGCTTAGCGATTCTTGCAGTAATGCTGGAAATATACCATCACCGTCAGGAGCTTTAGAAGGTTTGGAGGACGTGACAGCCCATCTCACCTTTGCTGATCGGTAATCCCTGTTTAGCACCACTGGTGTCGCTGAGGATCTGGCGTCTACATCGCGCTCCTCAATCAGAAAGTTGCAGAGTGGGAAGTGAGTTTTGAGAAGAATCTCTAGCGTTCCCTTGGTGTTACATGAAAGGCTTCCATCACAGTATTTGAGGGAGCCAATACCGTTGTTATGATCCTTGGAGGCTTTTTGGTGTCACGAAGCTTTTGAGGTGTTCTCAATTTCTTCGCTAAAGTTACTCCAGCTGTTTTTTTGATCTCCTGAGCTCTTTGTTGTGTTCGGTTAGAGCTTTTTTATATGCCTTCCACGACTTACTAACCTTTAGTCTTAATGTCAAAGAAAAATTTGAAGCAAAGATAAAGTTTATAGAATGGGTCCTTCGTAAATATTATTCGTTTGGATTTTTGGGATTATATGATCCGGATGGTGTGAATTAAACACTTTTTGTGTTATACATCCGATATATTTCGGTCATCGGTTTCGACCATTCTAGAGGAACTATAAATATTCTTTGTTAAAGTCTGTGCAATGTCATTCCTAGTGTTTGTTCTCCAATCCTCATCATCGATAAACTTGATTATGTCTTCAGCGTCCACGAAGACGTTTATCATTTATGTTGTGATAATGGACCTTTTAAGTGCGAATTGTGGGCCAAGTCCCAGTATAAAGATCATTTCTGGAGAGATCGTTTTATTGGTCAGGTTCATGCATCTATCAGAATTTGGCGTGAAGGGGCTCTTATTAATTCTCGAGTGATTATCCCTTATAAATAAGTTTGACTTTGTAATGTGGGTAATGTTTGTGTATTTTGCTTCTTGGCTAATGATGAAACGTTTCAATATGTTTTGTGGGAGAAGTGCTGCAAGCTTTTGTTCTAATTTATATTTGTTGTTACGTAGATTCCGTAACAGTCTGTTACAGACCTCTTTGTATTTCCAACTTTAAGAATCTGTTGGTGAAGTCTTCTCGGAATTTGTCGATTTTATATTTTTGATGGTGTTATTGTGTATATAGACTAACAAAATCATTGTGTTTATTACTGATGAATTTGGGGGTGATGCCATCATGTTTACTTCTAAGTAGGTATTTTAGTCTACTGCTGTTTAATGCCAATTTTTTAGTGATACGCGTATAGTGTTTCATGTCATTAGCTGTTGATTGTCCATATGTATTGCGTATGTGTGTAAAACTAATATCGGTGGAGGGATGTTGGTTAACAAAGCATATTACTAAACTACCATATTTCCAATTAAGATTGGAATATCAACAAATCACTGAAAATAACAAGAACCTTTCTAAATGAAAACAAAGACACACTAATTATAAATAGCGAGTTAAAGGTAACCGAACTATAATAATAGATAAGCATCAATATTACAATAAAATGCTCGAACATTTAAGCGATAGAAACACATAGGAGATTATGCGTAACACGAACGCAAACATGATTAAAGTTCTAACCCGGAAAAACAATGAATTGGTCACAGAAATGCATACTAAAAATTACATCACGAAATCTGACGAAAAAGCACTCACACTTGCACTTACACTTACACATATTGTAGCTCCTCGTATTTATGGAACAATAAAAACACATAAACCGGGTCATTCAATTAGACTGATCGTCACTACACGTGCAACAGCATCCTATGCTTTGTCGAGTTTCCTAAACTCAATACATCCAGCCTAATAACCGCCTCATCTCTTTAGATGTAACACAATTATACGCAAATATACCGCATGAACAAGCGATAACATAGGTTTTGAAGAAATGGCCCTTAATAAATGAACACACCAGACTATCGAAATGCATTTTTACAAAAGCTACGAAATTCTGCATCGATGATAACAATTGTTTTCTATACAAAGACATATTTTATAAACAAAAGTATGGACTGGCTATGGGTAGCAGCCTATCGAGCATTTTAGCTGAATTTGTCTTGAACGACCTTTTAGACCAAATCATCGAAGATCTGCCACATAAACCGGTATTCATTAAAAAATATGTAGTTGACCTTATTACAGTGTTGCCAACACATACCATAGATGAAACTTTAAACATTTTTAAGACTAGACATCCACGCATCAAATTCACTATGAAAAAAAAGAATCATATCTCTAAGAGTACTCCTTTCCTAGATTTAAGACTATGCAGGGATGGTAATAAATCTATAACTGACTGGTACATGAAACTAATAGCGTCGGGGCGACTGCTAAACTATTTCTCAGCTCAACCTTATAAGATGAAATTCATTGTTGCTCTTTCTTTTGCAAAAAAAAACGGTGCTCACACTTACTGACCAACAATTTCACAAAGCAAACTATGACAAAATACGCACAATTCTAGCCTCAAATCATTACCCCACACATATAATATGTAAAATCGTCAAAAATATGAAATATTCGCTCAACAACAACGGAATAGAGAGCCGCGAAAATAATCAGGCTACTCAAATCACTAACACTAACATATGTACCATCAATAAGCGACAAAATCATCTCCTTTCTGAAAAATAACAATAATTTAAACATTTCCATAGGACTACAACCACAAAACAAACTGAGACAAATAATATGTACAGACACCAAAACCAAGATTGAAAAACCTACAATAGGTGCAAGGTGCAATATATGAGATAAAATGCAACACTGCCAATTGCAATAAGATCTACATTCGGGAAAAGGGAAGAAACATTAAAACACGAATGCGGAAGCATAAAAACGACTTCAACCGAGAATTCGTACTTAGAGGAGGGGCTAGAAATATGAGATATGGTAGCAATTTGAGACACCGGGGTTTTCGTATCCCTACGCTACTGATATCTAAAGCGTATTTTCGTCTCCCTACGCTACTGATATCTAAAGCGTAGCTAGGCTAACATTGCTGTTAGTTCTGCGAAGGTTTTGAAACAGCCGGTGGACATTTCATTATTAGTCTTGATGCGTGCTGAACGTTCACAGTTGGGGCATAACTTCTTTCACATGTTTTGCTTTCCAGTTTTTATCTGTATAGTTTCCTAGTTTCGAACAAACGAATTCGGTAAGTTACATTATATTTACTTTAGTTTTAAAATATAATTATTTATTACAAAAACGCTTGAGTTTTTCTCATCAATTTACCAATTTTACTGAAAAAATCAATTGGTTGCAATATGAGATAATTGGCTGGTAATAATATGAGACTATCTCATATTTCTACCAACTATTAAAGCATTGTAAATGTTGATGAGGAGTTTTGTAAGCCTATAATAGAGTTATACAGTATATTAAAAATGTTATATAATATTAACGAGTTAGTACCACTGATACTGCACATTTTTTGCCAGAATTTATCTTTTGTTTTTGATATTATAATACAGTCTAATATTACTTTGGAAATTTCTAATTGTGATATTTTTTATTTAAATAAATAAATTTTGAGTGTATTGTAGTCTACGTTATTTATGTTAATATCACTGATAAGTCAACCAGATTTCCTCTCTTAATGCCATTTATTTTTTGGATATGCCTATTTTGGGGCCTGTTAACATTATAACTATAATAGGTATCCCATATTTCTTCCCCCTCCTCTACCATAAACGACAATGATGCACAAAGGCAGGAACGCAACAATAATGCCTTATTATAGTTGCGTTTCTGCCTTTAATTTATTTATTTGCTTTTTAATTTATTACTTACATATTAAATTTGTCTTTTTCGTATTATTTATTATATGTGATTTTCCAGTTTTCTCTTTTTATTTTATTTTCTAATTGTGAATATAAATTAACGACAAAAGGCTGTAGATAGCTTGACACAACAACTAAATTGCTATAAAACGATGATTTTAAGGTAAAATCTTTTAGTATAACGATTATAATTACTGTTACCATATTATGTTTATAGCTCCTTGAGAATGGTCGCAATCCATGACCGAAATATATCGGATGTATAACACAAAAAGTGTTTAATTCACACAACCCGGGTCATATAGTCCTAACAATCCAAACGATTGAAACAAAAATATTTTGTCTTACAGGCGGCGTGTATCTTTTTTCCGCTCCGTAGATCGAACAGATTTTTTAGAACGTTAAGAGCACTCTGGAAAAAAGATACAAATCCGGAGTGCTCTAAGTGTTCTGGTATTTTTTTTTTATATTGGCAGCACTTATGATTTGTGAAATATCTATTGAAAATACAAAATTCTTTATAAAAATAAATAAATAATAATAATAAAGTTATAAAAATAAATAAGGGGTGAAGGAAAGAAAGGAAATATGGAATTTAAAGAAGTATTCGCATTTTAAATAGGATTTTTTTGCGCTCTATTGGTATTACTGACGGATTGCTCCAAATGCTCCGAGGTTTATCTACGATTAGTTAGAGCACTCTGAGCAATAATAAAGATACACGTTTGGAGCGCTCAGAGTACTCTGAAAGTAAATAAAGATACAAGAAATCGGTGTTCAGAGCGCTCTGAGTGTCAAGAGTTATTGTTGAAAAGCCTCTCTATCCTCAACGTGTGACTGTTTGGTGCGGTTTATGGTCCCGCGGGGTCATTACTTTTTCGAAAATGAGGCTGGAGCAACAGTTACGGTGAATGGATTGCGCTATCGACAGATGATTAATGATTTTTTATGGCCGGAATTGGATGGTATTGATCTGGACAACGTTTACTTTCAACAAGACGGCGCTACGTGCCATACAAGCAACGAAACCATTGATCTTTTACGGGAAAAGTTTCCGGACCGTGTTATCTCTCGAAGAGGTGATCACAATTGGCCACCGAGATCTTGTGACTTAACACCTTGTGACTTCTTCCTTTGGGGCCACGTGAAAGAGAAGGTCTACGCCAACAGCCCAGCGTCGATTCAAGACCTCAAAGATGGAATTCGTGAGGCTATCAAGGACATAGGGCAGCCACTTTGCGATTTGGTTATGGAAAATTTCATGAAAAGGATATGGCTGTAGGCGTGTTCGTGGTGGTCATTTGGCTTATGTTATTTTCCATTATTAACGGCATACCTTCCTCTTTATAATGAAATAAAGATCCGATCATTTATCTCAAAAAATGGCATTTTTCTTTGAATATCAAAAGAACACCTCTTATTGGAGAACCCTTTAGTTTTCCGTAATGCGGCATGTTTACACCACTTCATATTAGTTCTACGTAAGATGACTTCCGTAAAACTAGTTCTAAATGGCACGGTCGAAACGTTCTCAGTGTCATCGTAATTGCCGTGTCGGCATCATTGTGTTTCGGCCTTTATAATGAACTGAGTTAAGTCGGTTAATTGAACGCAAAGGGCTATCGCTCAAATTCAAATCAGAGTCATTTGGAATATAAGATTGTTTCGAAAATTATAACCTAATATTATATAGTTGTTCTTTTAAGAGAATCTTATTTCCTTTCCTATGGAATACTTTTATTTATTTAAAGCCTGTGCTTTCATTGACCAAACATTATCTGTCTTTACAATTTATTTATACATTTACAATACCAGGTTAAATTGGTCAGGTCGTATCAATTATTTGGATACAATAATATTTTAAAAATAAACAAAACACAAATTTAACATACAAATTACAAAATTGTCTACTTTATGATACTACAACCCTCCTGTTTCATATCGTATGTAGCTGCTCTTCTTAAATTACTACTTTTAGATGCAGATATAACTTTGTTCGTAAAAAGATACTAAAATTGTTTAAGCACTTGGTGCATACCCACACATTTCTATAATATTGGAAAGCAAAGAGAAAGGAGAGAATGTATGCACATACTTTTAAAAATCAAATTTTACTATCAAAATACCTATAACTTCAGTTTCAGTACTCACGTACAACGAACCACACAGGATCAGAGAGTTTCATATAGTTGAGTTCAGCAGTTTTCTTTGGTATTTTTTACGACTTCTTTCTCGGGAGTTACTTTCTAGTTCGTTTACCCACATATATAAGTAGATACATAGTTTCCTGTGGGAAGGAAACTTTTCAAACAAAAGAACCGCACAGGTACTCTACCTGCATTCATTCTGATCCACAGTCTTTATGCATGTTTGACTCATAAAACCAGCCCCAATAGTGCTCTCACGTTTGTGCAATAAAAAAACAAGTTCCTTAGTTTTGAGAAACGCTCAATGCCAGTATGTCTTATTCGGAAAGACAAAGTAAAGCCATATATTGCTGGAAATATTTCGGTCTCCAGAAGAGCGTACCAGCTTTTTTTTTTGTGTTTTTTTTTTGTTTTTTGTGTTTTTTTAGTTGAGGTTTTCCTGTTTCGTTTTAGAGAATTGGACGCCGTAAATTTCATTCGTATTAAGTGGAAATGTCTATTAACGTTTTGTTTTTTTTCTGAAATATTTTCTTTTGTACGGTTAGCTTTTCTTCTGCTTATTTTCTTTTAAAATAGTTGTCGTCGTCATCGTCGTCTTGATTAATTCTTTTATTACACTCCGGTTGTAAATTTTCGTGGGTGAACATTTTTTTATTACTTTGATTTAGGTTTATGACAAAAAAATTTAATAAGATTAATAGTTGATGATATGTGAACAATTTACGAATGTTCAAAATTGCATACAACATAGTACGTAATTGAACCACCTGTTTGTTGTCTTTTGTTTTTACAATGATCTCCATATTTCGAACGGTTGTTTTAAAAGGAAGAATGTAAGAATTTATAATAGCAACTCACATAGAACTGCCAATCTGCTGCGATTTTCCTACGATTACAATTAGGCCACATGGTATTGATCATTAATGGCCGGTTTCACAGTCAAGGCTTTAGCTACAGCGATAGCTTAAACCAAGGCTTAATAAATATTTCTGTTTCACAGTCAAAGCTTAAATGATATCACTGGCTTAAAGAAAACTTAACTTAAACCCATCATCTCAAAGGCTTAAGCCACAGATTTAGCTGTGAAACACATAGAAAATTATTGCTAAATATATATTTTGCCTAAATATTATAATTTTTGTTATTAAATGAATGTACATATTTCAAAAGTTATACTTTAAAACTAAATTGAAATTTTCCAACCGAAAAATACTTAGTTCTCTAGTTAACAGTTTTGAGTACTCTCTGTCAGCTACTGACAGTATTCCATTCGACGTTTTAGGAAGAAACCAAACATTTTCAAATCAAAAATGATTTATTTATCTGATGCAGAGGATATAAGCGACGAAGAAATGTATAATATAATTTCGCAAGGTGTGACCAGTGAAAAAATTATAAGAAGATGCCCGCAACATTTCGAGAAATGAGACGACGTTGATTTTTATTCTCAGCTCCGACTTTAGAAACATTCGGCTATGATGGTTTACGTTGTCAAAACATTCTGCAACAATGATTTTGGATTTGATATCCTTCCAGATAAAAACTATAACAAACTGGTAAATAAAAGTTCTTCTTTTCGCTTGGTTTTTAATCCACAATGGCAATTTTCCATTAAAAAGTTCACAATTACAGCAGTGCTGACAATTTAAAAATGCATCTGCGGCTTAACTAAGCCTCAGCTTACAGAGTACTGTGAAATAAAGTAGGCTTAAGTTCTGGGCTTAAGCCACACCCGTAGCTTAGCTAACATCTGGCTTAACCCTGGACTGTGAAACCGGCCATTATAGATTTTGTCTATGTAACTCTTGGCACGATGGACAAACATGGCGGATATTTGTAACTAAGCAAAATAGAAGTGGCCCAAGAACTGAATCTTAAGGTACTCAATATGATATGGGTAACAGAGCATATGTATTATGTATGATGGCTTGCTAGAATCTGCCGGAAAAAGGCTCTCGATAATACTAAGTTAGAGTCTTCAAAGTTAACATTAACAGATTTACACTATCAAAAGCTTTAGAGATTGCAAGCAGAGCTGAGCACTGAAATTCGATTTATGGTGAACACTATGTGATACATATCATCCATGACTTTAAAAATGGCCTCTCATAACTATGCGCAATTAGCTATTTGTGTGACAATTTCTCTCGGTTAAGATTTCTTCAATTTTCATGTACATAAGCTTTTGAATGCATTTTAATGGAAACATAATAAGCTAATAAGTCTAAGACAATTGGCTGTTTTGGAGATGTTGTAATGTCAAAAATAAGTTTCAGTAATTTTGATTAAGTATTGTCAATGTCAGCAGCATCAGAATTTTATGAGATATATATGTATATATGTATATTGCCGCACCATTTCGTGTAAACCTACTAACATTGGGAAAACTATATTCGTGGTGAGGTTTTCCTTAAAGTAGAAATATAATTAGGTCACTGGCTGTGTATATGTATGTTCTGAGGGTGAGAAGTAGGGTTTTCAATCCCGTGTTATATTTTCAATCCCGGAATTTCTGGATTAGATTATCCAAATCCCGGTATCCCGGGATTGGTACCGGGATTAGGATTGGACGCTGTGTAAGAAAACGAATATCCAATATTCAAACAAACACATTTTACATAAAAGAATGAATAATTGTTCATATTTAAAATACAATACCTACTGTTCATTTATTAAGTGTTCGATGCACATTTACATTCAGTGGCGACATGTTATAACTTCGCATCGAAAGCGATCATCGAAGCGAAGATTTTGCTCTGGCGGTATGTTATAAGATTTTCGTTCGACAGGCGATTTTGCTTGTTTCGAAATTATTTCCAAATTTTTTCCCCTAGCACAAATGGACATTTATAGATTCTTTTTCTAGTTGTTGATGAATTTTAATAATAATAAAATTGGAACTTATGAATTTTTCAAGCGCAGTGACTTATTTGTGGAGGATAATGAAAATGACGAGGAAATAATTATTTACTGGGACAAAAGAAAATTTTTAAGGTAGCGGAATTATACTGCCTTATTGATTTTTAAATTCAAGAAATATTCTTACAAGTTTTATAAATTCAAGTTTGAAGAATCTATATAATTAATACATAAAATCATTTATATTGAATAAATTAAAAAAATGTAGCATTTAAATCTAATTTCTTAAACTTTACATACATTTTTTAATCTTCGCTTGTCCTATCACTCTCAGCAGAACTCAGTGATATTCTATCGAAATTATCGCCTGTCGAAAGTGTTACAACATACCGACTATCGATAAACTGTCGAACGTCAAATATTTCGAAGTTATAATATCTTGCCCCAGGTATAAACACAGGAATAAATACCATCTAAGTAAAAAATATTATGAGGAGGGCTATCGATTTGCTTTGCTATGCTCTCTTCTCATTTTCTCATTATCAATACGAATGTAATTGATAAACTTGTATTGATATTGATCTTTTATTATTTGAAGGCTTTACTTTTTGAAGAATAGTATGCAGTGTAAAAACCTTCGCGCAAATTTTCTTACGCGTGCCCAATGGTAATTAAATATATCCGGCATAAATTAAATTATTAAAACATTTTGTTGAGAAATTTTTTTTTCTTTTTTATATATTATTAAACCAACCTTAGGAGACACCCTATGATGCAAAGCACAGCATGGTAGGAAGGAGATAGGAAAAGGATTAGGGAACATGAGGAATGTGACCGCAGACTGTAAGTGTGAGGAAAAACAGAAGATGTTAGACTGCTCCACATTTGCACAATCAATTCTGGAAAAGAAAGCATCACGGAATTTTACTGTACGGCCGAAAGTATTTTGAAGGGTGAGCGTATGTGCGTATTTTGAAGAGTGAGCGAATGTGTGTCATGCGTGTAGCAATAAAGGAGCGAAAGGCATCCAAAATTGCGGCGGTGATCGAGTGAGTCGATATGACAAATTATTGCTAAATCACCAATGAGCTTAAAGGCTCTCTTTTGGATAATATCCAATGAACCTAAGGTTATGCGGCCATCCCGGGCCCAGATGTGAGAATTGTACTCCATTTTAGATCTGATAGAGAGCTTGTACAGTGGCGCTACATTTGAAGGGCTAAAATATTTCTTACAACTTTTAGAAATCCAGGACATTTCGGTGCTTTTTTGGCAATAGAAAAGATGTGATCTGTCCAGTTTAATTTACTGGAAATATTAATGCATAGAATGCTCAGGCACGGTGAGTCTGAATTAAAGCTCCATCAAATGAAATGGGAGTGGTTTAGTTATGATCTTGTTTTAAAAAGATGAAACAGCTTTGGGTCTTAAATGCTTTGAATTCGACGGAATTCGCTTTACCCCAAGCGAGGATAATATCAAGAACGTTATTCAATGATCTAGTCATATAATCTCGTTTGACACATGCGGCATTCCCTCTGGATTCCGCAAGATTATCAAAGGAGTAAGCGACGTCAAGGGTACTGTCATCGGCAAAGCAATGGATGGGACTGAAAGTAAGTAAAAGTAAGAGAAAGCAGATCATTAATGAATACTAGGAAGAGAAACGGAGACATAACAGAACCCTGGGACACACCGGCACTCATGGAGTGAGGTTCAGATGTAACGCCATCTAATACAACATGAATTAGGCGACCCAATAAAATACTTTCAATCCATAATAGAAGAGGAGGGAGATACCAAGTGTTTTAAAAACTCTACGTACATACATCATTAAAAACAAAATTTCTGAGAATATAATTCTTAAAAAATTTTGATGAGAAAAAAAATTTAAAATATAATTCAGACAAAAATTAAATCCCGGGATTAGTTATTTCAATCCCGGGATTTCGGGATTTGATAAAACACCGTGATCCCGGGATTTCGAGATCCCGGGGCTACAAACCCTAGTGAGAAGGCTTTATTAATCAGATGAGACCTTGGTAGCTCTAGCACTGAAGCCGACAAATCATCTTCTACTTGCTATTGGCGGCTACTTTTGATCTGATTAAAAACACAAATATCAAATAAAAGAATTGAAATCTAAAACCGTGCCAAATTTCATTCCGATTAAAATTTTTATAGCTCTTGATTTAGTGCTGACCTCTGTTTATGTTTTCGGGCACTGTAAGCGTATTTAATAATCACGTACATTACTGCATTTAGTACCTTAGTCAACTATACACTTTCAAAGAATAAAAAAAAAATAACAAATTACAGTAGAGTTAAAAATTAACAGCGCCATCTATTGGTTACGTGATGACAAATTATTATCCCCTATTTCAAGGGTTTAAGATAGTAAAGGTAAGGTTTTTCGATATTTTCCTTTATTTTTATCTAAAGCCCTACCTGTGTGTGCATACCAAATTTTAAGCTCCCAATTTTTTATGTGTGAATGAAAAACAGCAATCTTCGAGTCGTTTAGAGATAAAAGACTGACATTTTTACTAGGTGTATTTGGCTTGCCTTTAGTATGGCATTCAGAATGCCTCTAGTGTACCTCAAGTAGTTTACGATGACCTTTAGCTGAAATTCTCCTTCATTTATTTAAATGCGCTTGAGGAATTTTCAAGGTTCAATCTGTTCGTTGTTTCAGGAAGTCGTGCAGGATGAAATGCATTATACATTATACGGAATGAATTGCACTAGAAATGTGAAAACAGGATACCAAATTATAAAAAGAGACAGAGAAGCTAGACTTTGGTTCAGGTCGCAGGGATTGTATGACAACACGTCCAATGAGTTCCATTTTCTTCCTAGATGCATTTCAGTTTGAGACAGCGTTTAAAGAAGATCGAAGAGCAAAATGTGAAAAAGTTCTCGTTGCAGCTGAATATATGTGATACAGGTCTTCCCATGGAATGCAACACAAGCGTGGATGTGCTCAAAAGTAGATTGAAGAATTTTGTCGAGCAGAAAATATAAGTATAATTTTTACTATTCGTGTTGGTTTTGATAGTTGAGGCCTGTCTGAACTCAAGACTATTCCATCCTCTGGGGTCGGACTCTGAAGACGTTCCAGGGCAATTTCTGGTAGTATTAGCACCAAACATCAAGTCAAATAATCTATAACCAGATTTTCAAGATAGCAAATGCAAGAAATGTATGAATGAAGATTTCTGGAGAAGATTGTCTCTTGAGAACCTCAATAATCTTCAAATCCGAATAAAGTGGATCTCAGCCCAATCGATAACCTAAAGATTGATTCAATTGTTCTTCTTCGAGTTTAAGCTCTACCTCCATGTCAAGCAAGGTAATTTATGTCCATCCTGCAAGAATATCATACTGAAAAGAGCTGTGAGTAAACTATGTCCGTTACCTTTATCTGTGGAAGAAATGGAAGAAGTGATACTTTCACGGCAGGCGGAGATTGGTGTTTTATTTAGTTCGTCAATACGATGAGACGTTGAGTATGTTTACGAGTCGCATAAAATGCATTCACGATTAGTACAATACTTTCAGTAAATTGTAATGTAATTTAAATTGTAATCGTTTATTAACATAAACTCATTCCACTTACTTATATTCTATAGTTCACTTTGCTTTATGCTTGTCATATTCAACTGTTTCTAACTTGTATATGTATGAGAAACGTGTCGTTTGAAGCCGTTCAACATTACGAATTATAGATAAAAAAACACGTTTCATGTTTAAAAATTTATGCTAATTACACAACACTTCTGATGACGCTAGTTTTAATAAGTCAAATTGCGTATTTTTTGGAATGTGAAAGTAATTGTAAGTATATCTTCAAAACGATTAATTGTTTCCGCGCTTCTCTAAACACAAGCTTGAAGTTTCTGTCGCCTGCGAATTATGAAAATGGTTTTCTAATGAGTGACAAATTCAAATGCATTATAATAATTAAATTTATGAATATATATAATAATTAAATTTCTTTCAATTGCATTACATTTGTTTTCATAAAAATGGTGAAACCTACCAAGGCCATATAGAAATCGAATTCAATTCTATGCGACGTTAAGTTTACGGGAGCAGGTATTGTCCAATTTTTGATATATTATATTTCCATATGTACAATGATGTAGCGGAATGGAATTTTCATCAATTTTGAAAATATCTCTTTAGGTATTAGTAAGGCGGTTAACCACAGTTGCCTGAGTCCTTCATAGATCTTACCAAGGATTGCGCTAACATAATCACAGCATTTCAGTAATGAAGTTATAGTTATTCCTGAATTTTTAACAGACCCAACCAAAGACAGAGGAGAGTTTTTTAATAAAATATGAGGGAATTCAGTAATATTCAGCTTGCTATTTTTGATAATAATGTAGTCAAATTTACTTGGATTAAGAGTCAGATGGTTTGATTGTTCCCATTGATGTATCTTATTTAGATTACAATTTATTCGAGCAAAACAATCCTCGATCAGACTAATTGGTGTGCTGAAGTATTTTTTTTTAGAGCTAAGTGATTAAATCAAAGTGAGAAGAAGTTTAAGAAAGCGAAGGTGTGTTTCGTTGGGACCGACTGATTCAGAGCGTATCGATCGAATAGCACAGAAGAAGTCGTATGAGCTAACGTACCGGAAAGCCCAACGAACAATTCAACTTTTATAAGACTTGCAAGACTATTCTCACAGCTTTCAATAAAACTTTACGTTGTATAAGGTTAGTATTGAGAACGTTCTTGCAGTTTCTATAAATCCTCTATAAAGCCGATTTGGGCACACTCTATAAAGGCAACGGGAACCACTTTATAGAACCTTAATACGAGAAACGCTCTAGGAGCACATATAAAACGCCTTATAAAACGAGTTTTTGTAAAAGCGTGTTGCGTAAACATTCTAGCAGCATTTATAAAACTGATTTATTATTGCTGTGAAAACGTTCTCCGAATTTACATATATACATATATTTCAGAGGTTTAAATTTATCTATTAGACGTGGCTTTTTACAATATATGCGACTCTTTTCTCTTCATGTAAAATACGTATACAAATAATTTTGCTGGTATGCGATATCATCCTATAAATGAACAAATATTTATCTTTATCTCATATATGGCAAATATATTAGAATATATTGAAATTGTCGAAAATAAAATTTACGCCAAATTATGCAATTAAATTTATTGCCAATCAAATTTTTCTGTAAAAGTTTTAAATATAGGTTTAAGGTCCGGTATAATTTGGATTATTAGATAATTTGATATTTTACTCTAAAAGTATTTTTAAAATTTTCAGAATAGACCGTTAATTTCTTTTTTAACTTAAATTCATATAGGTGCCAAATATGTAGATTAAGAAAATATTAAATTTATGCTTTCGCAAAATGGCGTCATTAACAACTTTATAATTTTTAAAACAAATGGCCGATATTAAAACAACAATTTAGCTTTTTCCAGATCTCTAATAAAACAAAAGTAGTTTTTCTATAAAACCATTAAGTCAGATTTTCGCGCTTGAGAGCTTTATAAAACTATTTAGTTACTCTGAAAACTTTAATAAAACCTCGTTGGTTTTTTTAGAACCCTTATAAAATACTTCAGCTTCCTTCATAAGCTCTATAAAACGATGCAGCTATTTGGTTGCTTACAGAACTATTATAGAGCTCCTAAAAAACATACTAATCCCGACCAATAGTATCCAACTTTGACGTTTGGATTAGATAATATACAACGAACGTATTTTAGAAAGATGTCGCTTAACTTTTTGTATTTTTGAGACAGCAAATAAAACGAATGAATAAATTTAATGATGTCTTAAAAGCGGTAGTTATTATTTTAATAATTATGAGACAAATAACTAAATTATTCATACAGCAACAGTATCAACAGCAGGCCACAGCCAATACCGTCAATACATGTGACAGGTCCCCGTCAAGTATTGTATCGCACCTACCATTCGAAACTGTGTGATTTATATATTGCTTTAAATTTATATTCGAATATATTCTAATAGTTAGTTGTAATAATACAACGTTTTTTTTTCTCCATTGATATCGATGCCATTTTCCATAAATTCCTTCAATTCATCAACAAAAGAAGACACAAATGCTTTCAAATCGCCAGGCTTGCTCTTTACACTGTAAATAGAAATTACTCTACGATGAAAAAGGAATATTACATGAATATTAAAGTAATAGGCCAAAAATCGTCTTTAGAGCTCTTGTAAACTGGCAATCCGTCATGGATATTTAAGGCAATTATTTTTGATTCATTAATATCCCGAAAGAAACTCCTTAAACGAGATTGCATTTCTTGTTGAACGTTTTCATTTTTTATATCAACATAAAACAATCATCGCGTAAATTATTTTCGTTAATGCAGGGCGTACTGTCTTCCAATTTTACAGACCAGTTATCTCTTATTTGTAAAACTTCATCATCAAGAAAAACTTTCGAGATCACTTCTGGAATTATAATCCGAATAATTGGGAGAGTTATGCGATGTAGTAAAACTCCGAGAGAGAACGGAACATGAGGCAAAAATTTTGTGTAGCGATATCCAAAGTAATTTGCACTCACTGAATATTTCGTGAACTACTTTCCACTTCTCTACCAAATTCTCCATTTGGAAGAATATAATTTGACGCGAAATAGTTTTATACGTATTGCTATGGTTTTTCAAACTGTTTAAAACAAAATAGTTCCCAAGTTTTAAAAAGGTTGACAATAAACTGTTTTATAATGGCTCTCAATGCAATTTTCCGAGGCTTTATGAAAGCTTTATACAACTTAATAGCATCCAAAGCCAAAGTGTTTTAATAGGGTTCAGATAAATGGTATTGCAGACCACTATAAAACCATTATATAACGAAGTAGCTCTCGAAGCCAAACAGTTTTATACCTAGTTGGGAAAGCATTCCTAACACTACATTATAAAACATTTTAGTGTCAAAAACCAAAAAGCAAATTTTGTAACTTTTATAAAACAATTTAGTAACGTGAATCCATTATAAAGCCCTTTTAAATACAGATCCAATTTTCGCAACCATATAGCTGCTAAAATTGTTCCTTGGGAGAGAATTAATCCGTTGCGATTGATTTATTTTATTCGACTGTGTTATCCTCCGCTGATACTATTTTCTGTCTTTGGTGTAAAAAGCGACTATTTAGTTTATCAAGATCAAAATTGAGATAGTTGAAATATTTCCGTTTACCGCAGGAGCTAAGTTTCTGTAAATTATTCCAGATTATGCCGGTTGTATAAGTAGCTGGCAAAATCATTCAAAATATCCACTTGCCACATAAGTACTTTGTTAAAAGATATTTCGAAAATCCGTTAAAAATATGAATATAGTCATCAACTAATAGTAATTTATATAAATTACACCAAGCTAGACACATTTAACGGAAATTTTGAAAAGATTAATATTTTGTAAGTCACTGTACAGAGTTTTATTTGGCTGCAGTGTTTCCAATTGATAGAAATTTTCAAATTTTTTTGCTGAAATTGGGCTCAATATAAATCACTTAATTAAGAAAAAATTGACATAATAAAGAAAATAAGTTGATAGTAAACAACTTAGACTATAAATATAGAGAAATTCATTAATACTTTTAAATCTCATTGTCAAAAAATATTTTCATTTCTACTAAATAGGAACTGAACAATTTTTATTTAATTTTTTTTTTTTAAATATTCTCAGTATAAAGTAAACAAAATTTGTGCAAACAACTTCTCAAAAATTTCAACGATGGAACTTTTCAAGTGGAATGGAGTAGTAAATACATTTTAAAAATTCTAACGTCACATTTCAATGTTTCCGACAGTTTTATAGCGTCACTGTCATCCCTTCCGAGTGCATATGGCATATACAGGATACAGGCATACAACATTCCGGAGTGGAAGTTAAATGTGATAAGTAATTTCGATGATGGCCTTCTAAGGAAATCTGCATATTTCTACATGTGTGCACATTCATAAGTATCTATAAATGTACATACTTGCATACTTCTATGCTATGCTTATGGAAATGTAAGCTTCCCTCTGTCATTACATTACATTGCTTATCTGATATTCTAACTTTAAATGGATTTAACAGCTAGGAAGGAGAGAACTATACTGTGGTCATTTGAAAATTATCTGATTTTCACTATTAAAATTTTTGTCTAATTTATTTACTTATTTATTTGTCAGCAATATTTCTATTTATTTAATTCAATTAGACTAGTGGTAAACGAGGCATCACTAGAGGGTATCCTTATATTTACGCTAAAATCAATTATATATAAAAGCTGTTGTGACATTTACCGCACATAGAGAACAAAGGCTCAAATAACAAATCACCCCATTGTCCTACACTGAAAGCCCCTGACATAGTAAGAAAGATGAATTCCATTTGTTTTTGGACGATTTTGCCTAGTTAAAAAAACTGAGAGTATGCAAACTTTCTTTTTCCTACTTTTTAGGTCGTTCAATAGAGACAAATTAAAAAGTAAAAATTAAAATTTCCAAATTTTAACAATAATTTAAAAGTTTAGAAATTTTGATGCAATGTTGGGTGAGATAAGATAAAGATTTAATTTTGCAACCATCACCGATGTCCGGAACATGCGCAAAAAAAAGCAAGTCTTTATAACTTCCATAAAAAATTACAAAAGTCCTGCAAACTTAAAGCAATGTTTTCTCTGATATTTCCACAATGTGATAAGTTTGCAACTCATTCCGCTTCCCGCAACATAACGCGTTAAAGTATGTTCATTATATTTCTATGCATTTGCAACATTTTTGCACTAATAGAGGGTTACAAATTTATATGATGGGGTGAATATACTATAGACTGTATAAAATTTATAAAGCTTTAGCAATACAAAAAGCGCAAAATACTAATTGTTGATCATTTTTGCTAATTTGTTTTTTTTTAAGTTTCGGTCCTTTTCTGAGGTTGCAAATTATAACCAACAACCCACCAACCCAATTTCAAAACTTTTGTAATTTTTTTTTTGCTACATGGCAGTCAAAAAATCAATTGTTCCATCGATATAAAAAAAAACATGTTGTGGGCAACATAAAACATTGCAAATTGGTACAGATGTACAAATTTAACACATTGTGGAAATATCAGAGAAAATATTGCTTTAAGTTTGCAGGACATTTGAAATTCTTTTTATTGAAGTTGCGAAATTAAATTTGTAGATACTTTACATCACTCAACATTCCACAAAAATTTGAAAACTTTTGCAATTAAGCCATCTTTAAAAATCATGCTGTCACTGCATGCTTCAGAAAATGTTTTATTAAACTTAACTTCTTCGTTTCAAACACATAATTGGTAGTTCTAAATTAATTAATTACATGTCAGTGATAAGCTACCACAATAAAAGGACAAGTATTTTACCCTTAACTGTGATCCTCCTCAAGGATCTATTTTGCGTCCACTTTTATACGCATTCTCAGGCAATACCCAAATATATAGTAAATAAAACCGACCAACAGCGAGTCGGACTCGCACACGAAGGGTTCCGAACCATCGTACCAGATTTAATACTATGTACTTTTTAGATTGAGCAAAAACAAAAATTTATTGTATGCGGACCCCCTTTAATTTTTAATTTTATTTTATTTTTATTATTTGTTATTATAGCGGCAATAGAAATATATACTCTGTAAAATTTGTAACTGCCTACCTATTACGCTTCATGAGATGCAGCCCGCTGACAGACAGTGGGACTGACGGAAGGACGGATATCGGAGGCTTAGTAACACCCTTTGGGTACGGAACCCCTAAAAATAAAATTTTTGCAAAGCAACACTACGGAGGAGTTGCCCAAATTGGTCCCATTTTCGAACTCAAATTTCCCTTTTTTTACAAAGGCCCTTGTACAAAATTTCAGCTCTCTACTTCGACGTGTGAGGCAATGTCCAAATAATTAGTGAAAAACTAAATTTCTGTATTTCAAAATCACACCAAGAAAAAGTTGCCTGATTAGCTCCACTTTTGGATCTGTATTTGCAATTATTATGAAAACAACGCCGTGTACAAAGTGTGAGCCTCCACGTCGACGCCTTCTCAAGCAGCTTCCAAGTATATAGTGAAAACCTAAAGTTTTGTATAGTACCACCAAGAAGGGGTAACTCGAAATAGTTCGTTTTAGAAATTTTATTTACCATTTCCATGAAAACACCATGTACCAAATTTTAGCTCTCTACGACGACGCGTTCTCAGGCAGTGTCCAAATATATAGTTAAAAACGAAATTTTTGTATGGCAAAACCAATAAGGGGTTTCCGATTCCAATTTTTCTTTCTCTAAAACCTTATTCGGACTATTACGATATTACAAAAAAAATTTAGCTAAATGGGTCTACCTGTTCTCAAGTGATGCGATTATCAACGAACACAATTAATTTTTAGAGCTCCGTACCCAAAGGGTGCCAACGGGACCTTATTACTAAGCCCCCGTTCAGAGGACTGTACGACATTACCCGTAATAGGTAGACAGTAGAAACTTTCACAGAGTGTGTATTTGCATTGCCGCTATAATACAAATAATAAAAATAAAATAAAATTAATAATTAATGGGGTCCCCCATACAAGAAACGTGATTTTTCGGCGTTTTTTGCTAGACCTTAACAATCGCTGTAACACTTGAACCATAATAGGTAGACAGACACATGAAATTTTTAAAGAGTGAGTAATACTATATAGCTGCTATAACAACAAATAATGCAAATAAAATAAAAAATTAAATGGGGTCCCCATACAATAAACTTTTGTTTTTGCTCGATCTAAAAAGTACATAGTGTTAAATCTTGTGTAATCTTGTGTATTGTTAAATCTAGCACTTGGCCGGTTCTATTTATATTATTTTTACATTTATATTATTTACATATACATATAGATGTATTCAGACAAATTAGTCAGCAATGCATAGACAGACTGTTTATTGTTTTCAGAAAATAAGTGCCCAGAGGCACCCAAGATTTTACGCAAAAATATTTTTGAGCAAGGCCTGCTCGCGTATTAGCTTGAAAGTACAAACTTGTAAAACATTTTGAAGTTTTTACTCGAAGCAGTTTGCGTACGCGAAAATTGAGTGAGCAATTTTTGGCATCACATTTCCTCTCCATTCAATTTATTACTTGATTTAACTAGAGAAAAATTGTTAGGTAAAAACTGGCGAGCATACACTAAACGAGGCATCTCTTGAACAACTATTCAATACACTCTTATTCGCCGGTGTTTGTGTGTGTAAAAAACAGCAGTGAACCCAAAACCCTCGAGAATACTTCCCAAGCCATGAAACAGAAATCTATATTTGTGCGTTCGGATTCCGTTTTCTAAAATGTTCTATATTGATACTTATGGAAAAGTGCTAAACATTGGCTTTATGTATGCCACAGAGCTTAAACTACTATCCACACAGGAAAATAGTCTTCCAGTAATTTACAGCTTGATTCCTCATCTTCCCAAAGGCTACACTTCCTATATACCTTACTTAACAAAACAATAAAATAGTCTTGATTACAAAGTAGCCTTACCATTTAACTTTCAATACCTCTCAGCTGAGTAATAATTGCATGTGTGTATGTGCAGCCGGAGTCCGAATCTGTAGGCAGCTACATTCGAAATCATCAGCCCACGGCATCGCATGACGACACAGCGACATTACAATGAGTCATTTAGTTAAGATTAATTTTTTTAAATAATTTCGTTAGGAAAGGTATGAAAGTTTTATTACGGTTCGGAAGATAAGAAAGCAAGCTTAAAATTATCACAACACCATTTTTCGGTATGAATAGTAGTTTAGGGCGGAGGAGCTATTCAAATCAAACTTTTGTCAGTTTTACATAAGAATACTGCAAATATTTTAGAATGTAAG
Organism: Dioctria rufipes; assembly: GCA_963924295.1. NCBI lineage: Eukaryota > Metazoa > Arthropoda > Insecta > Diptera > Asilidae > Dioctria > Dioctria rufipes. The sequence continues at coordinate 157,280,661 of OZ002743.1, read as the reverse complement.
GACTCCGTTGGGCCTCGCATGTGGTAGGGAGGGAGTCTGTGTCATGGCTTTTGAAGTATTCTCGAGGGTTTTGGTGAACCACTATACCCTTATTCGCCAGTATGTAAAAAACAACGTGCTGGGTTACTGAAAAATGTAAACTTTTCTCTTTCTAAAAAGAAAAAAAAAAGTATATTTCTACACACATGCTCAATTTTCTAAAATGCTATAACCAATTATTTCTTTCAAAATTTACATTCATTTTTTGTTTTACTTATTTTTAAATGACGCCTTTTCTGATGGGTAATCTATTCCTATTGAACAGTTGTTCAACATATATCTGTTGATAGTATACGCTCGCAGGAGAGCAACTTCAAAAGTGGCAGTTTTGACAGCTCGTTACGTATTCAAAGTAGTAAATTAAATTTTTTTATTGTACTACAGAAAGTAATTCTCCAGTATACACATTTATTTCAAATAGGAGCAAAATAATTCCATAATTTAAATAATAAATCAAGTAGTCCACTTTAATTTAATTCTTTGAAGTTATACAAGTTTTCACTCGAAGCCGTTCACGTGCTTTGCGAGTGTCACTCTCAATTTCTCTCTATCAGACAAATTGATGTCTTTCATGTTGTTACATGAAAAAGTACGCGAATAGACCTTAGATTATGTAGTAAAAAGGATAGGCTATGAGGAAGAATAACTAAGCATATTTCTTCATGTAGTAGAACGGCATCGATTTGTTCGTTTTAGTCATGGAAGTAGTAAACTACGATATTTTCAAAGCGGGCAGATAATTTAATGGTTTGAAAATTTACTAAGTATTGAAGAAATTCAATGGAAAATAGCCTATCTGATCACAAAACTTTTGTATAAACTTTTTATATCTTTCTAAATTTTTAAGAATTTTTCCTGTGCCCCATTTATTTATAAATAATATTTCTTGGCGTTGCCTTTTTATGGCTGGATATAATTTAAGGCTCAAATGACAACTCAATTGTAAACCAAGAAAACGGCATTGGAAATAGTTAGTTTGATTTGCCACGGCTGTTTATTTTTATAACTATTCCACTCTTATTTTACTTAAAACACTACTATTTATCATCGAATCGAAACAATCGCACGTATAATGCCGGTGGTTTCTACAACACAGATCCAGATCTAGAAAATTCATGACTCCGGACTTTCGATTATATAGGGTGTGCCGGACTAATATGACTATATTTTGCCAAATGATTTCTATCGCCTAAACAAGTAAAAAATTGAATTTCAGGGGGGGGGGGGGATGTCACCCTACAGCATATGCTCTTTTTACATTAAACAACCTATATCTTCAAAAGTACCTTAACTGTCACAGATAGGCTGAATTAAACGGGAGTCTTGGGCTTTCAAAATTTTATAAAAAAATGTATATGTTTCTTTTATTTATTTTAAAAGGCCCCAAACCCGGAGGTCAGAGCGGCCCATTGTGCTCTCCCACTAGAAGCGCTATCACCAAAACCTTCCTGTCCTCTTAATGAAGCGCATCAGGTCTTGTTGACAAAGGTTTTTCAACTCCTCTACGGATAGGACGAGACAGAGCCTGGAGTATCTAGCCTGCCCGGGACGAAGGCCGGAAGACACACAGAAATTTTCGGTGGTCTCCTTTCAGGAAGGGCAGACACTCAGGGCTGTCAACAGCTCCCATCATTGTTAGATGAGTGTGAAGCGAGATTTGGTCAGTGATGATGCCAACCACAGTTCTACATTGTTTCCTTCCGAGCCCCATGAGAAAATCAGAGATATTCCTATTGGGCCCATCACAAAACAGTTTTGTGCACCTGCAAGTACTCAGATTCTGCTATCTCTGCTGAAGCTTTCTATGAACATCCCCTTTGAGAAGACACCCAATACTCGAGGTGGTAACGCCTACGGCTGGTTCCGGTCCGAGGATTGAAGAATCAGAGCCAGCCTTACCTTAAAGGTCAACCCTTTCATTCCCCATGATCCCCATGTGATCAGGAACACACTGAACGGACAGCTTGCTGCGGATACACAACTTATAAACAGACTACCTGCAGTCCTCCAGTAACATAGCTTTTATCCGAGGGCCATTCAGAGCCATCAAGGCTGCCTGATTATCAGAAAGGAGAGCAATGTCCTTTCCCTTGATCTCCATAACAAGAGCTATCTTCTCTGCCATTGCAATGGCGAAGACTTCAGAATGGATGACAGTGATACGTTTTCCAAGTGAGTACTCCATCCTAATGTCAGGTTCAGGAAGGTACACGCCCGCCCCTGCACGCTCATTTGTGAGACAGCCGTCGGTGAAAAATTTTAGAGTGGACCGAAGAAGGCTCGACAAGGCCCTTTCCTCAATCCACGATTCTCTGACAAGAAAACTCACAGAGAAGCAACGCTCGAACCGAAGCTCTGGAACCATCGCATCAAATGGCATGCCGGCAAAAGGGTAGAACAGATCCAGCCCTCAAGCCCAAGAGCAATGAGAAAGGTAGATTAGCAAGCCTCCAAAACATCCCCATGAGCACAATCTGCACACAGCCCTTTTGGCATCTGCCTGAATGAAAACATCCAGGAGTGGCAGTAAGACCGCAACGGCAGCAGTAGCCGTAGATAGCATAGAGCCACCATACATATCCATAAACATGAGGCATATATGAGCATAGGTCTAACAATCAAGTTGTACATCCAATGCACAACCGTCGGTCTTATGCCCCATGTGCAGCCAAAGTGAGGTGCTTGACATGAGGAGAGAGTTGCAGAGTGTGTCCGAAGAGCCTTGGAAGAACACAGTGCCCAAGCTTACGTTTTCTTGTGAAGAACGACCAGCTTGGTGTATGGTTCACTATCACCTCATTACAGGTGCACCAGTCCTCAACAATATTGAGGCCTCGTTGCATGAAGGCATAGGCAGCAGCCATGCTGTGCCTGGAGATGAGCAGAGGGATGTCATCCGCATACGCTTCATATCACAATCCTACATTTTTTAACATAGTGATAAGTGAGTCAACCAACATACATCATAGTACCGGAGAAAGCACGCCACCTTGTGCGCACCCTCTCTCCACCAGCACACTGACAGAGGTTCGGCCGCCAAACTCCATAGTTAAGTATCGTCGTCTTAACATTTGGTCGATCTATCGCACTACAGTGCGATCAACACCATGCAGATGAGCTGCCTCATATAGCGATTCGGAGGTGGGCTTATCAAAAGCCCCCTCGATGTCCAGAAAGGCTCCCAAGGTAAGCAGACCACGATCCAGTCTCCGCTTAATTACAGTAGGTATTGAATGGCCAGCCGTCTGCCTCAGTAGATCTGTCCCTGCGGTAAGCGTGCTGTGAGGTGTTTTAGGGAAAGGCCTTTAGGGCTATTCCTTTGATATGTATATATTCATCCTCAAGGCTCTCCAGACATTTCAAAAGGAATGTGGAGAAGTTTATGGCTCGAAAGATCTTCGGGTCCATATATGAAGCCTTACTAGGTTTCGAAACGAAGGCAACCCTCACCTTCCTCCATTCCTCAGAGACATATCCAAAAGCGATACATGCCCTGAAAATGGAATCAATGTAAGGAGGCAGCACAGCGCTTTTTGCCTTAAGAAGGACAGGCAGAATACCAAAAACTGTATGTTAGTGGGGAATTTAAAAAAGCAAATCTTGAATTTGTCAAGCGCCATAAATCTGGAATGGGGCAGGGTACGGGGATAGTCGACCATTCGTAGGTAAGACCCCAATAACCCCACAAAACAAATTATCACAATAGTTTTTCATTTCGCACTATTATGAAGTATTTATCATTTTACTCACTTTTTTCACAAAAAATCACGAAAAGAACATCGGACTTATTTTCGTAAAATGAGAAATGTCAGATATGAAACAGAAATTTCGACCTGACGCAAACCTAAAGAAAAGCACTATTGTCACCCCCCCCCCCCCCCCCCCCCCCCCGGTGTCAACAAAAAAACTTTTATCACACATACACGAATTTTACACAAGAAGTACCCGGTTATATGTAATAAAGTTGGTTGAAAAAATCTAGTAATTAAACATATAGTGAAAAATTTCCCTTTACATCTCATCAAGAACAGCATTCAAATATATCCTCAGATGTCTTATAATTATGTTCATCGTTATCACTCTGTGTCACCATGATCAAATGGAATTCATTTCATACATGTCTCATACATAAACGCATTGAATTAGTTTAATTCTTTAGAGACTGCATACATATATCTAACACAATTAACGCAATTTGATTGTCCTCAAGAGATAAACGCATATCTCCCCCAAAACCAAATAGTGTTGAACAATTTTCAGATTCAAATATTAATTCGTGTGTGTCTCTGCTCTCACTTAAGGTCACGGAAAATCCCTGTGTCAATTTAATTGAATTATGTATGCAAACAAGAAGAAGCACACAAATTTCAATGTATAATAATACAGGCCGTTCGTTCCCTGATATAGGGTACCTCACAAAGTAGACTACTTTGTCTATTTACACATCCCGACCCCATTTATGGACGATGTGTAATTAAGGATATTGGGATTTCAATGAAAGGTACACCCACTACTCAAGCACAAATTACGAGCGAATAATCAAGCAGATTAGTTCAAACAGAGAGCAAGAGCTAGGGTTGTGCTATGCTCCCTCAGCCCTTAGCCTTACTCACTCACTCACTCAACATTTGTGTGCCGGGGAAAAAACTCGTACCAGCTTATCCTTCCAAATTGGATGGCAAACTAAATTTGCATCTTAATTCTTTATGAACCCTTATCTTATAGACGAGATCAAAGGACCGTTTTACGTGCGGGTACATGGTTACATAGTATAGGGTTTGATGTAATGTTCCATCACATCTATGGTAGACCAGGAGGCCGCCATTCGCCCGGACCCTAGAACTTGTCTACATGTACGATGAATATTATTTGTTGCCGACGACGTGAAGTACATGTGTACGTCGGTTGGACCATTTGTTATGATATATTGGCGAAATACGAAATTTATGGATGAGACTTTAGATTGCTTCATTTGATATCTTTACCTCGTTGATTTTTGAAACATTTCTGCACGATTTTCTCATTTCCATTATCCGCCGCCCCGCTTCAGCCAGCTGCGCTACTATCGCATTTTCGTGCTAGCTATAGTATAGAATAGTCAGTCCAAAGGAGATGAATTCAATTGAATTTCAGATGAGCGATTTTGGTCAGTCAGTCTGTGAAGTTTCCTATTTCTATAGTATATTTCGAGTTGGCCTGAAGGATATGAGCGGTTTCATTAAAATCGATTTGCTCCTACAGCGTGTTCTTTTACAAAAATATTTCTGTGCAGTTGAGAGTATAGAACTTTTGGAATTTGTTTGGTTTTTCTTGTTTCTAACAAAAATATTTGTGTGAGTTTTTTTTTTCATATTATTCATAGAGCTACATTCGAACATAGTTGATTTGCAAATTTATGATTCAAAATAAAAGGCGTATATTTCTGAGATTTAAGTGAGTCCAAAGATAAGTTTAAAATTCGAAGAATTTCGTCCATTTTATATCCAGAGGGATGAATCTCTTTGACACCAAATAATGTAGATTAAATGTTTTTATTCCAAATAAATGTAAAAATTATAATTGAAAATACGGAATATTCCGGAAGTATTTCGGAATTTTCCCAAATATAATTATAAATAAAGTATCCATGTTTTATCAGTGAATCTTTAATTAATAATTCAGAAAAGAGACTTATAACTTAATGGTCTTTCTCTTTAGAATTCGTCTCCATCGTCATCAGAACAGCTGAGCGTTGAGTCTTCTTCCGAATCTTAAAACTGAGCCTGACATCTGAAAACGTAAATTGGGCCTTACTGCGATCAGTTTTTGCAACCTATCAGTTGTTCGACGATTTCTGGTCAAAGGTTGTGTATTTCCAAATAGTGACCAGTTTCTTTCACTAGCAGCTGAAGATGGTGGAACACTGGGAATTTGTATTGCAATACTTGCGATCACCTGGCTGTCACAGAAGCTTTTCCACTACGTCCTCGGATCTAATTGACTGACAACAGCCGAAATACAATTCTGTGAAAAGTAATCTGTCTTTGCTCGGTATTGAGTTCTTTAATAACCACAGTTCCGATTTCCTCACATTTTCCAAACTATACTATAAAAATACTGGACGGAATTCCAATATTAATCCAAAATAAATTTAACATGATATAGAACGCTGTCGTTAATATATCCCAAGTATTACCAGACCTATTTGGTCGTTCCTAGGAAAATATAGCGAATTTCCATAGGAATATTCAATGAGATAAGAATTTGAAAAGTAGTGGACAATTTCAGACAATATTTAAAATTGTTCTTTGATTTGTCCCTTGTTTTTCTCAAGAATTCCGTATATGAAAACATATAGAGAAAGTTTGGACATACTGTAGAAAAGGTAGAAATTGAAATCTTCCCTTTGTCTAAAGAAATCTCCATACTATTTCCTTTTAGGAAAAACATCGGGCAACAACCGGCCAACATTTTTGGTAAATTCGTCGTTCGTTTTATTTTATCAACTTTTTACTTTTTATTTTTTGGAAAAAGTATGAACTAACAGCGAAACTGAAAAATCTGGACCTGCTATGGATATTCGTTAGAAAGATTCTGTTTTTATTATTTCTTGGAAAAAGTGTTTCGGGTTTTATTATGGAAGATTAATTGAGTCATTCTTTTAGTGAAATCATATTCACTTAGAATTGTGTTCTTGTGAAGTGAGTTACAAATTGTGAATAACTTTTTCAAATAAAGATAAAAACAAAGTTAAGAAAATTGCTGTATGTTTTTTATACATATTTAATATAAAAATAAAATTTAGCGTTGTGGCTTGATATGTATAATTAAAAGTTCACCTTTTCCTCTTAAATACATTTAGAAAGTAAAATGTCGCGTCGCGTTACTTGCAATTTTCCGTGTGTTCATATGTGGAAATAATATTTAGACAATTAGGTATGTAGTAGAACATACAAAGAGTACAAGTAACTTTTTTTCATATATAATTTAAATGTAGTGTATTTAAAATCTTCACTTTTTCCAAAAAATTTCCATACTTTTTTCTTGTTTAGAGAAATAGCGGACAAATATTGGATAACGTTATGTTGAAAGCTACTACCTTTATCATTTCTGATTAGTTAAATACTCATAATTCTAATTTTTTGCACAAAATTAACCAGAAGAAAAGGAAATCGAGAGCTTTTGATTAAATTAGACTAAATTTTAATGGCGCGATGTGTTGCATGTCAAAATATACCTATATTGGGTACAAAAGAAACAGTCAAATATACCAAAATAAAATAAATTTTGGTTCATGTAGCTTCTGTTAAGGCAGTGAAGAAATTGCATCAGCAACTTTCTTCACATACCACTCATTTTTATTGAAAAATGTTCCCATTGCAAATTTTGCCTTCAGCAAAATTTGTCAGTAGAGACACTTAATTTAAAACATATAAAACAAGTAAAAACGAGTTTTCAAACAAAACTGAGGCCAAGCCACATGAAAAGTACAAAATAAACTTTTCTTCACACACAGAGGTGGACTCAGATTTTTTGATTGGGACATTTCTCTTGAATATTCTTTCTCTTCATGAATCAAATCACTTATTACCTCTGATTGATCATACTGAAATATATCGGTGATTGTCACCGAATAAAATCTGAGTCCACCTCTGTGTGTGAAGAAAAGTTTATTTTCTACTTTTTCATGCGGCTTGGCCTCAGTTTTGTTTGAAAACTCGTTTTTTATTTATTTTATTTTCTGCCCTTTTCACGTTAACTAAATTGTTATTACGTGCTGCATGGAGATATTTTAACACAATTTTATAACGGCTGAAAAGACACTGATTTACCAGTTTTTAAAAAAATTATTCGAGTATCAAATCGTTGAAGTACTGCAACGGTTTTCTGAAATTCGAATTATTATGTTTTAAACAGCGCTTTTTAGCTGTATTCCAACTTGATCCCATATAACATAATTTTCCCGATTTTCCATGTTTTCCACAGACTTTTCCTATTACTATGAATTTTTTTTAAAAATTTACATGAATTTTCGATTTTTCGTGCAAGTTTTCATGATTGTTGACGAGAAAGTATTGATGCCAGTAGGACGGAAAAAAAATGATTCCGCATAGCTTATAAAACTTTTTTGTCGGAAAATTTTTCGGAAAAATTGGAAAATTCTGCATTTTTCCTGAAACAGATTTATCACTAATCATTCGGATGAAAATTTTTCCGATGATTTTTCCGCTTTCCAGGTTTTCCATGGAGTTTTCCACAAAAGCAACTTTATGCAACTCATTTCGCTCTACAACTTTGTCTTAGGTTGCAAAACGCTTAAACGCTTCCTTGGTCCGAAAAACTCCGGAAAAGCGTTTTACATGAATTTTCCTCGATTTTTTCTGCAAGTTTTCACCATTGTCGGAGAGAATGTAATGATGCCAGTTGATAGGGAACTTGATCCTGCATAATTTAGAAACCTTTTTTACCGGAAAATTTTCTGAAAAAGTCGGAAAATCCCGGAGAACTTTTTTGGAAAAATCGGAAAACTCTGCATTTTTACTGAAATGGATTTATCACTAATCAAATTTGTACCAAATTTTCATATGATTTTTCCCAATTTTCCGGGTTTTCCATGGAAATTTCCGGTACAAATTTTGATAGATTCAATTGTCACGCGACATGTACCTGTGTGCCAAATTTCAGCTCGCTGTGATGACGAAAAGTGGGTCTACGAGAGTGTCGAAAATAGTAAAAAAGAAATATACAGGCAGACAAATTCGTGTACGAGTTAAAGGGACGGGCTGACCTCAATAAAAAAAAGGCAAATCGTACCATCATATTACATTTTTTCAAGTCCCCGTCCATCGAAAAATATTCTGGACTTGTTTAATCAAGTCCAGAATAAATGAAAAATTTTCTCAGGGTAGAAATGCAACTATGCATTTTCTACCCTGACCGACGGCTCTTGATCGCGATGAAAGTGATTGAGAGCGCAGTCGAATTTAAAAAAAAAAGTGCTGTTTTAAAAAATCATATACGCGGTAGTGGAGTTTGAAAAATACGAGTTGATTTTTAAAGTACGAAGAGTCGAGGTGTGATTAAATTTTTGTACGCGGCGGTTACTAGAAAAGTGCGTTGGATTTTGGAATAAAGAACAAAAAGGTTGTTTCGGCGGTCGGAAGATTAACAATTTTTTTTTTTTGCCATAAAAACTTAGTTACGGTTAAACAGAACATTGATCATGGTATCGAACCTTAACGAAAAAGGTATTAGGAAACGCGGCTGAGAACAAAAAATATTTTTGTATTGCGATAGGAAGAACAAATCATTCTTTATAACAAAATTTGTAAAATCCAGTGTAAAAGGATTAAAAATAAAGTTACTTAAATGAAAAGTGTAATTGGATTAAAAATAAATTTACATAAATAACGAGTGAATCAGTAGTACCAAACCAATGGTGTTTTGTTAGTTCCAACTAAGAAAACCGATAAGGAATATCAGTGAAAGTGATCACCCCTTAAAAAAGTAAGTACACCTATACAACAGAAGTAACCCCAAATATAGGGTAAACTATGTATGCTAGGCAAAGAAGGTACCGATGACTGCCTCAGCAGACTGCATACTTTGTCGAACAATTAAAAACGTATAATTTCAATTTACTTTCAGAAATTTGTATAGAGAGATTTGGAGGGTAACAGGGATAACAGAGAATAGATGCCCAAGCTACATTTCAAAAATCAACCTACAGAGTGACTCCATAAGGACAGATGTCAATAGAAGAAGAATAAAGTAAGATATAGATTTAGTTATTTTATTAGTTTTAGAACTAATAACGTTTTCGTTCACAAAGAAACTGGAGGAAAAGCACCCAGTTGTTAACAATTTTAAGTTTTCTTTCGTTTTTTTAACTGATATATTTTGTTGTTTTCAATGAATTGCTTAAAAATATATTCGTTAACAAAAATAAATTTAAAATGCATTTTATTTATTGTAGTATGAAAGAATTTGACCAAAATGCTAAAATACTTCCAAAAACAATATTTTTATTACTTTGGAAGAAATTAAGTGAATAATTGTGCAGAAAATCCGAACGTCCGTAGAGTAAGTATCGGTGGAAAATATCCTCAAAACTTCCAAAGACATTGTTCTAGAAGTAATTCTTTGAAATAATAACGGCATACTTTCCTCAGACAGAGTAACTTTTGCCCCGTGATATTCCCGTAAAATTCTTTGACATTCTTGGGAATATTCCATGGAACCCATTTTTCGGACAGGAAATTTTCCTAAGATTACTAGGGCTAGGTTGAACATAACTTTATTTCCAAGCATATTGTATAAATTCTAGTCCTGCTGCAATTTTATCAACAGATAGTTTTATTCGTTTGCACTTAGGGTCTACAATATTAGCAGCGTAGTGAATGAGGTTCTTCAACAAATTGACGCCTCTTTTCAATTGCACTGAAGATACGATTTTTCTCATTGTTGGATATATCCTTAGCAGTAGATAAGGAGTTTTTTACGTTTTCTGCGACATGTTCAAATAGGCACTAGGACCTCCTGACAAGGTCGCTTTATCGCCTGTTGATTGTAGCTGTAAAATTTGGCGTTAAAACTTTATGAAGTTATTCAGCTTTTAACCAAATGTCTTCTGAAAGCATTTGTTGCTTCATTGCCAGATCAAATCTCGATTCCTGGTAAGTATATAGCAGTGGCTTCAAGGGCTTCACTGTTGCACAAAAATGACTCCATTGTAATAATACAACCACTCCATCTGGGCCCAATTCCACAAAGCTACAAGTGTACAAGTCTAACAACACTTGTACTAATATTCTTGTCCTATTAGTACTTGTAGATTCTGTACCATAAAAATTATTCATCTTCTTGCGGGAAATTTTAAAGTTCCCTAGACTTGTAGATTCAATGTACAAGTCTAAAATATTTTCCAGATTAAACTTGTTGCGTGTAGCAAAGCATAAATTCTTCCATATACGATTGTATACTAAAAATATAATTTATTAGACCCGAAAATATAAAATAAAATTTCAATAGATCTAATTTTGGAAGTAGCGTAGACTTTGTATGACTCGAACATGTAAAATCTTAGAAATCCAAGGAATAGAAGCATAGAAGCATATAGGTTGAAATTAACAGAAAACAAAGAATTTTATGCATTTCAGAGAAAATTTTCGTTAAATATAATTGTTGCACTACGAAATTTTTCAATAAATGTTTTATGGTCTAATAAAAAAACAAATTATTCTGTCTCTATATACTTTTGTTATTTCACGAAATACAAAACCATCATTTTGATCTGAACTTGAACTACTGCACAATGTATGTATTATAAATAATTCTTTTCCCAAAACACTGTTATCACCAACTACGCTAACGAGAAACTTTTGATGTATTCTGTGTCTCTTCCTTTGGATACCATTATTGCTTTCAGATTCTTATGATCTATACTATAGTGTTGGGCAAAATTTAATAATATTAACGATTAATGCTTACGATTAAAAGTACCAGTCATCAATCAGGACCAATGATTTAAATATTTAATCGTTTAAAGAAATCATGTGATTGTGATTGATCAATCATTAAACACTTAATCGTTTTCCAAAATGATTAATTTATTTTATCTTTCACTAATTATTTTGATTAATTTTCAAGAATTTAATATTTTTGAGTAAAATTGTTAAGCACTAATCAAAGAAATGTACGTGCTTTAACATATGATGGGGAAGTTTGCACCAATTGCATTCTCCTGTTCCCCGTATATTTATACTTAAGGGGGTACACTAATGAAAGTATCGATTGTTTCCTACTATGTTAATCTAAGCAATTAAAAAATGAAGAAGTTGTTTTTTTTAAGCATCTTACATAAGCTTATATTTTGCATTTGGTAGTTCGAAATCTAAAATGTTTAGTTTCATAATTTTGGTTTTAATTTCTAACACTGTTTTCATGGTTATTTCATTTTTTTTATTTCATTTCATTACATTTTTTACTAATAGCCACTAAACGTATCTTGAGTTACCAATACGCCAATACCTCGTCTACTTTTTCAAAGTAACAAATCAATCAAAAAATACGATTAACGATTAAAAACTAAGGAGTAAATAACGATTTATACCTGTCGATTGAACTTCATTATTATTATCGACTGACGATTAAATTTATCAATCGATTAAATTAATTGCGATTATTTGCTTGAGATTAATTTTTCAATTATAATTTTCAATCGTTAATTTAATTAAAAAAATTAATCGAGTAATGCCAACACTGCATAGTGCATATAATTTTGAAAGCAATACGGAAACTTCTTGAATTTTTGAGTTTTCAAATGTTATTTACTGCGTAAAATTAATTATTAGTTACATGTTTTGTATCCTAATTTAAATGTTAAAACTAATTAATTCTAAATACATATATGTGTGGAAATGAACGTAGTTCAATAGAGCCAATCCACAAGTATCTAGCACGAAGCACGAGCATTTTGCTACACTTGTGCTCAGACATGTCATCACTATAATTTTGCAATGCTATAGTTCCTTATATGATTAACGATGTTAATTGTGTGGGTCTTTAATCAAGTTACAGTTATTGATATAAATAATAATCTTAATATATAAAAATCCAGTGTCACTAATTTTGTACATGCTAATCTCCGAAACCGCCCAACCAAATTCAATGAAATTGTGTGAATGTGCTTGGTTGGTTCCAGCTTGAGATATATGATAGTTTTGAACACGATAGATGGCGCTGTTGTCGAGACGTAAAAAACAGCCCGACATAAAATTGAAATTACGTGTTATAAGATGGAGGAAATTAAGCAACTCCTTCGTAGAGTTGCCGTACAAATATTTCGGTTTTTTGTTTATATGTATTTGGACTCTGCCTGACAACGAGTACACGTCGAAATCTGAAATTTCGTACGTGGTGTTTTCATAGCAATAGTAAATAACATTTAAAGAATGGGATAAATCGGGTAACCTCTTCTTGGTGTTGCCATATAAAATTGTTGTTTTTCACTATATATTTGGAAATTGTCTGAGAACGCGTCGACATGGAAAGCTCAAACTGTATGCACGGTGTTTTTAAACAAAACTGTAAATATAGGTTCAAAAATGGGACATACAAAAATTTCATTTTAGTATATATTTGGGCACAGTCTGGGAAGTCTGGGAAGTAGAGAGCTGAAATTTTGTACGCGGGCATTTTTTTAAAAAAGTGTAAATTACGTTCAAATATGGGACAAATTGGGCAACTCCTTCATATGGTTGCCATACATAAAATTTGGTACGTGGTGTTTCCATAGCAATGGTAAATAAAATTTTAAAAATGGACTAAATCGGGTTACCCCTTCTTGGTGTTGCCATACAAAACATTGGTTTATCACTATATACTTGGAAGCTGCCTGAGAAGGCGTCGAGGTGAAGACCTCATATTTTGTACACGGCGTTTTCATAAAAATTGGAAATACAGGTTTAAAAGTGGTGCAAATCGAGCAACCCTTTCTTGGTGTTGCTATACCAAACTTTAGTTTTTCACTATAATATTTAGACACTGCCTACCGCGGCGACGTAGAGATCTGAAATGTTGTACATCGGTCTTTTGTAAAAAAAGGAAATAGAGGTTTGAAAATGGGACCAATCGGGTAACTCTTTCTTGGGTTTCCATACAAAAATTTCGTGTTTTATTAAATATTTGGGCACTGCTTGAGAACGCGTCGAAGTAGAGAGCAACACTCTCCCACACACATGAATGTACGCACCCTCATGCATGCACACACACACACACACAACATACACACACGGGTGGGGGGTGGCGCACGCACACACAATGAATTCCTAGAGTACGTAATCGCGCAATCGAGTCAGACAATAGCTTAGATATTATGCATCTATGATCATTTCACTCATAGGTATCTATATTAGGTAACTATATTATCCTCCTTTTAGTTGTATTATAAATTCACAGCACGTAATGATAATTGAATTATTATTTTATCATTTAAATCGCTGGTAAAGAATTCCACAGCCGTCTTTACGTTCAACAGGACTTTCGTATAAACCTGTAATAAAAAAAAATAATTGTTGCCAAAACTTTATAGTGACGACACCATTGCCGATTAATCTAGATTATCATAAGGCTATGTGATTTGAATCACTTTAAAGGCAAAACATTTGACATTCTGGACTTTATGAATACAGCCTCAGAAATAGCAAGCGGATCGAAGTCTTCCATCAAATTCCTCAGAACTATCCTCCGTACACGCTTCATATTGTATAATTATTTTATATTTCACAGATTTGTACATTATTTATGTAATATATGTATTATATATATATGTGCTTACTTTACAGGATTTTTATTCAAGATTTCGGTATTTGAAACAAAATAATTGCTGCTGCTATCACGATAAGAGATGGAGGCGAGGAGCTCTTATGTTAAGAAATATTTGACAGCTATTTTTGTTTGCTAGATACCAAATCTCTTTCAAAAAAACACACAAAAGGTAAGAAATGAGCTGACGTCTAACATCTCTCAACTCTTTACGCAGAATACCAATTTCTGCTAACGGGCTTTGACAGTCCAGTTAAGGGGATAAGAGCTCTTTCTTATCTCTTACGAAGAATCAGGGGTAAGTCTAATTTATGTTTTGTCGTTAAAACAACAACTTTTATTGTAACTAATTATAATATGGTAACTAAGATTTTCCATGAGCGCCCCATGGTTTTATTTAAATAGCTTAAAAAATTATTTGTTTACTTTTTAAGGAATTTTAGATAATTACAGTTATATCTAAAATTCTCTAAAAAATAAAATGGTTTTTTTTTAATTAGATTTTTGGCCCCGGCAACAAAATCGCTCTGCTAAGCGTTCATCGAAATGATGAAGTACTTTCCCACTTACGTAATTTTTTGTTTTTTTTATACAAGTGGACCTTTATAATTTTTTTTTCTTGGAATGTAAATAAGGGTTAAACAACAAGTTTTCTAACGTAACTTGTTTAGTTCCTGCAGACCCAGGAAGCATTAATTGAGAATTACCGTGAACTCAATTATCTAAATATAGCACTTAGAGATGAATGGATTTTTTTGTGGAATAGAGAGTTTTAAAATTCTCAATACAAATTCCTCGAGTTACAGAATTCCGAGTGGGGAGTTAAATGTCAAAAGAATTCTCTTGTTCACAACTCCACAATACTTCGTGTTAGTGAATCGGCCTTTGATGAGCAAAAGTCATACCGATTTCCATTGATCACGTTTTCTAGCAGAAGTGTTACACTTTTCTTGCAGTGCTACACCAAAATCGTTACATTGACCTGCACTGCTAAAAAAAGTGTTCGTCAAATGACCTGGTGCTACACTCAAAAAATTGGCGGGGTTA